>OZ025292.1:352242480-352834980 GCA_964019185.1 Maratus speculifer
AAATTCTACTCAAATGCCCATTTTGGCAACATATTTTGAATTGTATTCTTACTTTATTTAAAAAAATTGACCAATATGCTCATTATATAGTTTCTAAATAACAAAAACTATTAATTAAATTCGTTTGACAGCAAAATTCAATTTAAAAATGAGTCATAAAATAACCGATTTATTATTTTAATACATCCATAATTCTTTAATCAAGATCGCTTTGAGAAATTTTGTGTGAAGTGTCCACTTTGACAGATTTTTTAAAATATATATTTAGCCTTTATCAAAAATCTGACCAATACACAGTAATTACACAGTTCCTAAATAACAAATAACTGTCAATTGAATGCGTTTGAGAGGAAAATTAAATTTAAAAATGAGTCATAAAATAAAAAATTTGTTATTTGAATACAGCCTCAATTCTTTTATGATCGCTTTGGGAAATTTGTTTGCGAAGTGCTTAATTTGACAGCTTTTAAAAAATATATATTCACCTTTTATCAAAAAATCGACGAATACGCACATTATATAGTTCCTAAGTAACAAAAAAATGTCATTTGAATGCGTTTCACAGTAAAATTGGATTTAAAAGTGAGTCATAAAATAACCAATTTGTTATTTGAATACCCACAGTTCATTAATCATGATCGCTTTGGGAAATTTTGTGCAAAGTGCCCATTTTGGCAGCCTTTTAAAAAATATATTCTGCTTTTATCAAAAAACTGGCCACTCCGTCACATTATATAGTTCCTAAATAAGAGAGCCTGTAAATTGGATGCTTTTGAGAACAAAAAAAGACTCGATAAAAACGAAATTTCTTAAATTTCCTCAAATTTCAATCACGATAACTTAGTGAAATTCTGTTCAAAATACACTTTTTGGCAGCCTTTTTAAAAATATATTCTTCCTTTAAAAAAACTGGCCAATCCGTCACATTACATAGTTCCTAAATAAGAGGACCTGTAAATTGGAAGGGTTTGAGAACAAAAATGAATTTAAAAATGACTCAGAAAAAATGCAATTTGTTATACTATCTCAATTTTTCATTGACAACTTCGGGAAATTCTGTTCAAAATACCCTTTTTGCCAGCCTTTTAAAAAATATATTGTGCCTTTATCAAAAAACTGGCCAATACGTCGCATTATATAGTTCCTAAATAAGAGGATCTGTCATTAGGATGCGTTTAAAATCAAAAATGAATTTTAAAATGAGTCAGAATATAAGCAGTTTGGATTTGAGGTTTTTTTCTCCAACTCCTATTTTTGTTTAATTTATTTTTGCTATAAGAATTGGTTCTATGAAAAACTTGTTAATATAAAAGTTGTAGATATTATTGTAAAGATGTAAAATAAATTTAATTAGATTTGATTGCTTAAGAATTGAGTAAGTTATGGATTTTTTTCTTTTTCCTCCCCCCTTTTTTTTTCGTTTTTAATTTTTTTCATCGGTAAAAATTGGTCCTATCAAAAACTTGTAAATGCAAAAGTTTTAGATAATATTGAGTACATTTATGTAAAATTTAGTTGGATTTAATATCTTGAGAATTGACGAAGTTATGAATTTTTTTCTCCCAAAAACCATGTTTTTTTCGCCCCTTGAGCCCATTTTTAACTTTATCAAAAATCTGTCATGCATAAACTTTTTGCCCATTTCTTAGAAGTAATATAAACTTTACACTGATTCGATATCTATTTTAATTAAGAAGTTATCGCGTTTTTTCGGTTTTCACAAAAACCCTCCCTATTTCCACCCCCTTGGTCCGATTTTGCATATTAACGAACTCGACCGAGATTTTAAGCTCCTTGATTTTATGTAAAAGTTTGAAAAAGATCTGAGCATAATTATGGAAGTTATCGTGTCTAGAAGAAAGTGATATACACCGATAGATAGATAGATAGATAGATAGACAGATATATATATATATATAAACTTTTTTACTGATGGTAGTTTTGGGGTCTAGGAGTCATGATTCGTGTAGATCCGCAAAAATTTTTCAGAAATTCCAACATGGGAGAGAATGCAATAGGTAGTATTTCATACGAAATCTACCTAAAAATCTGCCTATCATTCTATTGTCCATCGGCTCGTGCAGAGACAGAAACTCGTTTTTACTCCGATTAATTGACTGAAGCAGAAATTTAAGATGAAAATAAAAGTTGGTATAGTATTGAATTAAAATTATTAAAGAATTAACATGAGTAACTATTATTTTAAATATTAAAATGTACGTATGAGATAAAAGAAAATTTTGGGATCGGCACATTCAACTAGTTTTTAATGCAAAATAAGCAAAAGCAAGTATATACTGTTATATAAAGTAAGCATAGCAAGTATAATAGATTTCTGCAAGTAAAAGAATAAATTAGCCAGTATCTTATTTTCTCGTTCTATTTTAGCAATAATTTATAGCAAATACTGGAGTTAAAGAAGAATGAATGAATGAATGACATCATCTAAACCGCTACTGTAAAAAAAAAAAAATAAATAAATAAAAAAAGCTTTTTTAATAAAGGTTGAATAAATGTTATTTTAATTTTTGAACTCATATACACCAAGCGAAAATTGTTAGGGTTTAAAATGACAGCAAAACTATTTGAAACACTTAATGCTGAGAACCCCGACTGAATGCTAATAATGCTGCTGTTTAGTGTTTTGAGAATTTCAGATATAGCTGGCTATTTCTTATATTTACTCTATATGGGTGTTTGAATAAGTTAATGCATTTTTTTAGGGAGGGGGAGGGGAGGTGAGCATATACGTACATACACTAATTTTAGATTTAGGCGATTAACAGCACAATAGCAAAATGAGCTGCAAATAATATTTATAAGCTTTGTTATTTGTTTTACTGACTAATGAAATTTCTTATTTGCAGTTATTAATAATTCTGTAATTATTTATTGTTTTCTTTAGGAACTAGACCATTTTGTAGAGTGCTACAACCCAGCCTTTTAAAATTGCCAAAATGCAGATCTTTTGTATTTTTTTTTTTTTTTTCTTCTTAATGAAATTTACTTGTAGTAGACAGATTTCTTGTAAAAAAAATCTTTAAATTCCACAGTTTTTCTAAATTTATGTACCCAAGGCCTTTAAATGATGATAGAACTTTATTTCTTTAGAAAAAATACTAAAACATGTTGCTATTTAATTGTATTTTTCAATTTATAATCCATAAAATAAAAAAAAAATTAATGACATTTTATTTATTTTACTCAGAAACCATATACTTTTTTTTTCCTTGCATAATTACTATATACATTACTAATATATTTATTTCCTCATGAAATAGTGTCCTTTTTTGGAAGTAGAATCATTTCTAGAATAAATACTGGCAGGGCCGTGCTTAGGACTTTGGCGGCCCTGGGCGAAATATATTTTGGCGGCCTTTTTTTTCCGAAAAATTTTAAACGGATATAAAATGTTATAAACCGTACAAAATGTATCACAAGAGTGAAATTAGTATGAATTTTTTAATACAAAAAATTGAAAAGAAAAATCATAAAAATTATTACCAAAAGAATCAAAGGTTATAGCCGGTTTCATAGCAAAATATGCCCTTGAGTCAACCACATCGAGTCCTACATGGATCGATAGTCCATAAAAAGAAATTAATTTCTCCCCAGTTTTAAGTTTGTATCGCAAGACTATGGAGGGTAATGACCCTAAATGCCTGTTTTGGAAAAGTACACACGTGACGAAACTACTAAGAAAATTTCAACGAAAAAAAAATAAGGGATGTAAAAAACCACCATACGAATGTTTGATAATTTTTTCAGATTTTTTTAAACAAAAGAACAAGTTTTCTAACATTTTTCTTGTTTTTAAATGAAAATTTTAATAAAAAATAAACTGAAATTTCAGAGTGACCACCTTAATTTTTTTGCATGAAATACTAAGAGACATGATGCATATTCACTATTAATTTCAACTTTCTACGTATGGTGCATCATATTAAACAAGTTGGAAATTGCACGTGAATCGTAGCAAATGAGGTGCGTTCGTACGATAACGAAGTTTTAAAATATTCAGATCTTGCTAATATAGCAGAGCGTACTTTGGATACAGTATAGTGGCCGAAATCCTTGTGTTCCTGTAAATATGCAGAGAGTAATTTTTATTATACTTCATTAACGTATATCTTATTCATAAAATATGAAGTAGTTTAATATAATTAAAACACGCACCAAACAATGTTTCCCCGTATAACATTATTTAGTGGAATACATTTGTGTGGCCCTGTAATTTAATAATTAGTATTCTTAATAGTAATTCTTAATAAGTATTCTTAATAGTTATAAGTATATAATATAATAAGTATTCTTAATAGTTATTTTAATAATAAGTATTCCCAGATTTTACAGAATGTATATTTTAGTACATACTTCATAGATTAATGTCAATTCTATTATGTTCAAATGAGTGTAGCACCATTAAAATGCATTTGAAACTTTTTTCTCATTGATCGTAATGTAACGGAATACTTGATTGTCCCTGTAATTGATTTATGCATCCGATTTTTATAACATTTGAAATGACTCGACAAAATTATGTAATAAATATTACGTTTTAAATTTCAAACGATTAAAATGCATTTGAAACTTTTTTCCCCGTTGACCGTAATGTAAGGGAATCCTTTTGATTGTCCCTGTAATTGATCTATCCATCCGATTTTCATAAAATTTGAAATGACTCGACAAAATTGTGTAATAATTATACGTTTTAAATTTCAGACGATTAAAATGCATTTGAAACTTTTTCCCCATTGACCGTAATGTAACGGAATACTTTTGATTGTCCCTGTAATTGATCTATGCATCCGATTTTCATAACATTTGAAATGACTGGACAAAATTATGTAATAATTATGTATTTTAAATTTCAAACGATTCGGTTGGGTATTTTTTGTGTTGTTATATGTGGACAGACAGGCGGACGGACAGACGGACGGACTGAGCGACAACAATAGATGCTACGTATTTACATAATTACGAACGCACCTAAAAAACGGAAATCATATTCCGGTGGGAATGTGGGACGTGTCTCGGACAAATTTCACATCTTCTTTTCAAATCTCGCATTTTAATTCACGCGGTATTTTTAAAAGAAGTCGTGAAATTTGTCCAAGACACGCCCCACATTTACGCCGGAATATGATTTCGCCCCTTTTTTTTAATATGATGCACCATACATAGAAAGTTGAAATTGATAGTGAATATGCAAAGAGGTAAAGTTTGTTTATATGTAGGGACTAATCTCTGGAACTACTGAACCGATTTCTAAAGTAATAGTACCAAAATGATGGTGTTCTTCCCTGTTCAAACATAGGCTATATTTTATGTCGATACCACTAACCCAGGGAGCACAGGCACAAAATGGCGATTTTTAAACAATTTTGAGAAATAACGAACCGATTAAAAAAATGATGATTCAAGATGATGCTGACAGTCCTTGGTTCCAACATTGACTATATTTTATGTTGGCGTCATTACTTCATAGGAAGCAAAAAAGTTCTAAAGATACAACTGTTGTATTACGGAAGGACCTAGAAACATAACTTTTGGCTTGTTGGTTGTTTATAAGATATAAATGATCTCAAAGAGCTTTTTCCAAAAATACGAAATTTAAAAGCGGTAAAAATGGGCGAAAAGTGTTCTAAATTACAATTTTTAATTCTTCTCGGAAGTACGGACCGATTAAAAAAATAATGATGTCAAACTGATGGTGATAGTCCTTGCTTTAACATAGGCTACATCTTATGTAGGTGAACCCCAAAAGGGGTCCAGGATCAACATTTGCGTTACTGACAGACCTAGAAACATAAATTTTGGGATGTTAATTACTTATATAAATGATTTTCAAGAACAGTTTCTAAAAATTATAAGATTTAAAAAGGGTAAAAATGCGCGAGATGCGATATAAAAACTTTCTAAATTGAATTTTTTAAGCAATCTCTGGAAGTAACGAACCGATTTAAAAAATAATGATGTCAAAATGATGGTGACAGTCCTTGTTTTAACAAAAGCTATATCTTATGTCGATGTCGTTAACCCAAAACGGGAGCAGGAGCAAGAAGAAAAATGCTCTAAAAATGCGATTTGGGCTTTACTGAAGGGCTTAGAAACAGAAAATTTAGCATGGTAGTTACTTATAAGATAAATATGGTCTCCAAAAACATTTGCTAAAAAATTCGGAATTTAAAAGAGGGAAAAATGAGCGAAAAGCGTCCTAAAAACGTTCTAAATGGAAATTTGTAAACAATCTCAACAATTATCAAACCGATTCCAAAAGTAACTTGGTGGTGATAGATTCTGTTAAAAAAATAAAAACATAAGATATATTTTATGTTCGGGATGCTATCAACAGAGGGTTTCGATAGTAAAAAATATTCGAAATGTCTATCTTTCTAAATTGTAAAAAGGTCAAATAAATAAAATGCAATAAATTAATTCAAAAACTATAAACCAAGGATTATATAAATTTGGTTTATGTTGGATTTAGAGTGAAAAAGATTCAAGATTTCATGCTTGAATCTTGTGCCAATTTTACCATTTTTTAAAGGAATAGTAAAAATGTTTTATGAAGAAAAGATCTCAGGAAATTTCTTTTAATTATATTAGTGGTCAACAGCGTCTAGATATGTTTCATATATATTAACACTGAACAAGGATTACTGAAAGAATTATAATAGCTAAAAATGTATGAATTGATATGTACTACTTTGAATTCCAATATTTTTATATTGCTCATTTTCATTTTTTGAATTTGTATACTAATTTTAAGAATTAAAAAGTAGCTCATTTTCTGCATCTGTAAGAAGTTATGTCAAAAAACTGGTCGTCACTTGTCACAAATTAAATCGAAGATCCCTTTGAGGGAAGAAGTCCGACTTAAAAATATATTTACAAGTTAACATTAAAATAGAAAGAAAACATTAAATCTAATAATACGTGCGAAACACAGTTAAAGACTAACATTACGGCATATTTAAAATGATTTTGAAAAAGTCTTTCGAAAATTTCTTTTTTAATACTTTCCAGCAAAGTTCAAAAATGTTTATGATTTCGGCTTGCCTTTCCGTCTGTCCGCGCTCTGACTTTCGTAAATTACTTGGATTGCCCTGAAAATTTTCGACGTTATTGACGTTTATTCTAGCACGAACAGTAGTAGGAAAACAACAGTTTAAGCTCAGCCGCAGGCGGGACGGCCCCTGCGGTGCCTCCGGCTGTCCCTGCGGCTGTCCCTCCTGCGGTGCCTCCTGCGCCCACCGTGCCACCGCCACCCTCCTGCCCCCTACTATGCATCCCCCATCCACGAACGCCCCCTAGTGGAAAAAAGGAACATTCTATTATAACATGAGAGGTGATCAACCTTCCCTAATTAAAAATATTATCAATCACATCTCAACATTGAATCATACTATAAGATGAAGATTAAATTTATATTTGAATTCTGAACAACCATAATTTTAATGAGTATTATTAATTAAGCGAAACAATGGAAAATTGCAGTTTTTAACCATTTTATTTAGATTTCTTCAACTACATGATGAGATTATCAATTTAACACAAGAAAGTTAAACATATATTTGAACTTTGCTTGATAGACATCTTAATGAGTATCGTTAATTAAGTAAAAACAATAGAAAATATCCAGTTTTATAGAAAAAGACTGATTTCTTACGATTTTTATCAACTATATGATCAATGTAACGACTTAAAAGTTGAAAGTTAAAGGTACATCCTAGTTTTTCAACTGCTATAACCTTAAAGAGTATCGTTAATTAAGTAAAAACAATTGAAAATATCAAGTTTTATAGAAAAAGACTGATTTCTTACGATTTTTATCAACTGCAACATCAGTGTATCGACTTACAAGTTGAAAGTTAAACATGCATTCTAGTTTTTCAACAGCTATAATCTTAATGAGTATCGTTAATTAAGTAAAAAACAATGGAAAATATCAAGTTTTATAGAAAAAGACTGATTTCTTACGATTTTTTCAACTCAAACTTCAGACTATCAATTTGATAGAAAGAAATTTAAGCATGCATTCCAGTTTTGGAGAACCATTTCCTTCATGAACATTATTAATTAAGCAAAACAACAGAAAATATTAAATTTTTATCTGATTTCTTCATATTTTTTGATTTTTTGATTAATATAAAATCAGAATACACAACTTAAAATAGAAATTTAAACATAGTTTTTAGTTTTTGAACAGTCGTTACCTCAAAGAATTTCGATAATTGAACAATTAACAAAGGAAACTAATGATTTTTTAACGAAAAAAGACGAATTAAACGAATTTGGTTAACTTTTACTCTAATTGGAAATTTCATCGTACTTTATATATACCAACTAAGTAGAATTTTAATACATAAACGAATAATTTTGAGAAATCCTCAACACACAAATGTGAACCTGCAGAGCATTTCTTATTACGTCATATCTAAACTAAAACTTTTTTCTACAACCCCTCCACCCATGTCTCCAAGTAGGGGAAACACACAATAGAGTTCTGACGTCACAACTTACAAAGGTATACAAAAAAAAAATGTTTACGTTCAAGTAAAAGTATCGCATAGAGAGAAAAAAGAAGACATTTAAACTATTTATCCATTCTAGTTTTATAACAGTTACCACAACATCATCAAATTAAAATTTGAAGTCATAATGAGTGTAATTAATTAAGCAAAATAATAGAAATATTAGTTTTTCAGAGGGGGAAAAGACGAATTTAAACAAATTTTATTAGTTTTACACTAGTTTAATAATAATTTTAAGAGGAAAAAGACGAATTTAAACTTTTTTTTTTTTAGTTTTACACTATTTTTTCTCATCTCCAACACGGATATATCAATTTTAACAGAAGAATTAAACGTATATTTTAGTTTTTAACAACAAAATCTTAACAAGTATCATTAATTAAACAAAAATAAATATCAGTTTTAAAGAAAAGACGAATTTGAATAATTTTACACTAGCATTTTCAAAAGCAACATGGAAATATTAATACTTATTCACATATTTCACTTATTCACTGTATTCAATACTATATTTAATAAATTTGGATACACTTTAAGAATTTCCTAATCTATAATTATATATTAGCTGTATATTTAATGTTACCCATGTTTTCAACATTAGTTCATAATCGTGAATTTTGTATTTTAAATACCATGTATTCAGGTTCAGATTATTTTCACTTGAAATCATACAGAATTTTTTAACAGAGTTTGTTTTTGAAATCATTGAAGCAACTGTATTTAATATTTTTAACACCAATTTTCTAAGATTTTTTAACATTTTCCGGTTATACATTCCTCAAAAGTATATATTCTAAACAATAGAAAATATTAATTTTAAGAATAAAAAGACGAATTTAAACAAATTTTATTAGTTTTACAATATTTTTTCTCATCTCCAACACGGACATATCAATTTTAACAGAATTAAACGCATATTTTAGTTTTTAAGAACAAAAATGTAATAAGTATCATTAATTAAACAAAAAATAAATATCAATTTTCAAGAAAAGACAATTTTTTACACAAATTTTCAACTTTGAAATACATTTGTTTACATATATTGTTACAATATATTACTAAACTTAAACTTTTTAAAAAGTTTGAATGTCTTTACAATTGGTTCATATTTATATTTTTCACGTCTTGACTGCATTCGAAATCTTACAACGAAAGTATACTTTTATTATTTTTATTATTATTATTATTCTAGAAAACCTAAAAAGTCATTTCTTGCTGCTTTAAACACTTAGCATATTAAAACTACTCTGAGATATTCTACCCATATAATTAATCAAATTAGGACATGATTCATCTTACACTTCAAAATTTCTGAATTTTTAAGCTATTCTGCTGATTAATAGCTGATTTTACAATACTTATTTCCATCAAACTTTATTCTTGATCCTATATATTTTAGGAGTACAGAATTTTAACATCTGTTTATATCTACTTATCAGAAAATTATCAAAACACCCAACAACATTTTCCAAATATGAATATTATCTTTACAGTTTAATAATACAAAACATACACGAATACAAAGTTTAACTTTTACAAACATTTTATATTTCAAACCAAACTTTTCGGAATTTTCACATCATAAGAGCAAACATTAGACGAACTTTTTAACTTTTTAACTTTTTTTATTGCTTAGATCTTTTCATCATAACTTTTAATTATGATAATTATCCATTTTTAGGTTGATTGTCGAAAAACTGTAACTGAAATTACATAAACTTAATGTAAAAAACCATGTTCTCACACAATTTCTTGAAATTCAACAAAGAATTGACTATTACTTATCTATTATTATTCTTATTAAATACTTATCTACATCAATATCAACTCTCGATAGTATATAGATATTTCATCATTACACACTTACAACTCTTTTCAAACGTTTATCAGAAAAATAAGTCAATCAAAGTCTAGTAGTTATCACACCTGTTCCTCAGAAATATTACTATCATATGAAACAGTAAAGAAAATTAATAGATATTTAATATTTAATAGCCTCATACGTGAAATTACTGTCGAATGAGAATACTAATAATCTATAAAATCAACTGTTGAACAAAAAAATAGCACAGATTACCGAAAATTCAAATGTTTTTTCTGCAAAAGTTACAAAAATTAACAAATGAATGACAAGTTAGAGAAATAACTAAAAAAGTTAATGAACATATTTACAAATTTATTAAAATCACACCTTTTTCTGGATTACAAACCACAATTTCTTGAAAAATTTATCACCGAATTTGTAAGATTTTAGTCCTAGTATTACAAACACTCAATAAATATTCAAAATTAACAAAAATATAATTTTTTAGTCTCATCAATAAGCAGAAATTCTATATTAAAAGAATATTTTCATAGTAGTACTTATAAAAATGAGAGTTTACAAACTGATTTTCATAATTTTATCACATTTAAATTTAATATTTTACATAAAACATTATTTAATCAAATTTTATGCTTTCTAATTCAGTAAAATTCAATACTTTTTTAGTTTTTAAACCAATACCACAATATTTATTTACATCAAACTTGATTCTTCACCTTTTATATTTCCACATTACACACGTGAGATAAATACTAACTTGGATCAGGAGTTGAAATCAATTGATTCCATTCGATTTTCATCATGTACGCATTGCTCCTACACGAAATTTCTTACTGCTATAATCATCTAATGTATTAAAACTAATCTACTCATATTTTTAATCAATTCATCAGATGTTTCATCTCGCACTTCTGAATTATCGTGCATCAAGTTGCTTAAAATATAAATACTATCTTTATAGTTTTAATGATATATAGTATACATGGTTTATCTTGAGTTAGCACTTCCATAGTATTAATCAAATTATGTGTTTCATCTTGCACTTGATCTTAATGTTTTCATCTTGCATCTGAATTATCGTCCATCGAGTTTTTTAAATAATAATATATTTATAGTTTTTGATTATACATAGCATGTACAAATACAATCTTTAATTTTAACATTTCATATTTCAAATAACCTATTTCCGAAACCAAGCTATGCGAATTTTACCACAATGCTTATTATCTTAGAATAATTTGTGTTTCACACTTTTCTAAAAATTATCAGATATGTACCCCTCAGAGAAATTACTATCATATGAATAAATGAAGAAAATTTAATTTATATTAAATGTACACGAAATTGATTGCAATATACATGTATTTAATAAAAATAAATAAATAAGCGATTATTTATACATTAAACCTTTACTAAATATATATTTCTTTCATTATACAGATGTTTCAACAAGATGAACCAAAACAGCAGCAAACTTCAGAAATTAATGACCCGAACGATTCATCCCTAGCACATGTAGCGTTAACGAATAACACATATGTGAGTACTTATATGAGAAATACTAGAATTCGTATATGAAACGTAATTAGAGTAAATACAAAATGATTTGTCTTACTACCTACACTTTAACAAGTGCTTTTTACCTATATTATTGAAGAGAATCCTAACTGTGTCCATTTATTTCTACTACATTTTATCTCTACTATATTTTACTACTATATACTCTACTATATTTTACATCTACCACATCTTATTTCTCTGTGCTCTATTTGCTACAAACACTTCTTAAGTAAATGGAATTTAACAGAACATACAAAAATCTATACATGTGAAAAACCTTACACTTGGAAAGATTACCATAAATGCTGTTTTCAAGGAGACATGAACCAAAAATGCACACATCATCATATAAAGCATCATCAGATATATGTAAACTTAGCGAAGATATTCAAAAATTAGTCAGACTTTTGAAGAATTTAGAAATAAAGGAAGATATTTAGGCTATTTATCCATCATATTTTCACAACACTTACCACAATATCTCAAACTTAAAATTTGGAAGACATACACACTGCTGAAAAGTAATTTTGTGATTCTTCTAACCAGTATGAATGTATAGATGTTATTTTGCAGTGTATTCTTTAAATGCTCACATTAAATATTCTTTTATATGCATATATCGTTGTGTTTATTTTTCTAATACCTATTACATTAATGAAATACATAACATTTTAAGTGAAATAACACTCTCACAACTTAAAAAATGCATAAGAACATACAAAAAATAAACAGATGTATGAAAAAATATGCAAGTTTACAAAATATTTTCATTGTTTTCTAGAAATATTAACAAAAAATATTTACAATATGAAAAAATTGTAAAAGTGAAAAGAAAAACATAAATGTAAAAACAAAAACCACAAAGTGAAAAACTCATAACAAAGTTTTTGAAAAAAATATTTACAACAAAATTTTTTTTTACAAAAACCAAAACTTCCAAAAATATTTTTTTCAAAAATTTTTTTTTTCAAAAACATTTTTTACAAAAATTTTTTTTTTCAAAATAAGTTTTTACAAAAGTAAAAAAAAAGAAAATCACAACGTTAAAAAAATGAAAAATTTTTGTTAAAAAAAATGTAAAAAAATTGCAAAAAAATGTTGCAAAAATTTCAAAAAAGTTATGAAAAAAGCTTCAAAAATTTCGTTGGTTTTAATGCAGTATGCAATGGCGAAACCATTGCATTTGCATTTGCTATTTGCTAAAACAACAAAATTTTTGAGACTTTTTTCATAACTTTTTTTGAAATTTTTGCAATTTTTTTTTGCAATTTTTTTACATTTTTTTTAACAAAAATTTTTCATTTTTTTAACGTTGTGATTTTCTTTTTTTTACTTTTGTAAAAACTTATTTTGAAAAAAAAAAATTTTGTAAAAAATGTTTTTGAAAAAAAATTTTTTTGAAAAAAATATTTTTGGAAGTTTTGGTTTTTGTAAAAAAAAATTTTGTTGTAAATATTTTTTTCAAAAACTTTGTTATGAGTTTTTCACTTTGTGGTTTTTGTTTTTACATTTATGTTTTTTCTTTTCACTTTTACAATTTTTTCATATTGTAAATATTTTTTGTTAATATTTCTAGAAAACAATGAAAATATTTTGTAAACTTGCATATTTTTTCATACATCTGTTTATTTTTTGTATGTTCTTATGCATTTTTTAAGTTGTGAGAGTGTTATTTCACTTAAAATGTTATGTATTTCATTAATGTAATAGGTATTAGAAAAATAAACACAACGATATATGCATATAAAAGAATATTTAATGTGAGCATTTAAAGAATACACTGCAAAATAACATCTATACATTCATACTGGTTAGAAGAATCACAAAATTACTTTTCAGCAGTGTGTATGTCTTCCAAATTTTAAGTTTGAGATATTGTGGTAAGTGTTGTGAAAATATGATGGATAAATAGCCTAAATATCTTCCTTTATTTCTAAATTCTTCAAAAGTCTGACTAATTTTTGAATATCTTCGCTAAGTTTACATATATCTGATGATGCTTTATATGATGATGTGTGCATTTTTGGTTCATGTCTCCTTGAAAACAGCATTTATGGTAATCTTTCCAAGTGTAAGGTTTTTCACATGTATAGATTTTTGTATGTTCTGTTAAATTCCATTTACTTAAGAAGTGTTTGTAGCAAATAGAGCACAGAGAAATAAGATGTGGTAGATGTAAAATATAGTAGAGTATATAGTAGTAAAATATAGTAGAGATAAAATGTAGTAGAAATAAATGGACACAGTTAGGATTCTCTTCAATAATATAGGTAAAAAGCACTTGTTAAAGTGTAGGTAGTAAGACAAATCATTTTGTATTTACTCTAATTACGTTTCATATACGAATTCTAGTATTTCTCATATAAGTACTCACATATGTTTATTCGTTAACGGTACATGTGCTAGGGATGAATCATTCGGGTCATTAATTTCTGAAGTTTGCTGCTGTTTTGGTTCATCTTGTTGAAACATCTGTATAATGAAAGAAATATATATTTAGTAAAGGTTTAATGTATAAATAATCGCTTATTTATTTATTTTTATTAAATACATGTATATTGCAATCAATTTCGTGTACATTTAATATAAATTAAATTTTCTTCATTTATTCATATGATAGTAATTTCTCTGAGGGGTACATATCTGATAATTTTTAGAAAAGTGTGAAACACAAATTATTCTAAGATAATAAGCATTGTGGTAAAATTCGCATAGCTTGGTTTCGGAAATAGGTTATTTGAAATATGAAATGTTAAAATTAAAGATTGTATTTGTACATGCTATGTATAATCAAAAACTATAAATATATTATTATTTAAAAAACTCGATGGACGATAATTCAGATGCAAGATGAAAACATTAAGATCAAGTGCAAGATGAAACACATAATTTGATTAATACTATGGAAGTGCTAACTCAAGATAAACCATGTATACTATATATCATTAAAACTATAAAGATAGTATTTATATTTTAAGCAACTTGATGCACGATAATTCAGAAGTGCGAGATGAAACATCTGATGAATTGATTAAAAATATGAGTAGATTAGTTTTAATACATTAGATGATTATAGCAGTAAGAAATTTCGTGTAGGAGCAATGCGTACATGATGAAAATCGAATGGAATCAATTGATTTCAACTCCTGATCCAAGTTAGTATTTATCTCACGTGTGTAATGTGGAAATATAAAAGGTGAAGAATCAAGTTTGATGTAAATAAATATTGTGGTATTGGTTTAAAAACTAAAAAAGTATTGAATTTTACTGAATTAGAAAGCATAAAATTTGATTAAATAATGTTTTATGTAAAATATTAAATTTAAATGTGATAAAATTATGAAAATCAGTTTGTAAACTCTCATTTTTATAAGTACTACTATGAAAATATTCTTTTAATATAGAATTTCTGCTTATTGATGAGACTAAAAAATTATATTTTTGTTAATTTTGAATATTTATTGAGTGTTTGTAATACTAGGACTAAAATCTTACAAATTCGGTGATAAATTTTTCAAGAAATTGTGGTTTGTAATCCAGAAAAAGGTGTGATTTTAATAAATTTGTAAATATGTTCATTAACTTTTTTAGTTATTTCTCTAACTTGTCATTCATTTGTTAATTTTTGTAACTTTTGCAGAAAAAACATTTGAATTTTCGGTAATCTGTGCTATTTTTTTGTTCAACAGTTGATTTTATAGATTATTAGTATTCTCATTCGACAGTAATTTCACGTATGAGGCTATTAAATATTAAATATCTATTAATTTTCTTTACTGTTTCATATGATAGTAATATTTCTGAGGAACAGGTGTGATAACTACTAGACTTTGATTGACTTATTTTTCTGATAAACGTTTGAAAAGAGTTGTAAGTGTGTAATGATGAAATATCTATATACTATCGAGAGTTGATATTGATGTAGATAAGTATTTAATAAGAATAATAATAGATAAGTAATAGTCAATTCTTTGTTGAATTTCAAGAAATTGTGTGAGAACATGGTTTTTTACATTAAGTTTATGTAATTTCAGTTACAGTTTTTCGACAATCAACCTAAAAATGGATAATTATCATAATTAAAAGTTATGATGAAAAGATCTAAGCAATAAAAAAAGTTAAAAAGTTAAAAAGTTCGTCTAATGTTTGCTCTTATGATGTGAAAATTCCGAAAAGTTTGGTTTGAAATATAAAATGTTTGTAAAAGTTAAACTTTGTATTCGTGTATGTTTTGTATTATTAAACTGTAAAGATAATATTCATATTTGGAAAATGTTGTTGGGTGTTTTGATAATTTTCTGATAAGTAGATATAAACAGATGTTAAAATTCTGTACTCCTAAAATATATAGGATCAAGAATAAAGTTTGATGGAAATAAGTATTGTAAAATCAGCTATTAATCAGCAGAATAGCTTAAAAATTCAGAAATTTTGAAGTGTAAGATGAATCATGTCCTAATTTGATTAATTATATGGGTAGAATATCTCAGAGTAGTTTTAATATGCTAAGTGTTTAAAGCAGCAAGAAATGACTTTTTAGGTTTTCTAGAATAATAATAATAATAAAAATAATAAAAGTATACTTTCGTTGTAAGATTTCGAATGCAGTCAAGACGTGAAAAATATAAATATGAACCAATTGTAAAGACATTCAAACTTTTTAAAAAGTTTAAGTTTAGTAATATATTGTAACAATATATGTAAACAAATGTATTTCAAAGTTGAAAATTTGTGTAAAAAATTGTCTTTTCTTGAAAATTGATATTTATTTTTTGTTTAATTAATGATACTTATTACATTTTTGTTCTTAAAAACTAAAATATGCGTTTAATTCTGTTAAAATTGATATGTCCGTGTTGGAGATGAGAAAAAATATTGTAAAACTAATAAAATTTGTTTAAATTCGTCTTTTTATTCTTAAAATTAATATTTTCTATTGTTTAGAATATATACTTTTGAGGAATGTATAACCGGAAAATGTTAAAAAATCTTAGAAAATTGGTGTTAAAAATATTAAATACAGTTGCTTCAATGATTTCAAAAACAAACTCTGTTAAAAAATTCTGTATGATTTCAAGTGAAAATAATCTGAACCTGAATACATGGTATTTAAAATACAAAATTCACGATTATGAACTAATGTTGAAAACATGGGTAACATTAAATATACAGCTAATATATAATTATAGATTAGGAAATTCTTAAAGTGTATCCAAATTTATTAAATATAGTATTGAATACAGTGAATAAGTGAAATATGTGAATAAGTATTAATATTTCCATGTTGCTTTTGAAAATACTAGTGTAAAATTATTCAAATTCGTCTTTTCTTTAAAACTGATATTTATTTTTGTTTAATTAATGATACTTGTTAAGATTTTGTTGTTAAAAACTAAAATATACGTTTAATTCTTCTGTTAAAATTGATATATCCGTGTTGGAGATGAGAAAAAATAGTGTAAAACTAAAAAAAAAAAAAGTTTAAATTCGTCTTTTTCCTCTTAAAATTATTATTAAACTAGTGTAAAACTAATAAAATTTGTTTAAATTCGTCTTTTCCCCCTCTGAAAAACTAATATTTCTATTATTTTGCTTAATTAATTACACTCATTATGACTTCAAATTTTAATTTGATGATGTTGTGGTAACTGTTATAAAACTAGAATGGATAAATAGTTTAAATGTCTTCTTTTTTCTCTCTATGCGATACTTTTACTTGAACGTAAACATTTTTTTTTTGTATACCTTTGTAAGTTGTGACGTCAGAACTCTATTGTGTGTTTCCCCTACTTGGAGACATGGGTGGAGGGGTTGTAGAAAAAAGTTTTAGTTTAGATATGACGTAATAAGAAATGCTCTGCAGGTTCACATTTGTGTGTTGAGGATTTCTCAAAATTATTCGTTTATGTATTAAAATTCTACTTAGTTGGTATATATAAAGTACGATGAAATTTCCAATTAGAGTAAAAGTTAACCAAATTCGTTTAATTCGTCTTTTTTCGTTAAAAAATCATTAGTTTCCTTTGTTAATTGTTCAATTATCGAAATTCTTTGAGGTAACGACTGTTCAAAAACTAAAAACTATGTTTAAATTTCTATTTTAAGTTGTGTATTCTGATTTTATATTAAAAAAAAAAAAAAAAAAAAAAAAAAAAAAATCAAAAAATCAAAAAATATGAAGAAATCAGATAAAAATTTAATATTTTCTGTTGTTTTGCTTAATTAATAATGTTCATGAAGGAAATGGTTCTCCAAAACTGGAATGCATGCTTAAATTTCTTTCTATCAAATTGATAGTCTGAAGTTTGAGTTGAAAAAATCGTAAGAAATCAGTCTTTTTCTATAAAACTTGATATTTTCCATTGTTTTTTACTTAATTAACGATACTCATTAAGATTATAGCTGTTGAAAAACTAGAATGCATGTTTAACTTTCAACTTGTAAGTCGATACACTGATGTTGCAGTTGATAAAAATCGTAAGAAATCAGTCTTTTTCTATAAAACTTGATATTTTCAATTGTTTTTACTTAATTAACGATACTCTTTAAGGTTATAGCAGTTGAAAAACTAGGATGTACCTTTAACTTTCAACTTTTAACTCGTTACATTGATCATATAGTTGATAAAAATCGTAAGAAATCAGTCTTTTTCTATAAAACTGGATATTTTCTATTGTTTTTACTTAATTAACGATACTCATTAAGATGTCTATCAAGCAAAGTTCAAATATATGTTTAACTTTCTTGTGTTAAATTGATAATCTCATCATGTAGTTGAAGAAATCTAAATAAAATGGTTAAAAACTGCAATTTTCCATTGTTTCGCTTAATTAATAATACTCATTAAAATTATGGTTGTTCAGAATTCAAATATAAATTTAATCTTCATCTTATAGTATGATTCAATGTTGAGATGTGATTGATAATATTTTTAATTAGGGAAGGTTGATCACCTCTCATGTTATAATAGAATGTTCCTTTTTTCCACTAGGGGGCGTTCGTGGATGGGGGATGCATAGTAGGGGGCAGGAGGGTGGCGGTGGCACGGTGGGCGCAGGAGGCACCGCAGGAGGGACAGCCGTAGGGACAGCCGGAGGCACCGCAGGCGGGGCAGCCGCAGGAGGCACCGCAGGCGGGACGGCCCCGCCGCCCCGCCTGCGGCTGAGCTTAAACTGTTGTTTTCCTACTACTACGAACTTTATTTCAAATGAATAAGGTTCTAGAATGATTAGTTTATTTACAGGGACAGTCAAAGGTGTACCGTTACATTATGGCCTAAGGGCGAAAAATCGTTTCAAATGAATTTTAAAGATTTTACACCCTGTCAAATATATTACAGATTATATGCATTTACGACGTGCACTAAAATATGCTTTCTGTAAAATATGCGGTGAAAAAAAAAATGGCTGTTATTCATTTACAAGGCCACGCAAAAGAATTACGTTACATAGTGGTAAAGAGGGGAATTGTGTGCGACATATTTTAATTATATTAAATTATTTTATACATAATAAACGTCATACATAACATACGTCGCTGGGACTTAACATAAGTTATATACGATATAACCATATATAATACGAAGTGCACAGCATTTAGGACACACAAAAGATTTCGAGTAGTATATTCTTTCCGACGTACTGTATATGTATCCGATGATGGCTGATGGATGGATAAAATACATTGTAATTATGATATGTGCTTTTAAGTCTCTCTAAATCTATGCATATTATATGGAGTGTATAAATGCTATAGTTGATATACAAGGCTATACCAAAGATATCGCAAACATTACTGAATATGAGCGTAAATTACTTAAAGATGATTTTTAAATAAGTAATGCTTTTTTTATGCTAAACTGCATTCAGTTTACTAAGGAATAGTTTTAGAATATGGATAAAATGATATACAGGGCCACACAAAAAATTGAATATATGGACGCCTATGAATGATAATTTCTGAGAATGTGTTTTCAGTAGTTTTACGTATGTTTTAGTTTAAAATAAATTTTAACCAATTTGTCAGGCTCAGGTTGCGCTGACAAGTCAACTGGACTCTTCATAAAAACTGGTAAAATGTAAAAACAACACCAACTTTTTTGCGGCCCCAAATTTTGGCGGCCCTGGGCAAATGTCCGGCTCGCCCCCCCTTAAGCACGGCTCTGAATACTCGAAATTATGTTTAGCAATTAATAGTTTAATTGCTTTTGAAACCTTAAACGCTTAGACAATAAATTTCAAATTCAATATTTGTACACTGGAAAAAAAAAAAATCAGATTTAAATTTAAAAAACTTTTTTTTTTCTTTAAAAAAAAATTATGTTTTTTTTTTACACCTCAGAATAACGTAATTCCGAAAAATTTAGGTTCGTAATAATAATTCAACATACAAGATAAAAATAACTCTTTTTAGAGTTTCGTTCATCTGACAAAACCCTATTCGTCTCTGTCCTCTGTCTGACTGTCTGTCACAGAGTCCTATACAAAAACTATACAAGTCAGAGACTTCAAAATTTAGTGAATACCTCGTGTCCCACGACAAATCATAAAATTTTTGAAAAAGTCTGTTATTTTAGTTAAATCAATTTTGTCAAAGTCATCCGCTCACTTTTGCATTTAAATTTTAAAAGAAGATCTTAATTTCAACATTATTCGTGTAGACATCATAGCATGGAGATAAAGTACCTCACTTATAAAAAGGACCTAAGTACGAATCCCGGTGCTGGAACTTGACATTTTCATATTAATATGGATTCAATTAAAAGAACATTCGTGATCTTTTTTTTTTTTTTTTTTTTTTTTTTTGCAATTTAAAAATTTGTATTAAGTTTTCGTTCATCTGACATTCGTAGTATTTTTTGGAATTCATTGATATTTTTAGACATTCCTATGCGTATTATTATTAAGCGCATATGCTGAAATGCATATTTATGCAAATTTGCATGTTCTGTAGTGTAGGCAAGAGTGGAGCAGTGGGAGGAATGGGACAGTAGGTTTTTCTCTTTATGTATTATTTTAAACATTTTATCAATTGCACACTAAATGAAGTAATGCTAGCCTAATCTTCGGTTGAAAAAAAATTATCCGTATAAGCTTACAATTGCAAGAAGGAAAAGATTATTTTAAGAATCAAAAGTACACTTGCGTCATAAACTTTTTATGCTATCTACATGTTAATGACTTGTTTATGCATAAATATAATAATTTCACTATTTATGGATTATTATACTGTATATTACCAATAATTTAAACTTAAGCCTAAAAGAAGCATTTTTGTTTATACAGGAAGTTTCACACAAAACAAGGAAGTGGGGAGGAATGGGACATATCCAATTCCTTTTTTTAAGTAAGATGAATATAAATTGCTAACATGCAAGCATTTTTAGAAGAAAATATATTAATTATAACATTAATAATATATTAATTTACTTGAAAATATAAATAAATTGAATTGGGGATTTTTTTATGTACATCTATGACTGACAATCCTGAATTTTCATTCCAATCATTATAGATACTGGATTTTTATATTGTGGCACATACATTATCAACCAACAATCTTTGTTTGATTGCATATCTTACCGACACTAGATTATTTGTGTCTTTATAGCTTTATTATTATTATTATTATTATTGCTGCTCCATGCCTGGGGAGGTATGGAACACATTTTGAAACTTACAATTTCTTTAATTATAAAACAGCTTTTACATGCTATGTTTCTATAATGTTCAGGGAGATTAAAAAGTGCACTCTTATAAATGGAAATTTTTGTTTTTGTGTCAAACGAAGTTGATGTACTTATTTTTGTAAAAAAAAGTTGCCCACACCACCCCACTCTCTCCTATACTGTGTACATATTCATATATTTTTAAGAATATATATGTAGTTTTCTTGTTTTATATATGCTCATATATCTATGGGTAATTTCTATATTTGAATTTAAATAATTTATAAGGTGTAGATATTAGGAGTAGCATTTTAATAACACGAGATTCAGGAAAGTCTTTTTTTTTATGAAAATAATAATAATAATAATAAATCAACTCAATTGGTAAAATTTAGTTTTCTTTGCAGTAAATGTATATATACATATATATGCATATATAAATATCTTGTCTCCGTTTTATGTAAGGAATTTTTTTTTTTTTTTTTTTGTTACCGTTTATTTAATTTTTAAAAAAACAACCAAGAAGCTGTTTATTTTGAAAAATAGTTTATTTATCACTAGTATTTATAAAAAGATTTGTAAACCGAAGCTAATAAAAATATAAGTATATGGATTTATTCTTTCTTTCTAGTTCTGAGAGATGATGGAGAGGTATGAAGGTGATCTGGATTTCAGAAATGCGGTTTACTCAATTCTAGCAGTGGCTGGAGATAGAAATGTTTTCAATAAAAAAAATTATTAAAACTTCCCCAGAAATATTTTCAAAGATTTAGATTTGCATGGAGACATGACAACATTTTCATCTTTTACTGTAGCAATACAGCGAATTAATTTAAAAAAAAAAAAAAGAAAGAAAGAAAAAATTTAAATATTGTTAATAAAATCTTGAATGTTTTTAATCTGAGACGCCGTGAAATTCAAACACTTGTTGAATTTGATAAACAGTGCCGACCGATCATATTAAAACGATATTGTAGAATAACTCAAGATAAAATCACACAATACTATTAAAATAAATCCCGTGCTGTCAAAATAATAAACATCGCTCACTTACCCTGTTTGAAACTCGCCTACAACTTTCACACGGAGCAATCGAGCGCAAAAAACTTTCAAGAATATTCATCCACCTTCATGTAGTCGTCTTAAATTTAATCCAATGCGTTTCACTCAATCATTAATGCAGAAACATCCAATAAAGCACACAGACTTAATTTCAATTACTAATGAGCAACTCAGGTTCACCACAGCAGTCATTTTAGGGTAAACAAATATTTACAATGCCGGGAACACAGCTGTTTGAATCTACTGATAAGCCGCTTAAATTAGTTATTGCGCATGCGTTTCTCGAATCACCTTTGGACTTCGAGGGGTTCTTTTCGGTGACCCGAAACTTGTTGAATCGTGACGTAATGAGTCGTGAAGTCGGGACTTGTCATGAATGGCTATTGATGGTATTTTATTATGACTACAGCTTGCAAATTCTCACGGTGATTTATGCATTAATGTCCACACTGACACTTTTAACGGAGGGTAGTAAAGGGGATAATTATCCATTCCGAATCATTGGAAATGCAATTAATTTTTCTCATTTTGTATAGGAAAATACATAAATTATGCCAAATGACTCCAAACATAGGTCATCAGAGGGAGCACTGGGCCAGAAATGTAGTTTGAAAATTTTATTCGGGGCAGGACCTGCATTGACATTAACGCCCTTTTAGAGTTTTTTCCAGAAGCGTAATTTGAAAATGTTATTTGGGGGAAAGGGAACAGGCATTTGTGCCCTTTTAAGGTGCAAACACAAGGCAGGACCGAAACTAGTCTTTTTTGCCTCCGGGTCAAACATGGATTTTGCCCCCCCCCCCCCCTCACCACCACCACCCCTTTCTTAGTAAAGTATATTTACAAAGATAATTTTACTAATTTTCTTACAACCGAATCGCTTTAAAATACTTAATAATAAAATGCGTGATCACCTTTGGGAAATATTGATTCATTAAAATCTCGTAAACGAAATCGAAAAAGATTCCGCTTTATGCAGAATCCATATGCTATATCATCCTTAAATTCTTCTCTGTTGCGTCATAATCCAGACAGAACGATTTTAACAATACCGTGTTAAACATAGACATGACAAATATCGACATACAAAGTCTTCATTTGGCGCCCCTTAGCGACCGGGGCACATGCACCCTTCCCCCCCCCCCCCTTAGTTTCGGCACTCAAGACGAGCATACAAAGTGTCGGCTTTTTTTCTGTGACGACGCGGTATTTTTGATCCCTAAGAGCTGTATCACACGCAGAAAGATTTTTCGGCAAACATTTTACAAAACACGATCGTTCATTTTGCGGCGTGTTCGGTAAATAGATTTTTCAAACGTCTCGCGGGGTTATTTAATTTCTCGCTCCGCTCCTACAGGTCAGTTTATCAGTACTGAATGAATGACCAACATTTTCCATGCAATGCCGGAAACGTTCGGTAAGCAAAAGTAGCGAACAGATTCTCCCCCATATCAAGGTCACGCAATTTTTTGCTCGCTGTAACGTTGTGTTGGGGGAAAAGTTCTGCGAAAAGGGAGTGTGTGATACCGCTTTAATGACATTTACGGTAAGGGGACTGGTGTTCTGCAAAACAAGAACATTTCCTTCAAGTAGGGTTGAACACCTTCCTTCCTGATCCATTATTCATCTCCCTGTTTTCTATTGTGACTGAAGGGAGAAATAAATACAAAATAATTCATCGAATTCATTTGACTGAACCAAAACAAGCATGTGGCCAGAGCCTTAGAATTGTCGCCCCCCCCCCCCCCCAACCAGCATTGCTATCTTCATGTCTTTTCTGCATTACTCGTCTTCTATGTGATATTTTACACAATCATTATCATTATTTTGTTCAATCTTTTCACTTTTTCAAAAAACATTTCGCACAGTTGATTTGTTTGCCTTAAATAGATACAAATTAATATACATTTTCTAGAATATTAATTCCTCTTTCAGCTGCAATTTTGCTTTCGATTACATTCATTTGGGGAGATTCTATGATTCCTGTAAGAATTTCCAGTTTATTCATGACATTTTCCATAAACATCAAACAGATGATAAAATTAAAACTTATCAAGTGGACATGATTTATGATTGAGAAAAACAACCAATAATGAATATTGCCACAATGATGAGAGTATAGTGATTGGGGATGTAAAGCTCCAAGCGATAAGATTGTTCATAATGGATGATATTTTGAATCCGTTTTTACTAGTTAAATATTCAAAAACCAAATTCAGAAGAAAAAGCTCAAAAACTAGTTTCACCGGTGATTTTTAGAATTCCGTACTTAAAAAGTAAAAATAAAACCATTTTAAGATCACTCCAGTGTCTGTCTGTCCGTTTGTCATAGTCATTTTACTCGTAAACTATGGAACATGGAAAGTTCAAATTGACTGAACAAAAGCTATTAACCCACTGATTTGAAGATTAATAATCATTCACAATTATACACGTTATTTAGGAAAAATGTTGGGGGGGGGGGGGGACTCATTAAATTAATTGAAAAAATCATCTTTTCTCCGTATATCATGTAAAAGCTTTCGTAAAGCCGAACTCAAAAATACATTGCTTTTAATTTTAAATAGTACATTTTCAGCGCTATCGTCGAAAATGCAATGCAAAAGTATTTGCCCTCCTTCTTTCTATTTCACAATTTACTGAAACTAAAATTAAGAAAAAATGATGGATAATAGAGGTTAATTTAAGCCTTGCAGGTAAACTATAGCGATTACCCAAGATCACGCAGGTTTTGAGAAAATCGCATTTTTTCGTTATTACACAAATTAAGATTTTCGGCCGTTCACCAAAGGAGTCTTGGAACGCTTGAAGTGCCTTTCGTCACAGAAGTTTAAAAAGATTGTTGATAATGATTTTCAAAAATGATTGCAGGAAATTAGACGAAATATCAAGGGGACTTATCTGGTGAAAGGAAAAAAAGTGGATTCCTATGTTATCCTATGGGGAAAATCCTTCTCGTTCATTCAAATTTGGAAATTTCAACAATATTTTTTTTCAACACGTGGATAGGAAGATCCCTTATCCCTCTGTAAGCTTAAAGTATTTTAAAGATAACTATGAGTACTTTAAAATTTGTGCTAAAATTTCAAAAACTCCAAAAAGTATAAAAAGTATTATTTACTCGTTTGTGACTTATGACTGGGAAAAGATATATAAAATGAAGAACAAGGAACTGCCTAGGGATAAAGGAACTATCTAGCTACGTGATGAATATATATATATATACATATCTATATACATATATATTATTGAAATTTCTAAATTTGGAGGAATAAGACGGATAAGTAATTTTCTCACAGGGTAATATGGAATTCAACTTTTTTCTTCCCCACCAGATAAGTCCTCTTAAGCATATCAACAGGAAAACGCAACACAAAAATATAACATATAGGAAATCTTAAAAAAGATGAGACACCCTTCACCCCTTCCTCTTATGATTTTTTTCCTCTTGGTATTCAGTTATTTTAAGTCAGATCAGAAGAGTAAATTTTATTTTTCCTCCAAGTTCACGAAAAAAAGTTAATTAAATTTGAGACTTCATAGAAAGGGCAGTGGTGTAGTCGTAAAAAAACAGACGGTATACGCTCTAAGCAGAGAGTATACGCTCAAGGCAGAGCGTATACCTTAGAGTGTACATAGTATCAGGGGTATAGCCGTAAAAATAACAGAGGATACACGCTCTAGCAGAGGATATACGCTCAAGACAGAGGGTATACCCTAAAGTGTGTATACTATAGCTTTCTTAAGAAACATAGGGTATGTGGTGTTCCTTTAAAAAACCCAGAAGGTATACGGCGTATACCCTTCATTACATCCCTGCATAGCATAGCTTTATTGAGAAACAGAGGGTACGGTGCTCCTTAAAAAATTCCAGAAGGTATACGGCATATACCCGCGTATACCCTCCACTACATACCTGAAAAGGAGTAATGACCTCCCTCTCTTTGCTGGCACTTGTGATTCATTTTAAAGAAACTGTGTATATTCTATTCATTTGTTCCCGAATCTTTTGTCAATCGACATCACTGAAGATGATGATATCTGGAGAAAAAATTTAGCTTGGGGTATTTTCGGCCGCAAGCAGCAACTAAGCAAAAGGAGACAAAAAACAGCATTTATCGAAATTTCTTATTATTCATTTTCTGCTTATCTTTACATTCTTCGAAACTGGGCTTGCTGATTAGCTGAGTTAATTCAGAGAACATACAGGTACTTAATATTATATTATTATATAAAACTGTAAGTCAAGTCTGTTCTGCGTGTTTCAGCTTCACGCAAAAATTACTATATAGATTTTAATGGGATTTTCATTAAAATAAAGCTTGATGAACAAATCAAACATCATCAAACAGGTTATTAGCTCCGATGCTATTTCTTTCAGACAAGCTAAAAAGTGTCGTATCAAAAATTGTGGCCCACTTTTACTTACCTATCTTACGTAGATAGGGTAAATCTTGCAATCGTTTTGAAAATCGAAAAAAAATTTTTTTGACGGATTTACACGTTTCAGATACTAGAGATTCCGAAAAAACATATTTTTAGAAAAAAAAAATTGCCGTCTGTCTGTCTGTCTGTAAACGCTCTACCTCACGAACAAATGGAGATAGAGACTTAAAATTTTGTATGTACTTAGTAAGTAAGAATAGGACGAAGACTATTTAATATCAGTAACCTCGATTATCCGGAACTATTTTTTCGGACTTTCAAAAAATTCGTTCTGATAAAATTTATATAAAAATTATCGATTTTTTTTTTTTTTTTTTTTTTTTTTTTTTTTTTTTTTTTTTAAGGAAAGGACGTAAAAGGCAATAAAATAACACAAATTTTGCATTAAGAACGAAGTCGGTCGGATTAATAGTTGCCGAGATATTTGTAATCCTGTTTTCCACAATCTTCGATTTTTCATGAACCTGTATTTTCTTCAAATTTCAATTCAAAGATATTTTTTAATTGGAAATGAGACACTTAATCTGACGCAGACTGTTAGTTAAACTGTTAGTTAATATGATGATTGTTTTTGGAGTTATAAGGATGTTTCTTTTACGTAATCCAGTACTACTTGTGTAGTTTGGTATTTTAAATAATTTGTCGAAATGGGTTCATCAGCAATTCATTAATGGAGCATTACTATGTATATTAAGAATATTTAAATATACGTTTAAATTTTGTTTTGGAATTGCAATGCATTTTATAAATAGTTTTCACATATTTTATTTTCACACATTATATAATGCATATCTATGATCGGTAAGTATTAGGGTGGCCCCCAACGATTAGTTTCGTAATCTGGCCGTTAAAACGAGACATTCACACAATTTTATTGTTAAAATGCATTTCCTTTTTCTCGGAGTCTATAAAAAAACGTTTAAACTAAAGAAAAAATCCGTTTTTGATGAATCTAGTCAATGAAGAAGTAGCACGTCAAATTGTATCTCTTTATTATTCCGCAATTCCAATGTCTCAGAGAGAAATTGCTAATCAATTGGGTATTTCACGCCGTTCTGTTTGCTATTATATTGATAAACACAGGAAAAATGAAGTAGTTCATTGCATTCTAAGGCCCTTCTAGAAAATCTCTATCGGTTTTTTTTTTTTTTTTCGAAAAAAAAAACTAAACTTTCCATTTAATAGTTTTTTAAAATGTCTTTCATTTCATAGGTCTTAATCTCGGATGGGGGGATGTGATGTAACACATATTCTATTTTATATATTTCCATTAGTTTTTCAAATGTGAGTCCCCCCCCCTCCCTCTTTTAAAATTTAATTTTAAAAGAAAAACATTTTTAATAGTTATGGTTATTGTGTGTTCGTCTCCAATTGCATATAATAATAATAATAAATTATATTTAATAATATTTAATAATAAACAAATAATAAATTAGTTTTAAAATATCATTCCATTTCTAGATTTTTCTTTCTTGTTCTTCAGTTGATTGAATATCAAACGAATTAAATATTTTTTCTGTTTTAAATAACTGCTATTTTTATTTCCCAATCATTTCATTTTGTCTTGTATAAAGAACTTAATTTGTTACCGGTTGAGTAATTTCGTTTAGAGTTGTTGGGTGTTGCGCATTTTCGCCTCTGGCGATAAATGCTGTATTCTAGAAACACTCATTTTTAAATTTTCCCAATTGCTTATTATATAATGGTCCTTTTTACCTGTACTTTTTTTGCTCAGATTGGGAATCTATTCTATGCCAAAAGACTTTCTTTTGGCGTTTGTGAAATGTGAAAATTTAGTCAGTTTTATGTTTTGTCATGGTGAAGTAAACACGCACGCTCGCTGTGATCAAAGATGACTAATAATTCTTAATTACTTTCGAGTGCATTTATGTTAGCGTGCTGAATGCTTATGTGAAAATATATTTAGATTGTGTTTTGTCGCTGACAATTCAACATGTACAATTTGTGGTCGTTGAGAACTAAAGACGTTCTTTCTAGTACGAGTGCACATTTGAATGAATACAGTGGCGTAGGAACTTTGAAAAAACAGGGGGAGCTGGAGCATCAGCGCCGTGAGAAAGTATAGGGGGCGAATGGGGCGGTCGCCCCGGGCGTGGAATTTTAAAAAGGCCCCAAATTTATAGTACCAACGCCATTTTTTGGCCTGTCAGAAGAAAAAGTTGGGGGAAAGCAGCTCCAAATTGAAACTATGCCCTAAACGCAGTTTTCTCTTCGCACACCCCTGCGGAGCATATTGTTAAAAGCTAGTGGCGAGGATCGTTTCATTCATTTCTGAGGGTTTCTTGTGTTGCACTTTTCACAAACAAGAGTATAAAATAGAAGCATATCAAAAGATCACCTAATTTTTAATCCAGTTTAAATAATTTATATTCGATATACTTGATGACACTTAATTTATGGACGATACCGAATAAAATATTCAAATTTCAGGCTTCTCCCACTCCCATTTACCAAAAGTTAAAGTTTTATTTCTGTTATTTGGCTTACAAATTTTTTACAATCTCTTCCAAATCAATTTTAAAGGCTTCTTCTTTATAAATATGCAATAGCATCAAGTGATTGAGTCTATATTGATACATTGTTGTTCGGCAGTGTGTCTGTTTGAAGAAAAGCATTGAAAGCTCTCAGCTGTCATTAATGATATCTGAATAACAAAATAAATTCTGCCAAAAGAAAACTTTAGAAAATAATTTTTTTACTAATTCCTATGATGACATCATTTTAATTGTGATCGACAACATATTTCTGTCAGTTCCGTTCGGGATTAGTATTGGTAAAAGTGTCAACTTTGCAAAAAGATTTGTCAAATCAAAATCCTCAGCATGTATTCTAAGCTTTTGTTTGAGATCTTCTGGCGTGGCTGAAGCTGTATTCGTGAATATGGATTCGATTTGTATGTGAAAATCAAAAGTTTTTTGATTCAATCGTTTTTTTATGCATTAGTAAGGTCAAGTGCTTCGCTAAAAATTCAATTTTTCTTATTGTGCTGGAGCGGAAGGACAGCTTGTCTGTTTTCTTATCTTATTAAAACTATCTTTTGTTTGGAGACACTCGTCCTTTCCCCGTGAATTTTCTAGAAAAAGTAAACTTTATTTTTCAATTTCACTCGAGGGAGCTGAGCCCGTCTGAAAAATCCCAGGGGGGAGCCTGAGCTCCCCCGGTTCCTACGCCTATGGTGAATTATCATTAATATTTGATACATATGACACTCATGCAAATCAGCCATTTCTTGATAATGTTGACACTTATAAATTATTAAAAGAACTACATGCAATGTATCAAAAAGTTTATGAAAACATTGTGTCTGCTCAACATCAAAGAAACTTAAAGTTTTCACAATATGTAAAACTAAGTCCATTAACTGTTCATGATATTGTTTATCTAAAGTCTCGAGATAAATACAAACCGAAATATACTGGACCTTATGAAATTATTATGAAACATTCACCTGTTTCATTCACTATACGGAAATATCAGTATTCACATGTTGCTTCTTTTAGAGTGCATATAGATAGACTTTTACTTGCTCCACCTAGAAATGCATACCTTAATTCTTACCTTAATAAAAATGCAAGTTCTAATATTAATGACAACAATAATAATTATCAGCAGTACAATAGCAATAGGTCTCCTCAAAACATTATTTCAAGATATAATCTTAGGCCAAAGAAATAAATATAATGCCGCATGTTTTGTGCGTTAACTGGCCAGGACACGGAATTATGTTTAGTTGTGTACTATGTATTGGATCTTTTATTGGTCTACTGCTAGTTCAGTTCATTGTGTATGAGATTCTCTATGCAGTGTACAATTTGGTTTTATATTTTATTTTCATACTACTATTTTGATATCTGTGTACTTTAATATTTTGACAATTTTATTTCATAATGTACTGAAGTAAGTCTGCTCTACACTCTATTAGAATGGCATTTTACATTTCCAATTTTTTTTTTTTTTTAATACTGATCAGTGTTGATTTTTTTTTAATTTACATATTGTGCATATTTTGATTCTTACATTTTAATAAAGGTATTATATTTATGTAAATTTCATTGAACTATAAACATTGTATCAAGTCAGTATTTAAAATCTTTACATTAAAAAAAAAAAAAAAAATCTTTTTTCAGCATTTATTTAAATGTGTGTTTTAAACAGTGTATGTAAACTGTTACGATAAATTATTTAACAAATTGCATGTGTTTTCAAGCAACATTTCAACAAAAAAGACAATTTCTACAAATAAAAAAATATGTCATCTAAAAATTTGCTTCTACAGCAGAACTGTTTCATGTAAGCGCTTATACTTGAATGATAACGAAGAATATTAGAAATAGGATGTGTATATATGTTACAGGACAAACCCGATTTTAGGCCAAACTAGATTGGCCTAGGCCAGACTAGTCTATCCTAACGCCCATCGGATAAACTAGTTTTTCCTAGGCCAAACTCGTCTATCCTAATGCCCATCGGATAAACTAGTTGTCCTAGGCCAAACTAGTCTATCCTAACGCCCATCGGATAGACTAGTTTTTCCTAGGCCAAACTAGTCTATCCGAACGCCCATCGGATAGACTAGATCTTCCTAGGCCAAACTAGTTTGGTCGAACGGTCATTAGGATAAACTAGTTTAGCCTGCTATTCATTAGTTTAAACTAGTTTATCCTAGGCCGATCTAGATTGTCCTAGGCCAGTTGAATTTGGCGTGTTTTTATTCATCCCAAAGACCGCTTCGGCGCCAATCTTCTGGTTTAGCCTAGTCCAATCTAGTTTATCCTAGGACAATCTAGTTTATCCTAGGCCAATTCAATTTGATGTGCTGTAATTAATGCCAACCATTATTTGGCACGCTCACAAAGAAAAGAATTATTTCAAACTCAAATTTAATTTCTCAAAAATTAATCAAGTTTAAGCTCAAATTCAAAATATTTCAAACGAATCCGCTCAACTCAAACACATCTATTGAAATAAGCGAGGTTTTTTTAAAATTCATTCTTTTATTTATTTTAATTTCTTCTATCTTTACAATAAGTGTTTGATTCGCGAGAATTTTTTACTTCCGGCTTTTGACGCATTTACACGTTTTAGTGGTCAAAGATTCCAAAAAACATGTTCTTCAAATTGTGAGTCTATGACCCTGTCTGACTGTCTGTGCCATAAATTTTGTAGGAGTTGTAATTGAATAACTAATGTACGAAATTTGATGCGGCATCCTTTTTCTTAAATATTTAACATCATGTTTTACTATGTTTCTAAAAGTTTCAAATAAGGGTAATATTTAATTAGCAGATAAAACGTTAAAAAAAGCTGAGGTTTAAAAAAAAAATTCAAGCGTCCCCTTACTTTGCCCCCCCCCCCCCCCATCCTTTATTTTAGGTGTCATGCTTTATTTAAGCCTTTTCTTATTTTTAAAAGGGGTCGGATATTTAGTTTTTTAATATGAAACATTTCGAATGAAGTGATGTGTGGAAAAACCAATGTCTGTTACGAATTAAAAACCTTTTCATAAAACCAAAATTTTTTATACGATTGAAAAAGTAATCCGTAATTCCTTTATTTTTAACCTCTGAACCCCCCAAATTAATCAGGTAAACGCCTTATCAGAAGGAACCTACATAAAAAAAATTGAAACAAATCGGTAAATTTTCCGTGAAAAACCTATTTACATGATTTAACGGGGTTACCCCCCATTCTTCCTTTCTTTATACGTAAACAATAAATACCCACAACTAATCAGTGAGGTGCCTAATCAAAATTATCTCATGCCTAAAATTTTAATAAAATCTGATACTTTTGCATGAAAAACTGACTTATCTAAATTAAGGAGGGGAGGGGATGCAGATTAGCCTTTTGTTCCCCTCCCCTTATTCTTATCCAATGAACTCCTGAAACTAATCAGGGAAGTTCGTTATCAGGATAAATCTATGTCCAAAATTTGAAGCAAACCGAATATTTCTAGCAGGAATTACTGGATTACGTACATACATACGTACATACGTACGTACATACGTACATGGTTACATACACACTAACAGAATATGCGAGCACATTAGCTCTCAGGCTTTGATAGTCTGTAAGATAAAATCGCATCAAATTGCATCGGCCTAGGATAAATTAGATCAAAACTAGAAAGTTGGCGCCGTGGCGTTCTTTAGATTCAATAAAATCACGCCAAATTGAATTGGCCTAGGACAATCTAGATCGGCCTAGGATGAACTAGTTCAAACCAATGAATAGCAGGCTAAACTAGTTTATCCTAATGACCGTTCGGCCAAACTAGTTTGGCCTAGGAAAATCTAGTCTATCCGGTGGGCGTTCGGATAGACTAGTTTGGCCTAGGAAAAACTAGTCTATCCGATCGGCGTTCGGATAAACTAGTTTGGCCTAGGAAAAACTAGTTTATCCGATGGGCGTTAGGATAGACTAGTTTGGCCTAGGAAAAACTAGTTTATCCGATGGGCGTTAGGATAGACTAGTCTGGCCTAGGCCAATCTAGTTTGGCCTAAAATCGGGTTTGACCTGTAACATATACATCAAAAGTGTTAAGAAAAATAAAAGCAATGACTAGCATGTATGCATATATATATAAAGACCTAGGCATCAGTTGAAGTTTATTTATTTTTTGGTAACATTTTGTATATTGTATTGTGTTTTATATATATCATATATAACTTGTATTTTTTTTTATAAACATATAGTTATTCTTATTTTATAGGTGTATATTTTGCTAGTGTTTTGTAAATAGATTCCCAACACTTAACTTTTTTTACATAAGAAAAAATATTTTTTTTTTTTTCTTCGCCAAAAAAAATATTTTTTGGTGGTCCTTCGAGTGATAATATGTGATGTAACACATATTCTATTTTATATATTTCCATTAATTTTTCAAATGTGAGTTTCCCCCCCCCCCTCTTTTAAAATTTAATTTTAAAAGAAAAGCATTTTTAATAGTTATGGTTATTGTGTGTTCGTCTCCAATTGCATATAAAATAATAATAATAAATAATAATAATAATAATAATAATAATAAATTAGTTTTAAAATATCATTTCTAGATTTTTCTTTCTTGTTCTTCAGTTGATTGAATATCAAACGAATTAAATATTTTTTGTTTTAAATAACTGCTACAGCTCATATTCAAAATATTAGAATAATTACCTTTTTTTTAGAAATTGAAAATATCGTTTGTAGTCCAGTCATTTAAGCTTAAATTAGGTAAGAATCTCGGAATTCGAGATACCCAGCTGTAAGTCTGTAAATACTTATATATTGACACCCTAAAAGTTATCTCAAAACCTACATATGGTAGGGTGTACGCAACTATTAAATTCCAAGGTCAAAGGTCACAAAAATCGGTTTTTTGTGGGTTTTTTTGTAAATATCTCATTTCCTATAGGTTTTTTGCTATTTGTATTTATTATCAATATTGTAGAATACAAAATTCTCTACAAATTTTGTTTGAAAACATTTTTCATACGTCGAACCGTTTTCGAGATAGAGGGCGGAGAGCGTGCGGTCACAGCATCACTTCAGGTCAAACGGTGTCTCCGGTCGAAAACGCGCCATATATAGTTGATGAACTATCGATAAATCAATGATTATAAATATTTATCAATTTTTATTAACTATTATATTATATTTTATCTTTTTATTTATGCATTGTATAGTATAGTTACGAACGTCTTCTCTTTATTTCAGGTAACTGTTCTTGGTAACTACGGACGTACAATTTCAAGAAATATGGCTGATTTGTGTTTTCTATGTAATAAGTCTGATTCGGGAGGTGAATCGCTTATTGAAGTAGTGCGCGGTATGAAAACTCTACGAGCTGCAAGAGTCGAACGAAACGACGGAAAAATTGATTATTTAAAATCAGTCACCTCTGTTAAAGTGCATGAAAAGTGCCGAAGTGTTTACATTAGTAAAAACTGTATCCAAGCAGCAAAACGGAAACAAGAAGAAGGAGAAACTATAACTTCTTCATTAGTACTCCGTAAAAAACGAGGTGCAGTGTTTGATTTTAAAAATCAATGTTTATGTTGTGTTTAAGTTGCGGATAAGGCTGCAGAGAAAAAGAAAAGAGAAAAATACAGGCGGAAGATAAAAAATGTGAGTACTCTTGAGTTCAAAGATAATGTTATCAAAAAACAGAAGAACGTGCGGAGGATTTCGGAGAATTGGTGAAAAGTCGTATAATTTTATTTTTGATAAATGCATTAATTATTTAAAAAGGCATTACAGTTCCAAAATAATTGTTGTACTTGACGGATATTCAGACTACAGTAAGAACGTAAAAGCTATGGAGCAGCAGAGAAGAACTGCTGCACTTTCAAAAACGTATAAAGTCTGTTTAGATGAAACAATGGTTGTACCAGTTACTCAAGAAAAATTCTTATCAAATCGAAATAACAAAGATATGCTCATTAATACCTTAACTGAAAAATTATAAGCTGCAAATATTACTACTAAACAAGCCAGAGATGATGCGGATGTTCTTATTGTTGAAACTGCAATTGAAGAATCAAAGTCTGAAAAAACTGCAGTTATAATAGGACAAGATACTGATTTACTTGTCATTTTAATTGGGCGTACACTGTCTTACGAACAAGAAATTTTCTTTAAAAAGGTTGGGAAAGGAAATGTAAAAACGGAGATATACTCGACTAAAAGTTTTGATAATTATCCTCATTCCAAAATACATATTTTATTTCTGCATGCATTAAGTGGCTGTGACACAACTTCTGCGCTTTTTAAAAAGGGAAAAAAATCATTTTTAAAAGTTTTTGAGAAACTGACGAATTTGGATGAACTAGCTGCAGCATTTGAGGAAGAAAATTATTCGACCCAGAGATTTTAGAGAGTGGAACTCAAATCTTATTGGCAGTCTATAATGCTCCGAAATCTGTGAAAAGTCTCGATCATCTTCGTTATATGCATTACGTCAAGTCTACAAAACTTAATAAACCTGTGCAGCTTTCAATTCTTCCACCAACAAGTGCAGCTTCTCATCAACATTTCAAACGTGTATATTATCAAGTTCAAACTTGGTTAGGGCATGATTTGGAACCCCAGGTATGGGGTTGGGCAATGAAAAACGATTTTCTGGAGCCTATCATGACAATTTTACCACCTGCTCCAGAAGATTTGCTAAATACAATTTTCTGCAACTGCAAGAGTGGTTGTGGTTCGCGATGCGGATGCAGGAAAGTGGGCTTGCAATGCTCTTTAGCTTGTGGCCAATGTAATGGGCAAGCTTGTCTCAATGCAGAACCATATCAGAGCGACATTAACGAAAATGAAACCTTTGACCCCGAAATCATGGAACAACTTGAGACAAATGTCGTTGAAGACGATAATGAAGACCAGTTTGAAATTTACCAGCAGCCGATAGACGACGATGAAGAGGAAGAAGATGATTAAAAACATAAAATCTATTTTTTGTACCCTTTATTCCATTTTTTTACTTTTAATAAAAATAAATGTATTGAATAGTATTTTTTAATAAAACGATTAATTCATAATTTATTTGTTTTTTTTACATCATGTAAGAAGTTATTAATATTACATTAATTAGGTTAAAATTCAAATATAATTCCTATATTTTCATTAACAATTCTGCAATTACATGGACAGGTAAGTGTTGTTAAATAAATTAATACTGAATAAAAAGTGGATAGGTTAGGAAAAAAATGATATATGGCGCGTTTTCGACTGGAGGCACCGTTTGACCTGAAGTGATGCTGTGACCGCGCGCTCTCCGCCCTCTATCTCGAAAACGGTTCGACGTATGAAAAATGTTTTCAAACAAAATTTGTAGAGAATTTTGTATTCTACAATATTGATAATAAATACAAATAGCAAAAAACCTATAGGAAATGAGATATTTACAAAAAAAGCGCAAAAAACCGATTTTTGTGACCTTTGACCTTGGAATTGAATAGTTGCGTACACCCTACCATATGTAGGTTTTGAGACAACTTTTAGGGTGTCAATATACAAGTATTTACAGACTTACAGCTTGGTATCTCGAATTCCGAGGTGAACTTACTATAATGACTGGACTATTGGTAATTTAATGTCTTTTAATGAAAATATGCAAACGATATTTTTATTAAGAACTTATTGTTGATTAAACTTACTTGTTATCTTAAATTTAATATCAATTTTGAAAAGATTAATTGCAAAAAAAATTATTTTGAAAAGTCAAAATATTAGATAATTTATTCAAGTGGTTCAAAATATTAGAATATTTCACATTAATTCTCCTTTAATTATTACCAATTCTTAACTGGTGGCATCATTGATTAAATTCAGACTATTTTATTTAAAATCAGTATTCTTTTTTGCAGTTTGTTTCTTTTTCGTCTTAAAATGGGCCGTGTGAGTGATATTCCTGAATCTACTAAACTTCGTATGGTTGATTTGTATCGGAACGGTAAAAATCAATGTTTTATAGCGAATTATTTACATTGTTCGCAATCGAGCGTTAGTAAAATACTAACACAATATTCAAAAATAGGAAAATTTCAAAATAATCGCCGAAATGGTGGCCGAAAACCAAAAACATCTGCTAGAGATGACAGGAAACTGAAGCGTATAGTTAAGAAAAACCGTTTTAAAAGTGTGCGATTCTTGCACCGAAAATGGAAAGAAGAAGGAGTTGAAGTTTCTACATCGACAACATTAAGACATCTCCATAAATTTAAATTTGAATCTCGTGTACCGAAAACAAAACCTCTCATGACTGCAAGACAAAAGCGTATAAGATTGAATTGGTGTAAATCAAGACGTTTATGGAGCAATGAAGATTGGAAAAATATATTATTTAGTGATGAAAGTATGTTTTGTGTTTCATATGGTAATCAAGGTATTCGAGTTTGGAGAATGAAGCAAGAAGCATTTGATAAAGAATGCCTTAAACGTTCCGTAAAATTTGCTGCTAGTGTCATGGTTTGGGGTTGTATGAGTGCAGAAGGACCTGGAAAGTTATGCATCGTCTACGAAAAGGTTAACTCTCTGATATATCAAGAAATTTTAGAATATTACATGATTCCATCATCAGAAGATTTATTTGAAGATGATTTCATCTTTCAACAAGATTTAGCGTCCCCGCATACCTCGATGTCAACTAAGAATTGGTTCCGCCAACGCAACATTAAGGTACTTCCTTGGCCACCAAATTCACCAGATCTTAATCCCATCGAAAACTTATGGTGTATAATGAAGAAAAAACTTCAAGAAAATCCTCCTTCAAGTAAAACTGAGTTAGTGGCACGTATAAAGTCTATTTGGGCTAATATTGATAGAAATGTTTGTAAACACCTTGTATATAGTATGCAAGATCGATTGTACGCTGTTATGAAAGCTAAAGGGGATGCAACAATATATTAATTACCATTTACTTCATATTCATAAGGTAATATTGTTGCGTAAAATAAAATATTCTAATATTTTGAACCAATCTAAATTTTATTCTAATATTCTGGTGTGTTTAAGGAAGCTGTATACCTAATTTATTGTGCTGTATTTTATATTTTATAAATATTAAAATCTTATCTAAACATTCCAGATTTAATTTATAAGAAATTTAATTGCATTTACTTAGTATAAAAAATAAATAAATGACAGATAATTTTTTCTTATTACTTTTTCTCAATTATTCTAATATTTTGAATATGAGCTCTATTTTTATTTCCCAATCATTTCATTTTGTCTTGTATAAAGAACTTAATTTGTTACCGGTTGAGTAATTTCGTTTAGGGTTGTTGGGTGTTGCGCATTTCCGCCTCTGGCGATAAATGCTGTATTCTAGACAACACTCATTTTTAAATTTTCCCGATTGCTTATTATATAATGGTCCTTTTTACCTGTACTTTTTTTGCTTGAATTGGGAATCTATTCTATGCCAAAAGACTTCCTTTTGGCGTTTGTGAAATGTGAAAATTTAGTCAGTTTTATGTTTTGTCATGGTGAAGTAAACACGCACGCTCGCTGTGGTCAAAGATGACTAATAATTCTTAATTATTTTCGAGTGCATTTATGTTAGCGTGCTGAATGCTTATGTGAAAATATATTTAGATTGTGTTTTGTCACTGACAATTCAACATGTACAATTTGTGGTCGTTGAGAACTAAAGACGTTCTTTCTAGTATGAGTGCACATTTGAATGAATATGCTATATTCCTGATGTTTGAAAATGCTCATATTTCCAGCATTTAGCAAAAATAAAGACAATTTAGTCAAGATGTTTGTAAAATGAGTTTTCTTCATCAGAAAATGCGTTAAACACTTCGTTCCAGAAAAAAAGTAAAACATGAACCTGGGGCTCTCTACGATATTGCAATACGATCCGGCCAATCTCATAAATGGTGGCTTTATTCTCATATTTTGCCATCACAGGGGGTGGGGGTTAAAAATAGGTGAAAATTGAGTCACTTTGGCATAAAGGTTACACAATACGTTCCTGTTTCATGAATCCAGATACACATTTTCTTTAAAACTCGATAAATACCTCACAAGCCTGCAAAAATTATTGAATTGCAGTACTGATGATCTTTCATTTGAATCAGGCGTCATGTTCATCTAGGACAGGCATGTCAAACACGTGGTCCGCCAGGAACTTCTCTGTGGTCCGCCAAGCCTTTGTCATTTTCGTGTGTTTGATGCAGAAAATAAACTTTGCATTGCAAATATAAAAAAATACAGAATTATTTTATTTAAAATATCTATCATTATTTCAGAATATTAATCTTTATTACATTTAATGACAGATATTGACCTGCATTAAATTTACTGATACGCAATTAAATAAAGAAAAGTTTAAATTTTTAAATTAATTGTTGTTAGTTTGGATGAAAATTTTTCACAGTTTGGCATAGGAGATACAAATAACACCGATTCAACACCACTGTGGCGTAAAAGATGCAAACATACTGTCATGAATATGATCAAATCTAATTCATTTTAAAATTTGTTTCCAGGAGATAGGGTATGGAAAAGCTATCAATAAGAAAGTTAAGAAGAGCATATCTTAATTTGAAAATTTATAAAAGTTTTACTTTTTTTAAAAATAGTTTATTATGTGTTTTATGTTGAAACGAATACATTACTTTATTGATTTCTTTGATTTACTATGACATTACATTTAATGCCTGGTAGGGTAACATCCCCAGTAATTGGCACATTATATAAGAATTTGTCTTTAAACTTACTTTTGTTTTCATTACCAGGAAATAAAATATTTATTTGCAAATATTTTTAAATCAGAGAGTGCATATCTGTGCATCTATCTTGCCCACTAAAAGCAAAAATATTTGAAAAAGTATTTTTATAAAAATATATTTATAAAAAAGTTGCTGTAATCACCAGTAATTGGCACCTAGACTTTTACACAATTAAAGTAACCCTTTTCAACTAAACAAAATTATTGTCAATTAAAATTTAAAATATATTATAAATCAGATAACACTAAATTGAAATGCATGTCTTTCTTAAGCCAGAGAAGAAGCATTTGGAAAAAAAATGGCTACTTTGATACAAATTCTAATTCTTTCTCTTTCCTTGACACTATTGTCATCTAGTAGCATAAATCAAAGTTACAATCTTTAAAGTAAATGAGCATATAACAGGTATATGGTCTTGCATTTTTAAAAGACTGGATATAAATCTTATTTTTGGACTTTTTGTAGGATGAGATAATTACTGGGGATGTTACCCTATTTGTTAAGTATTAAAAATATTTCGAAAATTAATTAAAAAACGACGCTAATTTCGAATTAAAAGTTTCTAAAAAATCAAAAGAAATAAATATTTTTAAAAGGGAAAGTGCTACGATTTGGTATCTTGTAAAATAATAATAACGATAGCGATAATAATAATAATGGTAACAAAAAATTGTTACCCAGTTTTTATTATTTGGTTGCATGCATAGTCGAAAGCGAGCATATTGGACAAAAACACATTAATTTCATTCTTAAATTTATCTTTATAAATTATCCCTGTGTGATCTTTATATTTCTTAATGATGAAGATATAACATCACAGATTCACAAAAGTCAATTTGAAATAATTTTTTATGCTCAAACAAAGACTGAAAAATTGCTAAGAATTTACCCACAATAAATAGATTTTAAACTGAAACTTTGTTGAAAAAAGTCTGTTTGTGAAGCATGTTAAAAACAAACCATCTGCTTAAAAAAATAATAAATAAAGAAAGAAAGAATAGTTAAATCAATTTAAAAATATGTAGGGGCATTTCTATAAATATTCATGATGTAATCAGAAACTCTTCAGTAATCTGTAATTTCAATATCTGTTGCTTTAACGGAAAATTTTCAACTAACAAATCTTCATTAGTAGACAGTAGCCATGAGTAGCCCCCGACAATTTTTAATAACCAGTTTTTCTCATTTAGTGGCCCTTTAACTTTATAATTCTTGAAAATATAGGTGCAAGAAATTTTACTCTGTCGGAGTTTTTTTTTTTTCCCGCAGACACGATATATATTTAAAAATAAGCGAGAAGAATCAGGAAATTATTCGCAGTGTTGAATCCAGGGGGTGGCCCAGGGGGGGGGGGGGCGTATTCTCTTTCCTCCGGAGCAATAAAATGTCCCCTCCCCTGGAAATTGTGGGTTTTTAATGGACAAAACGGGCAATTCCCGTCGGAACTCTATATTATCCCCCCCCCCCCCCTGGAGCCAAGGAAGTCCCTCCCGGAGAAAAGTATCTGAATCCAGCACTGATTATTCCTATACCGGATCAATAACCATAGATAGTATATTTTAATCAATAATGATTTTTTTTTTATTTCATAATATTATATTGCAAATAATTGTTTTCTATCAATGATTGGTTTTATTAAACGTAGCAATTACAACATAAAAGAAAATGCCGATATTAGAATCACAAAATTATCAACACATTTTTGTATAGTTTTGTTTGAGATATTAATTTTTAAAAATATATGTTTGTATTTTATTACTGATTTTTCATTACATTTCACAGTGCACTCTCGTAAGATACTTTTGCTACGTATTTGTTTTTACTTAATAAATATTTTTAAACATTTTCCGGTGCGTGTTTTTAATTTTTTTCAATAAATAGTTTTAAAATTTTTGTATGAATTTTTGTTTGCTTGTTCGTTTTTTAAACAATGCTGTATTTTTAATGTACAGTTTTTATTTTTTGCGATTGTCATCACATTAATCTGCTTCTTAATTATCAATATTGTGGCCCGCGGTGGTAGACGACTTTGACATGCCTGATCTAGGATTAGAATCCATGATTAAAGCTAGCACAAAAATTATCATTTCTTTACTCAAGACATGCCTAACTCGTTTACCACCGCGGACAAAAGTATGAAAATGGTAAATGATGTTGATATAATTACATAATTTTGAAAAATTAGAATATAATAACTATTAATTGAAAATGTTTTTTAAAGAAATTCCTAAGTCCATTTCAGACTTGCCAAGTTCTGAAAGTTAAAAATCAGATTTTGTTTCAAAAATCAGGAGATATTTTTGTCTATGAAAACTTAAGAATTTAATCATATAATGTTTTCACGTATTTTTAATTTGACTAAATATTATAAAAAAAGGGGGCATTTTGTTACTCATAAACTTGTGTAAAAGCTATAGTAAAGATCATAAGTAAGTCTTAATCGAAACAAGTTATTGATAATGCAGCAGATGATCACAGTAACAGTAACAAATCTTAAAGATTTATCATTTATAATGAATCCGAATGTAGTTTATCGCATAAAATACTACTTATCAGTCATACTAAAGAACAATTATGCCTGTACTAGAGTTTTCGTCACTGAATCACAACATATTTTATTGTAAAATAACAGAATATTTTAAAAATGTGAAAAATCAGGAGAAATATGTCAAAAATCAGGAGTATGGAGAAACATCTGAAAATCAGGAGTCTCCTGCCGAAATCAGGAGACTTGGCAAGTCTGATTACTGCACATCTATGTATTCTGATAAACATATTTTTCCCCCGCTCATCATATCGAAATACTTTGATATCTTTCGAGTCATTTTAATTTATAAAAATCTCAAACTGACAGTCGTGGCGGTTGAAATGATGTAAAATTGAACAGCGTTTTTCTTTTTTCAATAAACTTACTTTGAAAAATCCCATTTTCCCAGTACATCTTGACTTTTTTTCCCCTTTTATAGGAAAAATAACTAATCAATTTGTTAATGTCTAATCAAGAGCATATACTGTTTTTGTACGTTTAAACAAATAAAAATTATTTAAAAAATATCAGAAAGTATTTGAAAAACAGCCTTATACGAAAATTGTTATCAAAAAATAATAAATGAATAATAAAAGACTAATTTTCTAATTAATTATAAATAAATCATTCAATTTAGAATAGAGAGGGGAGTGGGAGAAGTGAAGACTTAAAAATCTTAATGTAAGTAGAAAACCCATCTATACCGAAATTGTCTATAACACACCTATGTATAACGAGATACTTCCTTAAACGGATGAACATTAAGATTTATTATTAATATAAATAAATTATAATGAGTAGGTGAACATTTAATTAAGTATTATAAATAGAAACACTCATAATTTACCGGACGCTGTAAAGCCTTTTTAAAATTAAAACGGAATATTTCTATAACAGGATCCTTCTCTTAAGTGTTAAATAGATAAAAAATAATAATAAAATGTAATAATAATTAAATAAAGGACCAATTAAATTATTAATAGCTAATTTTAAAATATTACCTTTCATAGAAATATTTTATCCTTCCTTAAGGCCCCTGTCCTCGCTCGAGGAAACACTCGCGAGCTAATGCTATTCCTATGGGGAAGCATTTTTCTAATAACTCTTTCGCATTTTGATATTTTTGAATTTTTTTTTTTTTTTTTTTTTTTTGCATTGTAGCTGAGGAGCATGCCGACAGCGCACCTTTTTTCCTTTTTCGATTTTGGTTACAGATATTTTTTACACAGTTAGTTTCACTTTCAAAACCGGTTTCGAAACTGAAAGTGCTTATCTGCAACCAAAATCGAAAAAGTAAAAAAGGTGCGCTGTCGGCATGCACCCCAGCTATCCAATGCAAAAAAAAAAAAAAAAAAAAAAAAAAAAATATATTCAAAAAGGTCAAAATGTGAAAGAGTTATTAGAAAAATGCTTCCCCATAAAAATAGCGTTAGCGCGCGAGCGTTTCCTCGAGCGAGGACAGGGGCCTTAAATGCAGCTACAACTAATATTTCCCTATGAACTTCTTTCTGTTCTCTTTGCTATAAAATTATCTTCAATTTTAATAATTTTAATGTTTAATTAAATCAACCTAGTTTAAGTCTAAAAAGTAAAGCAAACATATCTTGTCTTCCTATTACTTGAAATCATGTTTACCACCCACCCCCCTTTTTATTTATTTATTATTATTTTAATACATGCATGGCAATTTTTGTATTATCTTGGTCAATGTTTAATGTTTTGAGCAAATGAGTGGATCTAGTTTTTTAAATAGGAATACCGATTTTGTTGGTAAACTTTGAATCTCTCGCATCTTTCTGTGGGTGAGGAAATTCTCTGGTAACTTCATTCCCTCACACCCATCTTTTTGTCAAGTTCCGAAACACTTCTTAAAAGCGATAACGCGCCAAAAATATCATCCGTCACCTGCTCTCTTTGATCTCTAGCCCCCGGAGGACCCTATTCTCCATCTCCATTTGAGTTCGAGGCTGTATTTCGGCAATATTTCCCCAAAACACGTGAGCTCACGTCATAAAAATATGCTTCGTTACTATTCTACGGCATACAACAACCAGTTGGGAAACGACTCGTTGTATAATTAATAACTATGATGTGGGGAAATGTTTCCCCAAAGCACGTGACTTTGACGTCACAAGAATAGGGTCCATATCTTATACGCCCCCAAACTGTTTCGCTATTTGTGGGACAGGGGGCTAGAGGTCTGCACGGGCCGAAATTTCCAGGCCCGAGCCCGGCCCGAAAGTTAAAATTTCGGCCCGGGCCCGGCCCGGCCCGAACGAAAGAAATATTGGCCCGACCCGGCCCGGCCCGAAAGTTAAAATTTCGGCCCGAGCCCGGCCCGGCCCGAACGAAAAAAATATTGGCCCGACCCGGCCCGGCCCGAAAGTTAAAATTTCGGCCCGAGCTCGGCCCGGTCCGGAACAAAGTTTAAAATTCGGCCCGAACCCGGCCCGCGGCTCAAGTGAATTTCTACAGAACATTGATCTTTAATCTTATGGAAGAGTTCTGACCAAAAAAAATTATATTAGTGTTTTTTTTTTTTTTCATGTTTATAATCTCCATTTATGCAGAAGTGCCGTAGGCTGCGATATTTACGCTTTTAAATGAATCTTTGTTTGTTTTATGTAAATGTTTCAGTTATCACTAGTATTATTAATCCATATTTCCTGTAATGGAGACAAAAAGTCGAAAAAGCGGTTTATGGTAAAATTTCCAAAGACGAAATCGCTTTGGAACGGAAAAAAAAAAAAAAAAAAAAAAAAAAAAAAAAAATACATTCCCTTCTTAACAGATGTAAATGTTTAATATATTTTTTTCTCCCGTATTGTTGTATTCATTTTGCACGGATGAACATTTTAAAAGAAACTTTCAGTTTTCAGTTAAAAAAAAAAATCCGTCATAATCATGCTTTTTTTGTGTGTGTGTGTGTTTAATTCTATTTTAAAACGCCTAGTAATCTACGATTCTTTAAAAGGAATAAATTCTAATGTTTAATTGTAGAATAATGACGGCTTAAAAGTATATGCCTTTTTTGCAAACCTTTTTGGACAAAGCCAAATATTACTGATTTATAAAAAGTCGAGAAAAGGATTTTCATATAGGAAGATTCAATAGGAACTGATTATTTTGGTCCATGAAAAATAGGAAGAATGGAATCAGTCTCGACTTCGTACGGAAAAAAAAGTTAGACCCGGCCCGTCCAGCAAAAAATTAAGGCCCGAGCCCGGCCCGGCCCGAAAGATTAGTGACTAGGCCCGGTCCGGCCCGGCCCGAGTCTTCAGATGTAAGGCCCGAGCCCGGCCCGGCCCGAATGCCATTATTGGAAATCGGCCCGAACCCGGCCCGTGGGCCGGGCCGGGCTCGGGCTTCGGGCCGCGGCCCGGCCCGTGCAGACCTCTACAGGGGGCGCCCGTTGAAAATAAGAGTTCGTTTCTTTGAGATAAGCCCCCTTAACCCCTTGAGGGGCGATGGTATATATTATATACCACCTACGATTGAGGAAGATTTACACCAGAAAAATGTTATTAAATTTCACTTTTCTAACTTTAGTGGAAAACAGTCGTGAAATTGCTTTTCATTTTTTTGATATAACTTTATTACACATTTCCGGTAGGAGTTCGGAATTACACGAACGCAATTGCTTGCCCCTCAAAGGGTTAACGAAATTAGCGGTTTTTTTCACGATCTTTCAATCGTGCTTTGTTCATTTTTTGACGAAATAGCTACTATTTGGCAAAATTCACGTTTTTTTCGCTATAATTAACAAAATTCGCGGATTTTGACAAAATTTACACTTTTTCCCACAAGTATTTGACAAACATCGCGTGTTTTTTGTGACTTTTTGACCGAATTCGCATGTTTTTTTGCAATCTTTCGGCGAAATTCGTGCGTTTGTTGAGATCTTTTAATCGCGGGTTTTTTGTATTTTGACGAAATTAGCATCCTAAAATAAGTTAATTTGTTGTTACTTGGATCGACGAAATTGCACAAAATTTCATTTTGGCACAAAGTGCGTTTTAGCGCAAAATTAAAAAAAAAAAAATAGCGTTTTGTAGCAGCTTGGCCCAGGTCTTATATCCTTGGAAGAGCAATGTCATGTCCTTTCTTTTTTAACTTTTTATTCCATTTGATAACAAAATAAGTTATTAAACTTTAATTACATTTGAAAAAAAGATTGGAAAGTGCAGCATAATCCATGGGCAATATGTTTTTTCTTTCTTAACTTTTTTATTTGGTACCATATAAGTTGTTAAACTTTAAATACAATCGAAAATTAAAAAATTGGTTGGAAAGTGCAGCATAATCGATGCGCCATGTCATTTTTTTTCTTTCTAACGTTTTATTACAAACTAGCTGTCCCGCCCGGCGTTGCCCGGGTCCGTAATAATAATCTTAAACGAACTTGAAATTTTTATGATTTTATCTTTAACTCGAAATATGTGTAAATACACTATTAAAAACTTGACCCTTTTGCTGCATCGTCACTCCACCGCTTTTATAGAAAATGATTACTTCAGCATATTATGGAGCATTATCATAGGTCAAAAGAGAGATATTCTATAAAAGCGGGGGAGTGATGATACAGCAAAAGGGTAAAAATTTTTACATTGTACATTATATTAAATACGTGCCCCCTGACTGTGTCAAAAATTGGTTTAAAAAAAGTAATATTTAGCTCCAAAAGTACCCAAAATGATTGCAATGGGAAACGCAGGAGGGAATATGTGTCCAACGATTGCGTGATTTTCGTGTTAACCCTTTCAGGGGCAAAAGAATTCTGTTCGTAAAAAGATGAATTAACAGACTGACACCAGTATATTCAAACGAATTTGTTAGAAAATAAAAATCCAATATTTTGCACTTTCATTACAAAAGCAAAATTTTATTCAAATATTACTGGTGCCATTTGTCAATTTTGGAATTAAAAATAGGTGGCTAGACCCTCTAGCCACCGCCCTTGAAAGGGTTAAACTGTTGATATTTATCCTTAAAATTACTGTTAAGTGACTTAACTAAATACTTTTTTCACATAGATATCCCAAGTGAAATATTTTGAATTTCAAACTAATTATATCACTCTTAAATCCGACTATACCGTGAATGAAATCGATTTTCGATGATTAGCTAAAAAGTTAGTGTATGGTATTATAATTTCAAAGCCATTTTACAAAAATAGGTGCATGTTTTTTATCAAACATGAGTAATGTTCATTTTGTGAACAAAATCCTAACCGTAACCTAATTGTATTGTAATCATAACTTGTCTGTAACCTAGCTGTATCTTAACAGTAACCTAACTGTAACTTAAATATACCATAAATGTAACCTGGCCGTCACCTTATCATAACCTACCCATAATCTAACCACAACCTAACCGCAACTTAACCTTTACCTAACTGTAACTTAACCATGACCTAACTGTAACCTAACTGGAAAATAAATATAACATAAGGCTCACCGGAAAGTAATTGCAACCTAACTGTTACCTAACCGTAACCAAGTTTTAATTTAACACTAACTATAAACGAAATATCTTAACCATCTCGCGCTAAGTACTTAGTTTCATTTTCCACCGCTACGGAGCGCATTATGTTTTGTAGAACATCCGAATTTTAGGTTCGGATTGGATTCAAGTTCATGGAAATTATTTTGTCTTCTTCGGATACAGTTATGGTTGCTTGGAATATTTTTGTTCAGTTTAGATTCGGTTCAGTTCAGGTTTCGTGGGGGTTTTTTCCCTTCAAATGAGATTTTTAAGTTCGGTTCGGGTTGTACTTCCATGGAAATTATTTTACCTAGTTCCAATGAGGTTATACTTCACTGAAATATTTTTGTTAGGTTCAGATTAGGTTTGGTTCAAATTTCGGGATTTATTTTTTTTTACAAATTTTCTGGTTCGGATTGGGTTTATGCCAATGGAAACTATATTGTCTTGTTCGTATCTGGTTATAGTTATTTGGAATATTTTCGTCGGATTCAGATTTGATTCGATTCAGATTTCAGGTATTTTTTCAAATTGATTTTTAAGGTTCTGGTCGGATTCATATCCAGAGAAATTATTTTGTCTTGCTCGGGTCCGGTTTTGGGTCTTTGGAATATTTTTTCGGGTTCAGATGTCATTCAATTCAGATTTCGGTTTTTTTGATGGAATTTTTAGGTTCAGGTTAGGTTGCGCATCAACGGAAATTATTCTGCATTATTTGAATAAGGATATGCTTCTCTGGAATATTTTTGTCAGATTCAGATTTAGTTCAGATTTTTAGGTTCGGATTGGGTTCATGTTCATGGAAATTTTTTGTCTTTTTAGATCCGGGTATGGTTCTGTGGAATATTTTTGTCAGGTTCATATTTGGTTCGATTCTAATTTCAGTTTTTTTTTTTTCACATGGAATTTTAGGTTCGGATCGGGTTCATGTCCACGGAAATTATTTTCTCTTATTCGAATCCGGTTATGGTTCTTTCGAATATTTTTATCGGATTCAGATGTAGTTTGCATAAAATTTCAGGGTTTTTTTTCAAATGGAATTTTTTAGGTTCGAATCAGGTTTATGTTCATGGAAATTATTTTGTCTTACTCTTATCGGGTTATAGTTCTTTGGAATATTTTTATCGATTTCAGGTTTCGTTCTGGTCATTTTTCGTGTTTTTTCAAAGAAAATTTTTAGGTTCGGGTCGGGTTGCATATACACGAACGTTATTTTTCCTTGATCGGATTGGGATATGCTTCATTTGAATATTTTTGTGGGATTCAGATTTGATTCGGGTCAGATATCAAATCCATAGTATTTTTTCAAATGGAATTTTTAGGTTCGGGCCGGGTTTATGCTCATGGAATTTTTGTCTTGCTTGGATCGGAGTATAAACTGTTTTTTTCTGGTTGGGATCGGGTTATGTGTTAATACGCCTCAACATTATGTTTTGCTACTATTCTTTTAGTGACTATTTTTGATATATAATTTATTTTGCTATTTGATAATTTATTACTGTATATGAATCGTCAGCCGATTCGAACAATTGTACGTCAAACAGCCATTTCATTTTTGTTTTAAAAACAAATTAAAGTCTTGATAAAATTTTAACTTAAATAAAATGCATTCAAATTTAATCAGTGATTAAAAAAAACTGCTAAAAAAGCCTCATATATACATATATTTACTGCATTATAGCTAACCACACATACATTCTAATGTACGAAGAACCAACGATCTGACGTAACAGCTGTGTTCAAAAATCCTAAGTTAAACTGACATTTTGCAAGTCTTTAAATTTTAATGGTCTTTGGGGAAAAAACAGTCACTTTTGAAATGTCAAAATCTCAAATTGGTTTCTTTCATAGAGTAAAAAGAAATTAATAGAGTGGAAGTATTACCTCTGGAGGTGATGCTAAAAATGTAACCCTACATTAGGTCCAATTAAGTACCAACAAAAGTACATGCTTTGACACGCCTATCAATTCAAACAGGTTTAAACCCGTATTTTTTTGCTCTTGTTTCTTAAAAAGAACTAATCTATCGCTTCACCGGTAAAAATTTATTAATTATTTTATCATATGTGTTTTAAATATCAATATAGAAAATTATTTTAACGTTTTGCATTACATTCTTTTGTTAATACATTAAAATCGTCTGCAGTCAGAAATCTATATTTTAGATTAATATTTATTACTTAAGTTTTCATACATGATTTTAAAAGAAATAATTTGATATTTAATTATTGCTAATTTTCCAATTTCCTTCATTTTAAAAGCGAACATTTATTTTAATAAATAATAATAGAACAAAGACCATTTTAAAAATTTGCTATTTCCTCTTAAAATATGCTTCAATTGTAATTCATTTCTTTCAATTCGTCTTACACAAAATCCCTTCCACGTCCTTTTGTTTGGCACATTAAAATTTGAGCGTTAAATGGTTTCATATTGCAAAACTTTTTTTAGGCTTACTTCACCTCCACTTATCTCATTCCTCTATGGGTTTCATTAATTCTGTCTCAGCTTTCTTATCACTTCTGCGAAAATTTTTACACAACCAACCAACCGTAAACTAACGAAAGAGAAAAACATTGGAAAAAGATGATTTTTTATGAGAGTGCCCTCTCGATTTTAATTAATTACTCAGTTAATAATTGGAATTTCGAAATTCTGAAGCTCAGGTGCATCAGGAGAGATTTAGGGCTACTCTCAAAAAATTTTTGAGCTTCGTACATGCTGTAGATTTTGCTAGCCATCGCAGACAGACACACAGACAGAGCGTTTTGTTCTTTTATTATTATAGATCATATCCATATAAGTTGTTACTATTTCAATTTCATCAAGAATTTAAAAATTTTGTTGGAAAGTGTAGCATAACTGCGGCACCTCAAGGGTTAAATTTTTAAGCATTTAGTATTATCTAACACCATAGTATAACAGTATTTACATGATTCACCCTACCTCATACCGCACCATACACAATGTCCATATTTATATTCAGAGGTGTCGGTTACAGTAACCGTGTCGCGAGTTCAATGGTTTTTTTTAAATCTAAAAAAAATATGCCCAATTCGACTAAAGAAGTTTTCACATCAATAAATGTAGCGCATACTGCAACACAAATGTAAATAATGTGCCTGTGTTTTTTCCAAAATTAGTGAAAAGTAAGGTAAAAAAGTGCTATAAGGCGCAAAAATTGATACGGAACATAGTGCTAATTAGCGCCGATAGAAAAAGTGTTTCCAATCTTTTCATTTTTCCAGATAGCGGCAAAAGAAGAACCAATTGCAGAGGTGTTGGTAACAGGAATTACAGTGTTGCGAGTTCAATGTTTTTTTCGCAAAAATTTAGCCCAAGCTCGCACTCTGATTGGTTGTTGCTCTCGGCACTGTTTTCATGTAACTTGGCGAAAAATACTTTGCTTGTAAGTGAACGAGTAAACCTAACCTACTCATTCTTATTTTTCCTTCATTCTAATCCTCGTGGTTTTGTGCTCTTGCGTGCAAAATTTTTTAAAGAGTACAGCTTTCAGTAAGACACGTTCCATCTAATCCGATGCTGCAAGAGAAAAGTTACTTTGTACTCGGTTCGGAAGCAAATCAAATTCGACAGAAGCATCTATCGCTACGTCAAGTATGATTATAGCCAAGTTACATGAAAACAGTGCCGAGATCAACAACCAATCAGAGTGCGAGCTTGGGCTTGGAACGACGAAGGTGCTCGGAAAAAAAAATTACACGTTATTTTTTCCCCATCTCAAAAAATGCCAAACATGCCTAAAGTTTTCACTTCAAAAAACTATATCATTAGAAAACTAATGATTAAAATTTTATTATCTTCTCAAAAAATATACATACATAAATGTTTACTTTGTAACATGACAAGTTAATACAATTAATTATGACCAGTTTGGAGCTTTCTCTTTTAGGAATCATTAAGTATGAAGATAAGCAGAGAAAAATGTTTGCAGAGAAATACTCGTGTCAACCAATCTATCATTATTTCTACTATTATACTAGTATTTTTTCTTAAAATTTGTGACCATCATTTTTGCAATACCCTATGTATAGAAATTGACGTGAGCAGTATTGAAGTACAAAATTTGAGCATACAATATGTATGAAGTTTAATACTGCCACTCTCACATTAGTCACAAAAAAATTCTGTAGGAAAATAGAAGAGGGCCCACCAGATTATTATTGCCCGGATGCCCTCCAGTCTTAGTCAGGCACTGTTTCTCCTAGTAAATATTTCCTCTTTAACAACATAGACATTTACTGAGCAAGAACAAGTTTCATTTAAGACATTCTGCAGTTTAAAAATATTGTTTACATGCTAAATTTTCATGATATACAAAAAGTAAAATACTTATTATCATGGTATTAAAATTAAATATTAGTTTTCTGTTTTGAAAATTCGATACTCCTGAAATTTATAATACATATATACACTATATTGCCATTGATTATGGGACACTTGCGATTTTAGACATTTTACTAAATATCTAGAAAAATACATGAGGAATCATCTCGAAACTCTTAGTGTATAAATATAATAGTATAAGTCATACATCTCCATGAAGATTTTTTCCCGAAACTCCAAAGGGGGCCGTCAACAAATTAAAAAAGAATGAATATCTTTTGAATAACCCTGTCAAAACTAATGTAGCAAAAGAGCTCAAACTCTAGATTGTAATTGAATGCCTTATTGCAATAAGCCTTGTTCATTTTTATGCAAATAGCATGCATACTCGCAGAGTAATTAAGATTTTTATAAAAATGATCCCAATTTTTTCCAAGTTTTTTCCTTATAATTTTCAGAGTTCTTAATATAAAATATTATTTTTTTCAGAAAATATGACAAACAACATTGCACACAGTACCCTGTAATCAGAATTAAAAAATAATGAAAATTGTATAAAAAATGAGTTGGTTTACTAAATAATTTTTTACTGCGCATGCGTCAACGATATCAAAATTTCATTTGCATATTATGTTAGCTAAATGTATAGAGCAACTTTTGTGAAAGTCACAAAATCATAACTTGAAAATTCTGACAATAATCGTCAATTGAATAAATCGAAAATTCGTTATTCTCAAAATGAAGCAAAAACAAGAGGGGTTGTATCCATATATTCATTGATTAGTGTCAATATAGAATACACAATATGGGATGTACTACTGCATTTGGATAAAATCCCTCATTTTTTTGCTTCATTTTGGAAACAACGGATTTTGTCCTTTTTCTATAGACGATTACTTTCAGAATTTTCAAGCTATGATTTTGAGACTTTTACAAAAGTTGCTCTATACATTTAGCTAACATAATATGCAAATGAAATTTTGATATCTTTGACGCATGCGCAGTAAAAAATTATGTAGTAAATCTACTCATTTTTCATACAATTTTTGTTATTTTTTAATTCTGATTACAGGGTACTGTGTGCAATATTGTTTGTCATATTTTCTGAAAAAAATATTATTTTATATTAAGAACTCTGAAAATTATAATGGAAAAACTTGGAAAAATTTGGGACCATTTTTATAAAAACCTTAATTACTCTGCGAGTGTGCATGCTATTTGCATAAAAATGAACACAGTGTATTAAAATAAGGCATTCAATCATAATCTAGAGTTTGAGCGCTTTTGCTACATTAGTTTTGACAGGGTTATTCAAAAGATATTCATTCTTTTTTAATTTGTTGATGGTCCCCTATGGCGTTTCGGTAAAAAATCTTCACGGAGATGTATGACGTATACTATTATATTTATACACTAAGAGTTTCGAGATGATTCCTCATGTATTTTTCTAGATATTTAGTAAAATGTCTAAAATCGCAAGTGTCCCATAATCAATGGCAATATAGTGTATATTTACAACTAGCAAAAGCCATGCTTTGTTTGGATTCGCGAAGCATTATTTTATAAAACAGATATTTGAAAGTAACAATATTTTTTAAAATTATTTTTGCATCTTTATTAAACAAAAACGTTATTTTATGTTTTGACGCATTTTAAATTTTTATTTATGATGTAAGACTGGCATAATAAGATATTTTCGAAGCAAACTTTTACAAAATATTTTTAAATTTTCAACTAAAAGTTCTTTTAAAGATGTTTTTACAATTTCCAGTAGCCACTGGTGTTTTTTAATTGTTTGAAATATGCATGTTTCCAATCTTTGTAATCAACATCCGATAATCTTTGATAGCTATTTTAGAATAATATATTTGAAGAGAACTTGAAGAAAGTTACTTCTTCAAAATCCTATTTTCTGGAAAAACATTTGAAATCTGCTTTCGTTGATACTATGAATTTTTAACTGTAAAACATTTTATTTTAATTTCTTCGTTTTTATACATGTTAGCGTTATGAGAATGTTTGATATTGTAGAATTTTTCGTAAGGAAAATTTCTATTGAATGCTTAATTTTGAAGGATTTTCACTCTCGACAACGTTACGTACGCTTTTAAGCCAACTGGTGTCTATATATCCTCAATATCTACAACTGCTTCATTTAATGTTAAACCTTGGGATTTATGAATTGTAACAGCAAAAGCTAACTGCAGAAGAAATTCTTTCCTTGAGTAATTTATGCTTCCATTTTTCCAGAATTTAATTATTGGGGAATCGGTACGCACCAATTCTTATAAGTTAAATTACAGTATTGTCCATGCAATATTTATCCATGATTATTCGCGATATCTGGTCTGGTGGCTTGTAGAGATGTGTCATGTGTTGAGGAACGATTCCAAAGGAACGGTTCCGGCGGTAGAACTGAACGAACGGTTCCTGTCTGTAAAAAGGATTCGTTCCTTTTCGGAACGATTCCGAAAAGGAACGATTCCTCGGACTAGTTCCGAAATGAAACCATTCCGAAAAGGAACGATTGATCGGACTCGTTCCGAAAAGGAACGATTCCTCGGACTAGTTCCGAAATAAAACCATTCCGAAAAGGAAAGATTTCTCGGACTCGTTCCGAAAAGAAACGATTCCTCGGACTAGTTCCGAAATGAAACCATTCCGAAAAGGAATGATTGATCGGACTCGTTCCGAAAAGGAACGATTCCTCGGACTAGTTCCGAAATGAAACCATTCCGAAAAGGAACGATTCCTCGGACTAGCTCCGAAATGAAACCATTCCGAAAAGGAGCGATTTCTCGGACTCGTTCCGAAAAGGAACGATTCCTCGGACTAGTTCTGAAATGAAACCATTCCGAAAAGGAATGATTGATCGGACTCGTTCCGGAAAGGAAGGATTCCTCGGACTAGTTCCGAAATGAAACCACTCAGAAAAGGAACGATTCTTCCGATTAGTTCCGAAATGAAACCACTCCGAAAAGGAACGATTCCTCGGACTAGTTCCGAAATGAAACCACTCCGAAAAGGACCGAATCCGCGGACTCGTTCCGAAATGAAACGACTCCGAAAAGGAGCGAATCCTCGGATTCGTTCCGAAATGAAACGATTCCGAAAAGGGCAGATTCCTCGGACTCGTTCCAAAATAGACCGACTGCGAAAAGGACCGATTCATCAGATTCGGTCCGAAAAGACCGATTTCTTGGATTCCGTTCGAAATGGATCGATTCCGAAAAAATCGGTTCTTGTTCTTGTAGATTGGTCAGTTTTAATAAATTAAAATACGCTATTTTATTTTAAAATAAGGTATATTTTGATTTATTAAAGCAAAGTGTATTGCCCAAATACCCTTCAAATGTGTATGAAAAAAGAGGGGGAGGGGAGACGAAGAAAAACGAAAGAAAGAGAAAAGAAATTAAAGTTGTAGGAGGGGATAAACGTTTAATAAACTACAACTGCGCATTATATCCTCTTAAATTTAATGTTTAGAAAAATAGAAGTATATTATTTTACTTCATGATATTGTCTGTTACAAATTATTTACTGTCATCTGTGACTTAATTACAATACTATTTGACGTTTTCATGCAAAATTGATCTAAAAGAAATAATTTACGAAGTTGATTTTTTATATCAGAGTGAAAAAAATGCCCCAGCTAGGATTCAAACAGAGAACCTAAACGTGTTTTATCGATTGAGTACCAGGATCCGAAGGTAATGGAACACCATATAGACTTAGATACATGCACTAATACTTTTTCTAATTGGTAAATATGTCATACGAAATGATATATATATATATAATGAATTTTCAAGAAAAACAAGATTAAAAGAAAGATAAAAAAAAACTGATTTGAAACGATTTTGAATAATATAAGAAATATCATCATGTCATAAAAATTGCACTTTAATGGGATAATAACTGATTTTCGATTGTTTTAATAGTTACGCACTTTTATGATTATTTCGGTTTCATGCTATTTTTCCTCAAGTATAATTTGAATTTGAGGATCTTCTATGTCAAAAGAAAAATAAGACCAGCTAATAGCGCTCGCTCATGTATCACTTTATAAATTTGGCGTCTTGTTTTTCTCTTCTGAAGAAGATGATTAAAAAACAATCTTGAAACTCTCGAAGATTGTTTTAATCAACTTACATTGAGGTTTATTACATAGAGAAAAATCTGTTTGAACAATAGTCCAGGCAATAGAGACCGTATTGGGTCTCTACCTAGCAAAATTCATGATAATTCTGGAAAAAGGCTTTTTTTATGTTTTTTAATTCGCTAAATCCGAATTTTCAACTTCCCACCAAAATTTTTCTCGGCAACTCCCCTAACATTTGGTAAAATACTCCCTTCCACCCCCCCTCCCAAAAAAAAGTTATTTAAGAAAAAAATCAATTATTTTTATCGTTTTAGTTAAAAAGTATGCAGAAATTTTGAAAGTATACAAAATTTGCAACAAATACGATGCATGACTAAGACGTAAGATGAACGGGAAGAGGGAAGCCTGCCTCTCAACATGCGCCGCGGCGCTACATGCACTCAGGGCTTAATTTCTAACAAAAAAAGTACAGGAGCTCTAACATTTTGTAATATAGTAACTACCAAAGCATATTTTTCCATCTTTTTCCCGTAGACCTTTTGCATATCATACATTATTTGCAGATCTGTACAAAAAAAAAAAAAAAAAAAAAAAAAAAAAGGCTCTAATTAGACTTAAAAAAAATTAAATATTTCAAAAATTACAAATTTAGACCTAATTCATAGATTGTTAGTATGTATAATAATCTTTGTTACCAACCATAAAAATCTTTCTGAAAGATCAGATTTAAAGTTATTACATATTTTGACCATTTAAAACAGAAAACGACTTTTTTTGGACTATTTTTTAATAGAAAAAAAACACTCACTATACTGCCAAGCTATTTATAAATTATTATACTTGCAAGAAATCCTTAATAAATTTCAAAGGAAACATAATGCGACACAGTTCAAAGAAATTAGTAAAATAATTAAAAAAAATTACAAATTCACACTCAATCTAGTCATTGTTGGGGTTTGGATCATAATTCTCATTAAGAATTCTTTGATTCAGATTTTAAAATTGTATATATTTCACCTATTTTTTGTTGCCTAGGGAAAGGGGTGAATTCAAAGAAAAAATCCATTTACATATACCAGCAAAATTATTAATAAGTAATCAACTGAAAAATAATGTGTCATAGTTTAAGAAAAAAGAAATGTCTTTTCAAATTATAAGGGGAAAAAATATAATTTTAAAGTGTAATATTGTAAATTAGTCGAGGTAAAACATTTCTTTTAAACTGATTTCTTCATTAATCAAGGTAAAAGCATTCTCTTTTCATAAATCAATTATTTAATTTGTAATGTTAAAATGTTCAAACATTCATTGTGTACATACACAAATAAAATTGTAATTAAGAGAAACATGATAAAAAAAACTGATTTTTTTTTTAAATACTGATTTTTAAAATAAGTCAAAAGAATACATACCCTTCTTTGGGGAAGGACACTAGATGCTCCTAGATATACGATACGTTACTACGCTAATACGTCACAAATGTCGTTTTGGGAGGCAATAACGCGACGTTTTAAGAAATGGGAGAAAAAGGAAAACATAATTTAGGCTTCGGCTTTTCGGATGCGCTGTTCCTAGGGCTCCGGGGCGCAATATTTATGAGCTCCGGTGAATTCTGAAAATATTTAAATATCCACCAAAAACAAAAAAGTACCGGAGCTGAGCTCCGGCGCAAATTAAGCACTGCATACACTACGTTATGCAATTCCACTTAAATTCCTCAAATCTGAGACAAATATTAAGAAGGACCACACAAACTAGTTTAAAATGACTGTAAAACATATTCAAAGATGTATCAGTATGTATGGATGCCTCTAATATGCACGCATTTAGTAAAAACCTCTAGAAGTAAGTAATTTTAACAATTTTAAATTAAATTAAAAGATTTATTAAATTAGGTTGCATTAAATGAACTTCATGGATGTTCTTTTGTGTCACCTATAGGCGACATCAGGACTGAGGAGGTTAATCAATCGCATGATATGTCTTCGCTCTCCCGTTACTCCTCCGAATTTTTCCTGTAAGACTTACTTTATGTTTTGGGATCGCTGAATCCGAATTTTTAATTTCTCACTAAAATCTTCCCTCAAGAAAAGAAAAGAAAAAAAGAAAAGGTAAAATGATACCCAAAATACGTTTAATTTTGGATATTATAATAAAAAATATTAATTTTAATATATATATATATATAAGGAAATTCAGAAAGCAGGCAAAATTTGCTACAAAAAAGATATGTGACATCATGACGTAGCATGAACTTGGGGGAGGGAATCTGCCTCTCAACATGCGCTGTGGCACTGTATCGTCTGCAGCCCCTGTAAAAGGGGAGGGGTGCGACGGAGGCGGTCATCCCGATCGCGGAAACTTAAGGGGCGCCAAAATTATACTACCAACGTTATTTTTTGGCCTGTCGCAAGAAAAAGTTGATGGGTCCCCCCCCCCCCCCCAACTTACTAGGGGAGCGCTAGATTGAGACTTTGCCGCGGGTACAGCTTTCTCTTCGCACGACCCTGGTCGCCTGAGTCAAGGCAATAGAGACCATATAGGGGCTATACCTAGCAAAATTCATGGTAGCTCTAGAAAAGACTTATTTTATGTTTTGTGGATCGCTGAATGAAAATTTCTCCCGGCAACTCCTCCCCCTCAAACACATGCACACAAATTTTGGTAAAAGCGGAATTGCATAACTCAGTGCACGTAGCGCTGTGAGGCAAGCTCCCCCCCCCCCCCCAACACACACACACTCCATTCATACTAAGTCATAATGTTATGCATCGTACTTTTTTGAAAATTCTGTCTATTTTCTGAATTTCTAGATAATTTTTCCTCAAAAAATATTGAATTTGGTTATGTAAAAGATTCTATTCATATTTAGCCTTAACCCCTTGAGGACGAGCGACACATATACGTGCCGCAAAAAAGCCTAAGAATCCTTGTTTATTTCCACCAGTAAAATTTTACTGCAAAAGTAGCTTTATTTAATCGGAGCATTTTCTCGATTTCATAAGGTACAAATATCTGTTTTTAAAAAAAGATGACAATACATTAAAAATTTCATAAAATACTCCCGTCACAAAGGAGCCAATCCAAACTGCTTATTGTCTGATTTATTCTTAAATTCATTTTTGCTCTCAAACGTTTCAAACTGGCAATTCTCTTTCTTAGAAAGTACACAATGCGCCGTGCTTGTCATTTTTTTTTTTTTTTTTTTTTTTTTTTACAATTGCAAAAAACATTGCAAAAAAACTGTTGTTTAAGTTGGCGTTTTGAACTGAATTTCCTGAAGAGGGAGATCTGCGAACGAAAAAAATGGTCATACTGAGAAAGTAATTGTTTATAAATCAAATTCTCACGAATTGAGCGAAAAAAAAAGAAATCACGCGACCTCTTATACATCTCTTTAAAAATCACCTCAGCAAGTTTCACGTAGTGTCTCACATAAGTGATGGGACACTTGTGCTTTACAAAAGGAAACTAATCAAATAAATTAAAAAAACATGTACACATTTTTTTGTGGATGTGTTTCATACTTAAATTTAGTAAAGATTATTACATAACATACATTTTGTCAAAATATTAAAATATTAATTTAATAAAAATACAAATGTTTAGAACGGAGCACAAAAATAGCTCACATAAGTGATGGGACACCATTATATATGCAACAAAAATTGTCTGAAATAAGCAATAAAAATATTTTTTGGGGTTTTATTTTTACTTAAAAGCAATTGGCAATAATTTATAAAATCGTCTGCAGTATTTCTCTCCAGTTTGTTTTGGAATTTTTGTGTTTTTTAGCTCTGTGTAGCCATGAATGCTAAACGAAAAGAAACTTCGCGTGAAATTCGAAAATTAGTTATTAATTTGCATATTGAACGTGGAAAATCTATTAGAAAAACTGCTGAAACAGTTAACTTGAGTCGTTCAACAGTTTTCAATATCATTAAACGATATAAAAAGAATCATATGATTCAGGATAAAAGAAGACCTGGCCGACCATCAAAGCTATCCAATGGAATAAAGCGAATTATCGTTCGAAATATTAAAAAAATCCAAGAAATAGTGCTTCAAAAGTTGCTGCTGATTTACAAGCATTATATGGAATAATTGTTAATCCTGAGACTATTAGAAGGGTAATTCGATCTGCTGGATATCACGGTAGAGTAGCCAGGAAAAAATTCTTCGTAAGTGAAAAGAATAGAAAACTCAGACTAGCTTTCGCAAAATCCAACATAAATAAGAATTCTGATTACTGGAATAAAGTTATATTTGCTGATGAGAGTAAATTTAATATATTTGGTTCTGACGGTAGAATCTTGGTGTGGAGAAAACCCAGGGAAGAATTTCGCAAATAGAACTTGGTACCAACAGTAAAACATGGTGGAGGAGGAGTTATGGTATGGGGGTGTATGTCGTCCGCTGGAGTTGGTAATCTCGTTTTTATTGACAGTATAATGGATCAGTACAAGTATATTGATATTTTAAAGCAAAATTTGAAATCTTCAGTACGGAAATTGAACCTTCATAACGATTTTAAATTCTACCAGGACAATGACCCCAAGCACACTGCTCTGAACGTTAGACGCTGGCTGCTATATAACTGTCCTGAAATAATAAAAACACCACCACAATCTCCAGACTTAAATCCCATAGAGAATATTTGGCAAGAATTGGAATCAAGAATTCGCCAACACACCATTTCTTCAAAACAACAACTAAAATCGGTGCTTCAAGAAGAATGGGGTAAAATCACTCCAGAAATCACAAAAAAATTAGTCGAATCCATCCCAAAAAGATTAAATCATGTTTTAAAAGTAAAAGGAAATCCAACAAAATATTAAAACCTTTTAAAAAGTAAAATTTTTGGATAAATATTGGATGGAAAAGTAAGTGTTCCATCACTTATGTGAGCCATTTTTTGCTCCGTTCTGAACAATTGTGTTTTTACTAAAATAATATTTTAATATTTTGACAAAATGTATGTTATGTAATAATTGTTACTAACTTTAAATATGAAACACACCCAAAAAATTTTTGCACATGTTTGTTTATTTATTTTATTGCAGTTTCTTTTTATAAAGCACAAGTGTTCCATCACTTTTGTGAGACACTGTATATCTACTTTTAACCCTTTCCGGCACGGGCAAAATTTGTTAGTAAAATAAGAAAATATTGACTGACACCGGAATTGACAAACGATTTTTTTTAGATATTTTGAATTCCTTAATTTAAGCCTTTGTTACAAAAGCAAAATTTTACTAAAATGTTATTGGTGCCGTTTGCAAGTTTGGAATTAAAATTAGGTATCCCAGACCGGGCACAGTATGCCGGGAAGGGTTAAAAATGTGTCTGAAACTGTATCGGATATTTTCGAGCTGTTGAAGGTGGAAAAATATTTTTTTTTCAAATACACCCTTAATTCCTAAATAGATGGACTTCTAGGAATTTTCTCGAAATAGGCAGACTCCGAAATTCCCAATTCCTGAGGAATCGCACTGAAATAGACCAACTTGGAAAACGGCCGGTTACGAAGGCCAATATATAAGTTAAAGATTACGTTAGGGTGAATTTTGAAGAGGAAACAAATCATAGACCCCCGATATCAAATATTAGATCAATAAAGAAATTTCCTACGCAAAAATAATAAAATAAATAGAGGGTCATTTGACGACAGATTTTGGAGGGGAAAGCAATGATTACATTAAAAATCTAATAGACCGCCGCAACAGCCTGATGACCAAAACCAAAGCTACAGTAAAATTTCATGGATAAACTATAGTGATAAATGAAAGGTCAACCAAATGCAAAATTTCAAGAGGAATTATGTTTAATACAATAAATCATAAAGTCAGGGAATACTTATATTATGGGGATTAGAAATAACTATGCTAATTAATAGTGCACACAGATGAATAAAAAGAACTCTTAAAAACAAAATGATCTGTCCAAAATATTTAAAAATTAAAGCAAACGATAAGAAATGATATGAAAAAAATGAATACGTATGAAAATAAATTAGTTATAAATAATAAATATTAGGGATTGCATGTCACTCCGAGATCTGTTATCCCTGTTTCCGGATCCGTTCCCTTTTTTCGTAAAATAGTTTCGGACGCGTTTTTTTTCCCTTGGAACCTTTTTTTTTAAAAATCCATCCTATTTTATCGGATTCCTTCCTTTTTATCTCAAAGTCGTTCCTTTTTTTCTTGAAATCGTCCTTTTTTTCTCGAATTCGTTCCTTTTTTTTTCTTGAAATCGTCCTTTTTTTCTCGAATTCGTTCCTTTTTCTCAAAATCATTCCTTTGTCGGAATCGTTCCTTTTTTACGGATTCGATCCTTTTTTTTAAATTGTTCTTTTTTCTCGAATTCGTTCCTTTTTCTCAAAACTGTTCCTTTGTCGGAATCGTTCCTTTTTTTCTTGAAATCGTCCTTTTTCTCGAATTCGTTCCTTTTTCTCAAAATCGTTCCTTTTTTTCGGAACGATTCCAATAGGAACGAGTTCAAAGAACTCGTTCCTTTTGGTGAACGGTTCCTTAAAAGGAACGATATTGCCCATCTCTAGTGGCTTGTGCTTTTCTTTAATACGTGCAACAAAGTCTAAAGTCCCGTTCACTAAACCTTTTTCGGTCCACAAATAAGAACGTAACATTAACTTTAGATCCAAATGATAAGGTAAGAAATGGTTAAAGTCCATTTGTCGTTTCTGAATCGGTCAACTTTGCTTTAGTACATTTATAAAGAGCTTGAATCGAGTCAACAACTTCACGCAGTTCTTTTAATTTTTCATTTATATAAAATTTAACAATTTTATTTGTTTACAATTATTTTGTTGCAAGTTTACAAAGAAAAAAAAATCCATAATGCAATTTTTTTAAAAATGTTTAAGTGTCATCTGTGTAAACGATTTTGCGGAATAATGAAAACATGTTTTATTTAATAAATTAATCATGATTCTATCTATAATTATTTACTCCATGATTTATACTTTTTTTTCTGAAAATATACACGTTTCATTTTTTATTTGCTAAAATGCGTCCGTATTGGAAATGCATGTAAAATAAATTAATTAAAATAATAATTTTTTTAACGTTTTACTGTAAAAAAAATTATATTGTGCAAATCTACAGATCATAATTTATTTTTGTGTTTAATTTGCAGTTAAAATATTGAATAGTTTTTTTGTAAAGTGTACGACAAATTGTAATTTGAGTGGGCTAGTAGAGGATTCGCTTCGCTCATCCTAATTAATAAGAGACTAATAATTTAGGAAACATATTTATGTTTTTGAGAAAAATAATGTCTGATTTTTATAATGCATATTTATATTAGCGTTTTTTTTGTATAAATAATAAGAGAAAGATGTATAAAAACTAAATGTGTTAAATGATTCGTTAACTTATTTTTTTATTAGTTTTGTTTAAACTCATTTCAAACTCCTTACAACATTATATCTTTTTTTTTTTCCCACATTTAATACGAGAGTAAGTAAAAACTAACTAGATTAAATAATTTAGAAATTTTAATAATTCTTCAATATTTTTAATATTCATATCAGGCCTTTTTTTTTTTTTTTTTTTTTTTTTTTTTTTTTTTTTTTTTTTTTTTTTTATTAAGGAGAAATTTTTAAATACCTTATTGTTTAGGAGAGGATTTTCATTTAAAAGCCATTTATAAGCATTTAATTAAAAGTGGAAATATGGTAGAATTCATTTAGTAAAAATTTGGATTTGAAGCAATTTTTTTTTTTTTTAACCCGACTTATTTTATGCCATTAAAAAAATATTTAACTAGCCACCTCTGGCAACCAGTTTGATCTTCCTTAAATGCATGCTAAGCATTGCATCATTCCTAAATTAATTTACTTGCTCAATTCTTATCCAAACCAAATATTTCTGATTGAGAAATCAAGAATTCAATGTGATTTTGGAAACCTTTCATAAATGTTTTGTTATGCATTTTGTCTTTTTAGACAAATTTTACAAACAAAAATTTGTCAAAAGTTATTCGACAAATTCCACAGTTGTAAAAAAATTGTAAATATCAATGATATTTCAAGTGTATAAATTGAGATGTCCATAAATGATCTAAATTAAACTTACTTTACTTAAACATGCTGTTACTTCAATGTTATCTTTTAGACATAGACGTTTGATGTATTCATATACTTGGAGAAATTAATACTTTTAACTTCTTTTTTCTGTGTACTCCTCTTAAAGGATGTTTTTCTTAGTTCTCAAAATATTTTAAAAAATCTATGCTAATTTTTTGTGTTAAAAGTGGACAAACTAAGATTTTAAATCATATAAAATTAAGTATAGGAATATTTTGAGACTAAGATATCTAAGAGTACACAGAAAGTTAATTTCTCGAGGAGATTTTTTTAAATATATGTATGCATCAAACACACCTAGGCTTTACAATAAAGAGGGGAATTCACAAGCTGAATGATCTGCCTCCCCCCCCCCCCCACCCCATGTGCATAAATTTGATGCTTGGGTTTTACCCAGCAATTTTAGTTGTTTAGTTACAATTTTAAAATTCATTCAAAATATCAATTAATACATATTTAACTTGTTACTCAGCTGCCAAAAAAATCTGGTTAAAACAATGTTGCAGCAAATTTTTCTGCAATCAAAGAATCAAGATATCAATTACTTGATTATGAATCAGTCTTGTTGATAAAGGGAAGATAAATATTTTTCCTATATTGTCAATTTTGCTGATAGGCATGTTATTTAAGTTTTCTGGTCTATCATTACTCTATATACGTCGTGCTCTAACTCTTGTAAATACACTCCGATTGCTATGAAATTTTTATATGTTATTTGTATTTACTCTAGCACAAACCCTATTGAAAATGAAGTTTCTACAATGATTAGTTTATTTACAGGGATAGTCAAAAGTTTTCCAGATACATTACGGCCTATATGAAAAAATCCTTTCAAATGAATTTTAATGTTACACCCGGTCAAACACATTCAAATTTATATGGTTTCACAAAATGCACTAAAATATGCATTGTGTAAAATATGCAGTGAAAATAATATATACTATTCATTTACAGGGCCACTTAAAAGAATTCCATTACACAATAATAAAGAGGGGAATTGTTTGCGACATTTTAACAATGTTAAATAATTTCAAGTATCATAAAATTTATATACACTACTGAATCTCAATATTTCACTCATAATATATATATACATAGCATTTACAGGGACACACAAAGTACTTCAAATCGTATATTTTATCTGAAGTACTGTATATTATCGATGATAGCTGATGGATAGATGAAATGCATTTTCAATTGTGATAGTCCCTTTTAAGTTTTACTAAATGTCTGCATATCATATAATGTGTATAAATGCTATAGTTGATATACAGGATTACACAAAAGAGCTCGCAAGCCTTACTGAATATGAAGATAATTTACTTAAAAAGGTGCTTTATAAATAAGCAGGGTTTTTTGATTTTAATCATGATTTAAATCAATTGATATTTTTAAAAAATCATTGATTTAATGCAATTTTACTTTACAATTATTTTTCAATAAATTTAAGATGTAAACAAGATATTAATGTACATTAATGTAATTTAGTTTTGTGTAATACAGATAATTAAACAGCTTTTAGAAAGATAAAGCTCAATCTTTGTCAAAAAGTAAGATATAATGTAAAGTTTAGAAGAAAATGCTTTCAAAATAACCTTGCAACAGTAAGGAAATTAAGCAGAAATACATTAAATATTGGAATATTTACTTATTAGCATTTTGAAAAATTTCTGCAAGTTGAGATAAAATAAAACTGTATGAGTGCTCTACTTTGGGTATACCTATTATATTAAAGTTTGATCAAAATCTGAACAATTCAATGATTTTCCTTTTGAATCTAATGTACTAGATCTCAGACTTTTTAGAATGGTGGAAGATGAGGTATTTGTTACAGTTATTGAAGAGCCTGATACTCAAAAACTTATAGAATTCATAAACAACTAATGTTTTACTGCAATAACTTCATCTACTTCAGTGGAACGAATGTTTTCTGCCTTTTGTTTAGTACATTTGAAAAGTAGAAATAGATTCATAAGGTTGCTAAACTTGTTTTTCTGTATATCAACCGTTTAACAAAACAAAATTTAATAACTTAGTTTACAATTAACTTTCAAATGTGTTTAAAATTTATTAGTTATTGAAGAACCTGATACTCAAAAACTTATAAATTCATAATCAACTAGCGTTAAAATTGTTTAAAATTTTTATGTGTTGCAGTTATTTTTATTTTAACTAAAATACTGAAGGTTGAATTGATTTTTAACACATGATTTGTACTTTTCTATTCATTTCATGTAATACAAATATTTCCATAGCCTAAAGTTTTGCCTGTGAATTATTTATGTAAATTGGTAACAATAATATATATTGATAATAATTATAACATAACATGCATGTATGTATAATTTATATTTTATAAATTAAAAGAAAAATCATAAAAACAATAATACTGTGTGAGATTAAAAAAATAAATAAATCTGATTTAAATCAAAAAATTCAGTTTTTTTTTTTTTTTTTTTTTTTTTTAATTAAAAAAATCACGAACTTTGTAAATATGTTATCATACCTGCCAACATGTCAATTTTGAAATCCTTACAATTTTCATGATGCATTCTATATGCTTAAATATTCATAACATGCAATGCAAATGCATAATATGCAATGCAAAAAGTAATATCATTTCATAACAATATTTTCTATACTACTTTTATATTTATTTATATTTTGAAAAAAAAAAAAAAACATAAGGTTGCACAAAAAAATGTTTTTGCAATTTCTTACTTTGGAAACATGTTTCCAAAAAACTGTCCTGCATGATTATCTGTAATAATATAATAGATAAGGGCAGATTAAATTCACAGCAAATTTCCTGAAATGTTCCAGCAGTTGAGAGGGTGAGTATATCTACTGACTTAATTATGCATTTTTATTGCATATCTTTAATGAAATGCACATTTTTCAGCGATCCTTTCACAAAATTCACGTTTTTATGCGATTTTTTGATGAATTCAGCGTTTTCTCAACGATCTTTTAACAAAATCTGCATTTTCCCCGCTATTCTTTGACAAAATTCACTGTTTTCCGTGACCCTTTCACGAAATGTGCACGATCTTTTCATGAAATCAGCATTTTATCCACGATCTTTGGACAAAATCGGCATTTTCCCGCGATCTTTATACGAAATCTGAGATATTTTAGCAAAATCTGTGTTTTATCACAATTTTTTGATGAAATTGGCGGTTTTTCCGCGATTTTTTGATGAAATCGTCATTTTTTCCAACGATCTTTTGACATAATTTGCAGTATTACACGATTTTTTCCCACGAATTTTGATGAAATCGGCGTTATATCCGCAATCTTTAGACGAAATCGCCATTTTTCTGCGATCCGTACACGAAATTCGCGTTTTTCAGCAATCTTTTGACTAAGTTCGTTGACAAAAACATTGATGAAATCGGCGTTTTTCCACGAAATAGTGACGAAAAGTGTGCTTTTTCGGTGACCCTTTCATGAAATTTGAATTTCTCCGTGATCGTTTTTTTCATGCTCAAAACCGTACAATCGTACTGTTCATCCGTACAACCGTACGCTTCAAACAAAATTCGTACATTGTACGGCCAAACTGTACAAGTTGGCAGCTATGTGTTATGCATTTTTATGTTGAACTGCTTTCAGTTTACTAAGAAATGTTTGCAGAATATATATAAATAAAATGATATACAGGGTCACACAAAGAATTATCAACATGGTCACCATGGATGATAATTTCTGGAAATGTGACTTAAGTAGTTTTTAAAATGTTTTTCTTTGAACTAAATTTTAACAAAATACTGGCGTGTAATAAAGGTACTAGGTAAACTACATGGCTGAACAAAAAGTACTTAAGTATTTTTCCATATATTAGTACAAATTGCTTGAAGAAAAATTTCGACCTGTCAGGCATTTTCTTGCTAAACTAAAACTTTGCAATATATAGTATATATATATCAACTGGCAGAACATCAGATCTGTTCAAAAGTATTGAAATACATATTTGGCTATGGACCTTTTATATCTAATTAATGAAGTTTTGTTGAAGATTTCAGGAAGTGCTGGAATATTTCATAATCTATGCTTATTGCATGATTTTTCTTATTATTTTTTTTTTTTTGGTTTGCATTTAATATATTATTATATTATATTATATAAATTTAATAATACATCTGCACATACAGATAACAGAAAATTTGGAATTGAATATACAAATAACAGAAAATAATCATTTTTCGATATACCAGAAATATTAAAATTTATGATGAAGTGCTTTAATAACAAAAAAATAAACAAAATGTGAACATAGAAATAATTTTTTAATAATATTTTACATGATAAATAAGATGAAATTCTTACAACAGAAATGAATTTGTACAAATATACTACATATGTTATATCTACATTCTCATGCATGATTCGGTCTGAACATTCCACCGCCACCTAACTGACTTGGATCTTCCATTTGTGGATTTGCTAAAAGGAGAAAAGAAATATTGGTATTAATGAAAGAAATATATATACATATATTTTAGAAATGTTAGCTTATCAAAATAAGATCTTTCGTGTGAAATGAGAAGTGCAATAGGAGATTAACAAAAATCTAAAATAATGTAGACAAATCATTAAATGCTTTCTATAAAATTGAAAAATTTCTTCTCTTAATATATCAAGATAGATATATGGAGGATATAAAAAGTTAAATACCTATCTATGCCCCCCCCCCCAAAAAAAAGCAGCCATTTTGCATCTAAAATGAATATCTATGTTTGCAAAAGACCAGGAATACTATGCTATACAGTAAGACAAAAGTTTATGTAAAGAATAAAACACATGAGTTAGCATCTCCAAAAAATGAATAATAAAAAAAAATACATAAGATGTCGAATAGAATATTAAATTTTAAATTACATAGCTAGACTGCTTTTTAATTTTTTTTATAACTCAATTTGTAAAATATTACTCTAACAAAAAGCAGTTATCTAGTTCAAACATACATTGTGTACAACATTAGACATTTTATTAAAATTTCAAGCATCGTCTTACTTAAAAACAATTTTCTATATTCATGTAAATTTAATTCAATTAAAAATATATGAAACATACAAAAAATATTTAAATATTGTTTATATATAAAAAATATTCATATAAAAATAGATGAAATGTATTACTGAAAAACAAATTGTGATAGGCATTTTTTACATCAAATATAACAAACATTTCACTAGTTTAATAAATTAAGGGTTCCCGGCTGAACATAACTGGCAAATTCCTCGATTTTTCCTGCTCAAGTCTCAAAAAATTCTCTGAACCATGGGTGCAAGTTTGAAATGAAATTTGGCCAGGACTGAAAATATTTTAAATCAACTCCTCCCCCTGACAAGAGAACACATATGCTTGTGCATTATTTGTGTTTTTATAATGACCCCTTTGATGAAATTAGTTTTTTCCTACGATCTTTTGGAGAAATTTGTGTCGTTTCTGTGTTCCTTTGAAAAAAATCGCGTCTTTTGCAATTCTTTGACAAAAATTGTGTATTTTTGAAATCATTTCACAAATCACGTGTGTTTCATGATCCTTTGTCAAAAATTGCGTTCGTTATCATGTCACAAAATTCACGTATTTGCTATGATCTTTTGACGAAGTTCGCACCTATTTGACAAAAATTATGTTTTCTCTGCAATCATGACAGAAATAGCGTTTCTTACACAATCATTTGACAAAAATTGTATTTTTTCAATCATTTAGCGAAAATTGTATCTTTTTGCACAATTCTTTAACAGAGACCGTGTCTATTTTGCATTCTTTGATTCTGACCGAGTCATTTTTGTAATCCTTCGATATAAATAGAATCTTTTTTTTCGATCTTTTGACAAGAATTAGGATGCACCGAATAGTGATTTTGGCCGAATGCCGAATATTCGGCCCACAGGCAAACCGAATACCGAATATTCGGCTTGTCAAATAATTTTGTATTTCAAAATTTAAAGGCATTAAAATGTTAAATTTTAATACAGTTTTACATGATATTTAAAACAGAAATTTTCATTTTGATATAATCAAGAGCTTTTTCCAAGTAAATTTTATACTGAATAAAATTTGCTTCGAGTTATTTAAGAGGATAGTTATAAAATATTTTCAATTAATAAAATTTTAAAATTTCATGGATACTTCTTTGAATTAAACCAAATGAATAAAATTTTCTTAAATTCTAAAACAAGCATTTTAAAATCAAAGAGAAATTGTGAAAAAATTGGAAGAAAAATTGTTCAGGATCATGTAATATTTGTTTGTCAGGAAGAGACTAAAGTTAAAAAAATAAAAAAATAAATAAACAATACAATCTATTCAAATTTTATATGGTAGCAACTCAGCAAGAATAACTGTTCTACTCCTTTTTATTAAGCGAGGAAGTTTTTAAAGACATCCTAGATCAATGTCTGGAGTGGGCGATCCTTTTCAGCGATTGTAAACGTTCTTAAAATCTTAGAAACAGATTATTTACTGGAAAATGTTCAGGAACTTGCATTTGCACATAATTAATTCCTGTGAAAATCCTTGTGATTGTTAAATTTTCTTAAATAATGCTTAACAAACAGCAAATAAATAATGTAATAACATTCTTTTTTATTTAAATATATGATTCTGTTTATAGTTATTCTGAACATCTTTATAAGTTGACAATTAAACATATAAGTGTTATAAGATTTTTAAAAATATGTTTTAAAAGTTTTTCTTAAGTATTCGGTTGGCCGAATATTTTGATATTCGGCCAAACCGAATATTTGGCAGACCGAATAGTTTGATATTCGCCCACACCCAATATTCGGCAACATGGCCAAATACCGAATAGATACCAAATATTCGGTGCATCCCTAACAAGAATCGCTTTACTATGAAAACTTTTGACAAAAAATGCATCTTTTTGTGATCATTTTTTTGTCAGCAGACACCTCTGGGTCCTTTAAAAGACTGAATTCCATCTATAGATGGGAAAACTCTCACCCATGCCCTGAACAATTCTCATAATTATCTAACCAAAAGAGAATGCAGTGAAATTTGCTACTTAATTTTGTCAAAATTAGCTATTTCTTTCTGATTTTTTTTTTTTTTTTTGGGGGGGGGGAGGGAAATTGTTATATGATTTTTGAGATCCCCCCATTGTTATTTCATGAATTGTATCATTTTTTCCCCCAAATCTTTTCCATGATTTAAGAAAACATTTGTAAATTTCTCAACTTTTCCCCCTGACTTTCCAGGACTACTTTGAGATTCCCTGACCTTCCAGATTTTCCCTGATTTTCCATGATGCTGGGAACCCTAAAATTGTCTCCTTTCAATAGCACAATGCATGGCAAAAATTCCAGCATTTTTTTTTCTATTCAGGATTTATTTTTGTCTTCAATCTCATTATTGCAATATAAAATTGCAACAATGTGGTGGAAGACTATGCTGTATAAACAGAGATATGCAAAATACATAGAGCAGTGATTCTAAACTTTTATTCATATACGACCCACTTTTAAGGGAAAAAAAATTGCGATCCACCAAATATGATGATGTATCTAATACCAGTACAGATATTCAGTGTGACCTACACTAACTAGGAAACTGCAGGAAGTGTAAGTCACTGATTTTGACGAAAGTGATATTGTTGGAAAGATCTCATTGAGAGCAGTAAAAAACTCAATGGAACTACCTGTCACAAATGATTCATTTTTGAGATATCTGACAATTTATGTCACACAGCTAGTGCATACTTAATGGGACCGCAACAAATTTTAGTCTCAATTTTAACGAAAGTGGTATCGTTAAAAAGATATCACCATGAGGGAGAAAACACTCAATAGAACTACCCGTTAGAAATGATCGGTTTTCGAGATATCCGATAATTTATATCACGTAGCTAGTGCATAGTGTTCTGGTGCACACTTAATGGGGGACCACAAAAAATTGTTTTCTCGATTTTGATGAAAATGGTGTCATTTCAAAGATATTGTGAGAAGCAAAAAACTCAATGGAACTAACCATCTGAAATGAGCCGTTTGAGATATCCGACAATTTATGTCACTTAATGCAGTTTCCCAGCAGTGTGCATTAACAGTGTGACACAAATTGTTGGATATCTCTAAAACGTCTCATTTCCGACGGGCGATTCCATTGAGTTCTTTAATCCTTCTGATGATACCTTTTGAACGATACCACTTTCGTTAAAATCGAGACTAAAATTTTTTGCGGTCTCCCATTAAGTGTGCACTAGCTACGTGACAAATTGTCAGATATCTCGAAAATTAATCATTTGCGATAGGTAGTTCTATTGAGTTTTTTACTGCTCATGATGAAATCTTTCCAACGATATCACTTTCGTTGAAATCGGTGACTTGCACTTTTTGCAGTTCCCTAGTAAGTGCTAACTTCACTTGTAATGGATGCATAATCATACATCTTCTCAAGAACTTGGTACAGTTTACTTAGCATCCTTATTTCTATAGAAAATTTGGAACAATCAGACATCATGCCTCTTCTCCCCTTTTTCACATTGAAGTTTGAATCAGCTTATCTGATATAAAAGAACTCTTTGACTTATGCTCTTGTTGATTTTAAACCTTATGAAGAGCATCACATGCTTGAAAGTACTGGGTTTCAAATTGTCATATTGTAAATAAAAACACCTTCAAATAACTTGAATCTTTTGTTTTTAATATTGAAAAATAAATAAGAAAATCAGGGGAAATGTGTTAAAAATAAGGAGAGTTGGAAAATGTGTGAAAATCAGAAGTCACCAAAAATCAGGGGACTTTGGACTTTATAGGATATTTTTTTTTTCATTTTCAAGCAAATTAGCAACAAATTTGCATACATTCTCTAAAAAAAAAAAAACTTGCCAAGTTCTGAAATCCAAAAATAAGTAGATTTCTTTCCAAAAATCAGATTTTTTTTTCTTTTAAAGAAAATTTAAATTTTTTTACTACAAACATGTTTAGTGAAAGTATAATTTTAAACAGGGCTTGATTATCACTGAAGATACAAACAATTACATCATTAAGAGAGACATTCCTTAACACATTTCAGTTTATGATGTTTAAAATGTTCTACACATACTTAAATTAATTGCATACAAATGATTTCTTAACCTTTTATCTATCGACAGTACTTTTAAAATTCTTTTAATTCGTCAGTAAGTTGTAATACTGTTTAGAATGAGTTACAGATATGTTATTTTGTTCTAAAAGCATTATTGGTTACACAAAATAAAAATATTTTAAAGAGGATTTCTCTTGCCTTTATCTTTTCAGCTTTTTTGGCACTGAGAGAGGGAGATTTTTCAATTTGGAAATATTTTTATATTTATACTGTAAGAACATCATATTTGTAAATTTTATAATATTTCAAAATACTAAGAAAACAATTTAAAATAAAAGATTTGAGAAAGGTTATAAATATTGCACAAAATCAATGTAAATTCAAATTTAATTAATCCCAAATCCTTCAAAAATTTATTAAATGATTATATAAATCTTTTAATTTAGTTTAAATAATTTACATAAAATGCTTTAGAATGAAACATTTTCATGAATTCATAATTTCAGGGATGAGATTGACCAAAAAGCAAAAAAGCTGAAAACTGCGCGAACGACTTTTGAGCAATGACAGGAATGTCAATCGCAACAAATATAATTGTATTAATATATAACATACAATTTAGCTTTTGGTAAATTAAATTAAAAGGAAATTATTAACGTGAATTTCAGAAAATATTTATACTTACTCTAATGAAAATTTAGTTTATCAAGATACAGCACATTAATAAAACCCTGTTGGCATCATTTTTTTTTTTTTTTTTTTTTTTTTAATTTTCTAACAGTGAGACACTTTTGGTTAAGTATTAGGGAAAAGAAAATAGAAATTTTCTTTGTTTTTTAGCTTTGCTCTTGCACAAGGTAAATTTCTTTCTGCTGCTTTTTTCTTGAATATTACACATTAAAGATATCTAGTGATGTCGCTGGACTTTAAAAATCCTGGGAGTTTCCAGGACCCAGAACTTAAATTGTGGGTCTCTTTTTTACAAAAGTGGGTCCTCACTGATAAGCCATTTTTAGATGCAAAAAAGAACTTGTTCATTTGGAAAAGAAGACTGAAATGCAATAATTTTTGTTTTAACAATAATTAATGAATAATTAAAATCAATATTATTTTTTAAAACTATTGAGAAAAATTTTATTTAAAAAAAAATAAATGTCCAAGATACAAATTTAATTATAAATTAATGCTTATTTGAGTGTAGAAGATAACATGTATCACTATTGTTTGCATTTCTTTTTAAAAAGGGCAAGACGGATTTATTGAAAAAAACATTTTTGCTGAAAAAAAGGATACTTTTGTTGAATATAAGGGTATTTTTTGTTCAATGAATGTGTGCTTTCAGGAGTCACATTCATTCAGAAAGATTTAGAGGTGTCAAAAATGGATTTTGGAGCAAGAAAGTCTGTATTTGGAGTGGCAAAAAAATGATTTTGAAAATTAATTTTTTGGGTTAGTTAATTTCAGAGTCCCTTTGATGAAATTTTTAGTTTTATCACTATCTCTTCATGAAATCTGTCATCTGTTGGAATCTTTTGGCAAAATTTAAAGTTTTTTTTTTTCCCCAAAATTTTGCCATTTTTTGCGAATATTTTGACGAAATCTGACGTTTTTTCGCGATTGTTTGACGAAATCAACCGGTTTATTGCGATCGTTTGACGATATCTAGCGATTTATCCTGATTTTTTGAGAAAAGTTGTCATTTTTAGCAAAACATTTGGCGAAATTCGCCTTTTTATCGCGATTTTTGGACGAAAATTGTCGTTTTATCGCGATTTTTGACAAAATCTGCCGTTTTTTCGGTATTTTGTGACGAAATTAATCATCCTTTCACGAATCTTTTGACAAAATTGGCCGGAAATTAGTCGTTTTTTGGCGATCTTTTAAAGAAATTTGCCGTTTTTTCGCGATTTTTTTTTACGAAATTACGCGTCTTGTATTTTTTTGGGAAATCAGAAAATTTGAAATGTGAAAATAACAAAAAAGCGGAAAACCGCGGATCCGCGGAAGAATCTCATCCCTGTAATTTGGTAGATAAAAGGTTAAGGGAGTTGGTGTCCCATAAACATACATAAAACTATAGTGAAGATCTTAAATAAGTCTTAATCAAAATAATCCAAAACATGTCCATAGTAACAATTAAAAAAATCTTAAATTCATCATTTAAAATGAATCTGGTTGTAGTTTATTACATTAAATACTATCAAAGTACTGAAAGTAAGCTCCTTCCTCATATATTTGCAAGTTTATAAATACAAATCCATATCCTCCTAATTTTTCGCAAAAGTTCCAATTACAGGGGTAGTACTGACCCTAGGTGAAATTTCAGGACATACTTTTTTCAAAATTTCAGGACAATTTCAGGACACATTTACCCGAGATACTAGCCGAAATAAAAGAATCAAAATTCATTTAAGCTTGGAAAAAGAAAATACCAGTCATCACCAATACACACAAATTTAAAACCAATAATCTATACAGGTTATTTCAATGGTCACTATAAATCTGAATATATGTGAATGGGTGGGTGGGTGGTGGTGGTGGTGGTGGTGGTGGGGGTGCAAATTTTCAAAAATTCTTTCTTTTTTCCGCGATCTCTTGGCAATTTGCATGTTTTTTGCAATCTCTTGGGGAAATTTGCAATGTTTGCACATATTTTTCACATTTTTCGCGATTTTTGGACGAAATGGGTGGGTTTTTTGTGATCTTTTGACAAAATGTGCGTGTTTTCGCGATCTTTTGACGAAATGTTCGCGTTTTTTGCGATCTTTTGACAAAAAGTGCACTTTTTTCGCGATCTTTTGACGAAATGTGCGCGTTTTTCGCGATCTTTTGACAAAATGTGCGTGTTTTCGCGATATTTTGAAGGAATTTTCGCGATCTTTTGACGAAATGAGCACATTTTAAGCGTTTTTTTTGACGAAATGAGCGTGTTTTCAGCGATCTTTTGACAGAATGTGCACGTTTTTCGCGATCTTTTGACAAAATGCGTGCGTTTTTCGCGATCTTTTGTAGAAATGAGCACATTTTAAGCGGTTTTTTTTTTGACGAAATGAGCGCGTTTTCTGCAATCTTTTGGCAAAATGAGCGAGTTTAAAGCGATTTTTTGACGAAATGAGCGAGTTTAAAGCGATTTTTTGACGAAATGAGCGTGTTTCAGCGATCTTTTGACAGAATGTGCGCGTTTTTCGTTTTCTATTAACGAAATGAGCGCATTTTAAGCGTTTTTTGACGAAATGAGCGTGTTTTCCGCGTTTTTTTGAAGGAATGAGCGCGTTTTCCATGATCTTATGACGAAATGAACGCGTTTTAAACGATTTTTTGACGAAATAAGCACGTTTTTCGAGATTATGTGACGAAATGAGCACGTTTTCCGCGATTGTTTGACGAAATAGGCCCGTTTTAAGCGTTTTTTTGACGAAATTTGGGCATTTCCAGCGATTTGTTGACGGAATGAGCCCGTTTTTTCGATATCTTTTGACGAAATTTGCACGTTTTTTGCGACATTTTGACGAAATGCGCGTACTTTTACACAATCTTTTCTGGTTTTCTCAAGATCTTGTATCGAAATTTGCGTTTTTTCAAGCGATCCTTTGATGAAATTCACGATTTTTTTTTATCCGTAATTTCTATCCGATGCCCGGTAAAAGTAAATATCCAATACAATGCAAAAAAAAAAAAAAAAAAAAAAAAAAAAAAAAAAAAAAAACGTGGTCACCAGCAAAACGTGCGAGCGAGCGAACAAAAACGATAAAGATACGATACCGATTAAGATCTAAGAGTACTTGTTGCCAAATGTAATTTACAACTATCAACCAGAAGAAACGCTCTTACTCCATGGACGAAAGAATTTCTCTTTCCTCCGTACGCGAGCGAAATCTCATGCAGAAGACCGAGCGGCAGCTGGACGCGGCTATCTCAACTGCTGGCCGGTTGCGTGCGCATCTTAACCTCTCGGTAGCTTTCTTTACCGCGAACGCGTGAAAAACAAAAGTACCTTGCCGTAAACATTTTTTGCATATGGTTCGAAGTTTGACATTTAAATCATCCAATATGGGAATTCAAATGCCGATATAGAAAAATTTCAGGAATTTTAGGACAGATTACAAAATTTCAGGACATTTCAGGACGTTTTTTTTTTTTTCAGGAATTTCAGGACATGTACGACCCCTGCAATTATGTGCATCCCTTAAAATTATTAGAATTTCCTGTCTCTGAAAGGAGGTTTTACTTTCGGTACTTTATGTTATATTGATCAAAAATACTAAAGAACAAGTATGTGAGAGAGATCAGACGAAATGCGTACATTAGGAGAATGGAAAAAATATGGAGACTTGGCCAGTCTGATAAAATATATTCAAAGACATGAACTACTCACTGGGTTTAAATTGTTCGGCTGAGTAACGGGTAAACAAAATGCCAACACCTTCAATTAGGGCAAGAAGAACACCACCTACAATTTGAAATATTAATGCATTAAATCATCATTTTGAATATTCAAAATCAAGATTTAGATAAATAAAATTAATATAAACATGTTCAATCAACTGAATTTGAATTTCTTTATATACATATTTCAAATACATATATATATATATATGTATTATATTTTATAATATATACATATGAGTATTAAATTTTACCACAACTTAATCATTATCTAAAAATGAAATTATAAATTTCCAGCAATTTTTAAGATTTCAAACAAAAACTAATAGATTAATTTTAAGAGAAAATCTATTATCAGGGTTCTTACTCATTTTCAAACAAAAAATACCTTGATGTATATTCCGGGATGTACAATTTTTCCACATCAACAATTAACGACATTTTGACATTACTTATGATAATAAAGCACACGAACAGCAACAATTGACTCCAATTTCCCAGAGCAGACTGTCATTTTGGCAGGTTTTCCCTGGTTTGGGAAATTTTTTGCACTATTCCCTGAAATCCCCCTGATTTTTACAACCTAAGATTCATCTCCAGATTTTCCCAGGAATCCCATATTCCCCTGATGAGTATGAATCCTGATTATTCTCCTTGATAACAATCTTTAGGAATGCATTTTTTAATAAGGTGATGCATCCTCAAAATATAGTTTAAAGGGAACACCAAGTATAAGCATTTATAAAAACCATGTTCTGATTAATAATAATAATAATAATAAACTCTTAAAAAAGTAAAAAACTAAATAACACAATTTTTAAAAGCTTAACTTTGCATAATATTGAAAAAATATGATGTAAATAGTTTTTAAAAAATTTCTGTAGATAATATATGCAACTTTGTAAGTATACTTAATTAGTTTATATTTAAGAATAAATATAACCTACGAGTCGTATTCATTTTAATATAGCACACCTGAAAAATCCACATACAGAGCACATGCTGTAAATCAGGAGTGCATAATTTAGTTTTAGTAACTTACTTTCAATTTGTAATAAAAGAATTTGACAGTAACAGTTTAAATATTCTAGATACTTTAATCCTCTAAGCAGTTTATCTGTATTTTTCAATATCCCTCTAAAACAACTTAAACAATTGTAGATAAAAATAATTTTAACCAAATTTTATTTAAAGATTAATTAAGTCAAATAAAGGGGAAATAAAAAGTATATTGGACACACATTCTAGTGTTCTGGAAGGAGGAGGGGAGGATGCACTCTCGTCTATTAAAAAATTCCTATCTAGATAGCTTTTAAAAATAAAGCTAGACAAAAATTACTTTTGCTTTAGTAGTTACTTTCTTTTATCTAAAATTTTCCTAAGCATTATGTTTAAAGCTAAATGAGAAGCAATAATTATGTGGGCAATATTTATTTGGAACAGTCATTGAAATATGCATTGTCTAATTTAACTAAGTTATTTACTACTTCATTAGATAAAGCCTTTTTTGGTTTAAATAGCACAATAGACTGAAACTGGCGATTGAAAAATAAGTTTACAGTATAATGTATGCAAATAGAATCAGAGGTGCCAAGTTTCAATAAAAGTAACCAAAGTTCAAGGAGGGGGGGGGGGGGCAGAAGGTAAACCCAAATTTTCAAAAGTTATTCATTCTCTTTTACAGAGACCTCTTGCCGAAATTTGCATTTTTATGGCAATTTTTTGACAAATTTGTGCATTTTTTGTAATCTGTCGACAAAATTTGCACTTTTTTTTTGTGTGTGTGTGTGATTTTCTGATGAAATTAGCACATTTTACACCATCTTTCGACTAAATTCATGTTTTTTTTCATGATCTTTTGACTAAATTCTGGCTTTTACGTGAATGTCAAAATTTGCATTTTTAATACAAAGTTTGTATGAAACTCATATTTTTTACACAATCCTTTGAACCAATTTTGCACTTTTTCACAAACTTTTGATGAAATTTTGTGTTTATTCTGTGATCCTTTCAAAATTTTTCAAGTGATCATTTGAATTTGATGAAATTGTTCATTTTTTTTCTACCATAATTTTTATCCGATGTCTGCAATACCATAACTTTGGTTGCATATCCATACTAATTATTATGGATAAATCTTAATTAGCACCACCGTAGATTTTTAGTTATGCCTCAGCTTTTTCAATTAAAATCAATTATTTTGTATCTAAAATTTTGTCGTGACTTGCAAATAAATATTTATTATCCCCCTTTTACACATGCAATGTTTTAGTTTCTAATTTATAATGCCTGCAAATATTTATATTCGTCAAACTGGCTATTTTGAATGTATATACACACACTGTTAGCATTTGATTTAGTTAAGGCATTGAAATTGTATTAACTATGAGAAATACTATTTTTTTAGCACATTTTTCTGACCCAACTTTGCTATGAAAGGCAAACAGGTAAAAGGTTATGTGCAATTATAATCAAATAAAAATTATAATCAAATTCAAATAGAAAAATATTTTAGTTAGAAATATGAATACAATAAAAATCTGATATAATGAAGTTGTTTGGAGACAGACCACTAATATATGTAGAACATAACAGAAAAAAAGAATCTGTTAGCATTTGATTTAGTTAACACATAAAAGTTGCATCAACTACGAGAAATACTTTTTCTTTAGCATATTATTCTGACCCAACTTTGCTATGAAATGCAAAAAGGTAAAAGGTTATATGCAATTAAATTCAAACAAATTTTTTTAGAAATATTGAATACAATAAAGCTCCAATATAATTAGAAGATATACCACATTCTAACACACAAAACAATATAAAGAAACATTTTTAACATTTGTCAACACTTTTTTTTCATATTATGATTTAAATTTGTTATAGAATGCAAAAGGATAAAAAGCTATAGGTAATTGTGATAGTTAAAAATATTGCTATAACATAATGAGGTTATTATACAGCATAATTCACAAATGCATTATTAATTACTTTTACCTTTCCTGTTACAGCATGTCTTAGAAGGGAGTGAAAAAAAGCATTTTAATTATTTTTCTTATTTCTAACTGGTTAAATTGAAAAATAAAGGACTAACTGGCTTAAATTTTATAAAAAATTTTACTTAAAAGCTCACTAATTTGAAAATAGATATTGGAGATTGAAAACAATCTACTTAAAACTTTTCCTAATTTTAATCCTTTATGTATAACACTGACCTTTTATAAATCAATCTTAACACGCTCGCTGCCGCTTACGTGAGGACGTGATGATGGTTAATGCCGCACTGTAGAAGTGGGGTTTTTCCCAGAAGCCGATTTACTTTTTATAACAAAGAATCAGTGAAAGATTTTCCCGCACCAGCGCATGACTGGCTATTGGATATCACCCCGCATCACGTGCTGGCGCGTGAGTAGCCCCTTTACATTGGTGACATATCATGCACTTCCATGTGTTTTAACAACTGCATAAAAATATAAGTACAAGAAGTTTACAAAAAACTGTTCTCAGTATTAAATAGATATAACCAAATGAAAATACGACATTGTGTCTTCTTGAGTAGCAGAAACTGTCCAACAAGGTAGTGGATGCTGCAGATTATTTTAAACCTTGCAGATTAATCCACAAGCTTAAAAATGTAAATAGCATACCTGCCAACATGTCAATTTTGAAATCCTTACAATTTTCACGATGTATTCTTATTCTTACATGCTTAAAATGCATAGCATATGCAATGCAAAAGGTAATATCATTTCTCAACAATATTTTTTATGTTACTTTTATATTTATTTTTCTACTTATATTTTGAAAAATAAAAACGTGCAAAATAAAAAGTGCACATTTTTTTTCTGCGATCTTCACACAAAACTCATGATTTTTATGCGATATTTTGTTAAAATCAGCCTTTTTTCAACGATCTTTTGACAAAATCTGAATTTTTCCACAAAATTCACTGTTTTGCGCAACTCTTTCACGAAATCGGCGTTTTCCCGCGATCTTTAGACGAAATCAACGATTTATCTCCGATATTTTAGCAAAATCGGCGATTTCTTGAGTTTTTTTGTCGAAGTCGGCGGTTTTCCACTATCTTTTGACGAAATTTGCCTTTCCCCGTGATATTTTGATGAAATCGGCGGGTTTTTTTTCGATGATCTTTTGACGAAATTTGCATTTTTGCGTGATTTTTTCTCTAAGAGGGCGTTTTATCCCCGCAATCTTTTGGCAAAATCGGTGTTTTTTCCATGATCTTTTGACGAAATTGGCGTTTTTTATCGCGATCTTTTGACGAAATCGTGTTATATCTGCAATATATAGACTAAATCGACGTTATTCCGCAGTCTTCAGACGAAATCAGCGTTTTATCTACGATATTTTGGTGAAATCGCCATTTTTTTCCGCGATTTGCACAGGAAGTTTGCACTTTTCAGCGATTTTTTGACAAAATTCGTTAACAAAAACATTGACGAAATCGTCATTTTTTCATGAAATATTGGCGGAATGTGCAATTTTTCTATGATCCGTTCACTAAATTTGCATTTCTCCCCGATTGTTTTTCCGTGCGCAAAACCATACAATCGTACTATTCATCCGTACAACTGTACACTTAGAGGAAAATCCGTACATTGTACGGCCAAACCGTACAAGTTGGCAATTATGAAATAGGTTTAAAAAAAAATTACTTTGAATTTCTAGAATTATATTTGCTTTATAATTTTATCATATTTTCTTTAAAAAATGTTTCTTATTTCGCCGTTTTAGTAGGTTCAGTCTAGCATTCTTGGGTCAGAGATAAATTTTAGCTTGTTACAGACTGATAGTGGGGTTTTTATGTCTTACATTGTAGCTAAAGATTGATCTTGTACAGCAAAAAAATAAAAAAAATAAAAAAAAAAATAAAATAAATAAAAAAAAAAAAAATAAATAAATAAATAAATAAAGAGATTTGAAATTTTCGATAAGATTATTCTAATTAAGGTACATAAAGTAGAATTTACTATATGATAAAATTTTCTCCCTGAGTGAAATGAGTCGTGAGAATGGAAGTCCTGCATCTATGAAATACTGTTTTAAGACATTTCATCATAAAAATATTCCCTTTCTTCTACTACTACTATAGAATGCAAAACTTCTTTACTCATTATCATAGAAGAATAACTACAATGATTATTGAAGTAACTTGTAACCTAACGGTTTTCCTGTTCTTCCAATCTATAAATTGCAAGTCGCATGCCATTACTGTCTCAAGGTGGCAACATTATCCCTCCCCCCATGCACCTGGAAAATTTGGTTCAAAATGTTCACTTTCATGGCATTTTTTGAAAAATCAGAATTACCAGACAAAACAATTTTATTCCCTAGTTTCTTGATAATATCAATTTAACTGATAAACTAGCAAAACAAAAATAATTTTTAAAATGAGTTGAAAACTCGAGAATTTTATCCAAGTTTTTCTAATATTCAGTCTCCTTCAGGCATAACAGAAAAATCATTTTTCTTTTCTTTTACTATATTGTTAGTACTTGATTTAGTTTATGCAAAAAATCTGCATAAACTACGAGGAATACTTTTTCTTTAGCACATTATTCTGATCCAACTTTGCATAATACAAATGGATAAAAGGCAATGTGCAAACTGTTAACAGGGGTAGGAGTGACCAACTCATAAAATATAGGACATTTTTGTGAAAAATATAGGACATATATAGGACATTTAGAAAATAATGCTAGTGGATATATATTGCTAGAAAATACATTTTAAAACATAATCTATGTTAGTTTATAATGTTTCACTAATTAACGATAGTAAATCAAGATACAATATTAAAAAAATATGCATAAAATTAATTTTTCCATTGTTATTCTTAAATCTTCTTGGTATAATGGAAATTTTCCAAACCAAGAATGATAGATTTCAAGGAAATCTGTTATGTTAGAGGGAGGACCATATGTGATCTGATAGATACCCTTCTCAATGCATTGTGAACAATCAACAATGTGTAAATTAAAGGTTCCAACATTATGCCAAATTTTCTCATAAATTGTACTTCTCTATCCGAAATTTTAAAAGCTGATTTATTTACATTAGGACCATTAGATCCAAAGATAAGCAAATGATTTAGATCCAATTTAAAGGCTTTCATTACATTCATTTTGCTGTTAAATGATCAAAACACTCACTTTCAATATATTTTTCGGTAATACCACCAATTTCCTCACTCCAATGCCAAGCAAAAATGTTTAATTGTTTCAAGTTCTGATCATTTAATGTCTCATCATACATGAGAGTGACAAAAGGGGGATTCTTTGTTGAAATCATCACTGACAGTGATTTGTTTTAAAATATATAAGTCAAGGCCATAAGATATGGCACATGGCACTTTCTTTGAATTTAAATTTATACCTTGTGGCAAAGAGGAGACTGCAACCATTTCAAAAATAAATTTTGCATTCCATCTGATGACTGAAATAAATAATTAATAAGGGCCATGTGAATATCCACAGAATCTTGAAACGGTAGATTTTATCTCCCTCATTTAAAGTCCAAGTACTCAATCCACTTTTTTTTTTAATTTGATATTCAAATTCAAGCTTTTTCTGCCAGCAAACTGCACAAAGCAAGATTGAAGCTGATCGCTTTGTTTTTCTGAATTATCTTTGTGCTTCGTTTTGGGATGCTGCATTAATTGCAAATAACCACTATATGGGAACCGAACATGGTAATGATCTTTACCCTTCACACACCATTCAGCAATTTTTTTTCCATGCCTGTCAATCTGATCTATCCAAGCGTTACAGAATTTCATCAATATATGTTCACATTGTGACATTGCATTAATGTAATGCGCATAAATATGCCTTTTCTACATTAAAAGATAAATAAAAACAATGTATTGCAGCTGAATACATGGTAAGAGAAACTAAAATAATCACAATGAAACAGAGAACCACAAACGAAAGTTAGACTAACTCAGCGAGCAAAGCGATGCATACAGGTGATGATTTTAATACGAAATATATGAGAAAGTAGAGAAATATAGGAAATATAGGACAATTAGAAAAATATAGGACAATATAGGACATTTTTAAGGTTATTTTATAAATATAGGATATATAGGAAATATAGGACAACTCTGACCCCTGTGTTAAGGACCCTGTTCCTGCCTGCAAAGACACTCGGTGAGCTAATGCTATTCCTAGGGGGAAGCATTTTTCTAATAGCTCTTTTGCATTGATATTTTTAAGTAATCTTTTTTTTTTGCATTGGATAGCTGAGGTCCCTCTCAAGATCGCTCCTTGGTTACTTTTTTGATTTTGGTGACAGGTATTTTCTAAAGTTACTTTCACTTTCAAAACTGGTTCTGAAAGTGAAAGTAACTGTATAAAAAATAACTACGACCAAAATCGGAAAAGTAATCAAGGAGCAATCTTGAGAGGGACCTCAGCTATCCAATGCATGCAAAAGAACTATTAGAAAAATGCCTCCTTATAAGAATAGCATTAGTTCAAGAGTGTCTTCACAGGCAAGCACAAGGGCCTTAATATACGATGGACAATACGGAAAAATTATTAGATATTAAATTATACCAGAAAAATAAGACACTAGCTTATAAAGAATTGTATATATAATATATACATATAAACATTAAATATAAAACAATGTATAAACCAAAAAATGTAATATAGGAAAAAAATGAAAATGAATATAATCAAAATTTGTAGAACTAAAGTAGAATCTTCAAGTCCACAAATAATTTGGAACTACAAATAAAGTGTGTGTGTTTCATCTTCGTATTGGCAATGAAATACAAAATACGAATTTGGGCAACCAACACACAGAAAACCAAAATAAAATAGAGGAAAATATTAAAAATAAATGCATAACTTGTAACCTAACAGTTTTTTTTTTCCTGTTCATCTGATCTATAAATTACAAGTCATATGCCATTATTGTCTCAAGGTGGCAGCATTTTCTCTCCCCCCACCTACATAATCATGGAAATTTGGTTGAAAATGTTCACTTTTACAATCGCAACATTTTATGGAAAATCAGTTTACCAGAAAAAACAATCTGATTACATTGTTTCTTAATAAAAACATCAATCCAACTGATAAACTTGCGAACAAAAATAACTTGTTAAAACACATTGAAAATGGACTTAAGCATTTTATCTAAGTTTTTCTAGTATTCCACCTTTTTCAGGCATTACAGAAAAATCACTTTTTTGCCATATTGTTAGTATTTGATTTAGTTTATGCATAAAAATTTGCATAAACAACGAGGAATACTTTCTCTATAGCACATTATTCTGATCCAACTTTGCATAATACAAATGGATAAAAGGCAATGTGCAAACTGTTTAAAATACAAGATGAACATCACAGAAAAATTACTAAATATTAAATTTTACTAGAAAAATAAGATACCAGCTTATAAAGAAGCTACTTGAGTTAAGAGAAGACCCGCTCACTAAGATCCCATGGGGGAAAAATGATAATCTCATTTGATATTTCTTCCCTCCCCATTACTACAGGATAGTTTAGATTAATTGATACAAAGGTCATTTTCCATTTTTTCGATCTTATTTTTAGATACTTTTATAATGAGGACATTTTTTTTGGGGGGGGGGGGAACCAGTTATGAAAAAAAAAAAAAACACTCATTAAAAAAATAATTATAATAATAATAATTGCAATTAAAATGGTAAAAGTAAAAAATATCCTTTGTACAGGTAGACCTCAGCTATCCACTAACGGAGGAAAAAAATAATAAAAATATTCAAATGCAAACAAAATATTGTAATAAATTTCTTCTATATGAATAGCATTAGTAAGTGAGTCTTTCACATAATTGAAATAGCCCCTTAATATCAAAATGTTATGAAATAAAGTCCCTCAAAAACAATGTCGCCTACATTTCAGTTTTTTCTTTTTCTTTTTCTTTTTTTTTAACTTCCATATTCATTTAACTATACTTTTCTATGCAACTTTTAACATAAATACAGGGCAACATTTAGAAAACTAAACCTCTATATAAATTTTATATTCAGCTTTATTACCACAAAGGAAAATAAAGCTATTAACAAAAAAAAGTTTCATTTACTTTTAAAATTAAGATTGATAAAATAAAAGCATTTTTAAAATTTTTTACAAATTGTTAAATTTGTAAGAAATTTCTTTTTTACAAAATTTTATGAAGAATAAAGTTCAAAATCTAAATTTCTAGCTTTCAATCACAATTTTGCCTTTTCAGTGCTGTTTAATTTATTGGACTTGCAAATTGGATTGGAACCATGACATTGTATACAATACAAAGTTTATTGTAAACTTTTCTTTGTTGATGTACTTTACATACATTTTCACATTCATATTGTATGCATTTACAAACCAACTTGAAAAATCATCTTTTTAACACAATATTATTCGACCAACACAAGTAAAATTAAAAAAATATTCTTCAAGAAAATGGTTTGACTTACCTATCACAGCTGATCCAACCATTGCTCCAGCACCATCTACATTTTAAAGATATAATATTCAGAATAAATCACCTTAAAGTGATAAAATATAAAATCTCATTCAACATTATAATATAACCATAGGATTTATTATCATTTAGTAATAATTTACATTATATACAACTATAAATATTTGAAGCTATATGAAAAGCTCAATAGTCTCTAAATGGTAGAATTTGACAATGTTCAGATAAAATTGAACAATCATTTTTTACTAACCCTTCTAAAATCCTGTGCAGTTTTGCATTCAATGAAATGAAGAATAAATGACAAAAAGAAATTGTTGAAGATGTGATGGTTGATCTTTGAAGATTATTGGATCATAGCAGTTTCAGTAATCAATTTAATTCTATGCTTCTAAATTATCCAGTTTCTGGATTATGATGGATAAATTCAACTATGAGCTAGTTCAAAACTTTCATAACATTAGATAGTGTCATTATGGTAGCAAGAGTTTATCAAATAATTAAAATCTAGAACAGTTTTGACTTCTATAAATGCAATGAAAAAATTGCAAGTCAAAGCAGTTTAAGAATGTGATATATATATATATATACACAGGGTGTCCGAAAAGTCTGGAAACGGCCGAATAACTCGAGAAATACATATGAGATTGAAAAACGTAAATATACGTGTTAAATATTTTTAAATAAGCTACTCTGTGATACCAAATTTGACCTTCGAAACCGACCCCCTGGGGGTCAGAGGAGGTCCAACTTTGAAATCTTAAATTATAACCCCCATTTTTTATTGCAGATTCGGATTCTACGGACAAAAATACGTAACTTTTGTATTTCATGTTTATTTCATATCTTCGTTTATCACGGTGTAATCGAGCATATTAAATCGATACATATTCCCGCTTTTCCAACGGGATTTTCCCTAATCGAAACTGATTGGGCAGAATTTTTGACGTCAAATTCCTCGTCTTTTGTAGGAATAGCGTTTCCTGAAAATCACCCGTGGCATTATAGAATATCTCTTTTGTGACCAATGAGAATGCTTCATAACACAGTAAAGTAATCTTTTTCTATAAAAGCGGTGGAGTGACGATGCAGCAAAAGGGTCAATTTTTTTTACAGTGTACTTTACTGTGTTATGGAACATTCTCATTGGTCATGAAAGAGATATTCTATAAAAGCTGTGGAGTGACGCTACAGCAAATGAATCAAATTTTTAACTGTGTAGCACTACCGAAATAATTGGCACGGGTGATTTTCAGGAAACGCTATTATTGCAAAAGGCGAGGAATTTGATGTCATAAATTCTCCCCAATTAGTTTCGATTAGGGAAAATCCCGTTAAAAAAGCCGAAATATGTATCGATTTAATATGCTCAATTACACCGTGATAAACGAGGATTCGAAATAAACATCAAATACAAACGTTAGGTATTTTTGTCCATAGAATCCGAATCTGCAATAAAAAATAGGGGTTATAATTTAAGATTTTAAAGTTGGAACCCCTCTGACCCCCAGGGGGTCGGTTACGAAGGTCAAATTTGGTATCACTGAGTAGCTTATTTAAAAATATTTAACACGTATATTTACGTTTTTCAATCTCATATGTACTTTTCGAGTTATTCAACCGTTTCCAGACTTTTCGGACACCCTGTATATATATATACTGTGGCAATGGCAATCGACAACATTCAAGGTTTTAAGAAGGAGGGGACAGTTTTAATCTCTTTAGATAATGTAAAAAACAGGAAAAATAGTACACATTGGAAATATAAGCCAAGTTATGAAAATGTAGTGAAAAATAGAGTTTATGGAAAAGAAAGCCCTATGCAGCATACGAATACCATGTTTCTTTTAAATTACAAGTTACCAATGATAATCTTCAAAAATTAAAATTTAAACATACAAACTTCCACAGAAAAAGAGGTAACAGACTGCTTTATTTTTCCTTAATTTCTACCTGTTCATGAGATATAAGTTTTCAGAAACTGACATATATATATACACACATTAAAAAATAAAATACATGACAATTGTCCGATCCAATAGAAAAAAAAAAAAAAAAAAGTGGATTTCAAATGTGGAATTCAATTTTTTGCAATATTTTACAAGTTTAGAAAATATTTAGAATAACTGAAAAGTTACAAATATGATTTTGGTTTATTATTTTGGAACAAATCACATGACTTTTCAAATAATCTTAGATTAATCTCAGACTTTAACAGGACAAGATTGTTTCAAATGCACTATGAAATAACTTCAATCAGGGTGTCTGTACAGCCCTGAAAAAAGTTTATTTTATAAATAGTGGTGGCAAGTTATTCCACCATTTATGATGTATTTCATTAAAAAACATAAATCATATATATATTTCCTTTGGCTCAATTTAATGTTTTGCACGTAGTAAATATGTTTATGTGTATATTAAATATTTTTATGCAAGTGATTATAGTATAAGTATAATAATGCATTATTAGGGTTTTAATTATAATGCATATAGTAGGTATTACTGTTCCATATAAGAGCACTATATATATTTTCTCAGGGTCTAAAAGGCAGGTAACAAATTTAATTGCTAGCATTGATTTAAGAAAGTTACATCTAAATGGGACAATTCTGACAGAGGGGGTAGAATTTATGACATGGTTTATTGGAGGTCCCAACCCCTAGGTATTTTTATAAGGTCTAACATGGGGGTCTCATGGGAAAATGTTTTGATAATGCACGAGGGGGGTCGTAAGATAGCCCCTGTATACTGGGGATTCGGGGAGGTGAGACCTAATCTTACACACAAAATTATGTGGCGTTATGCTAATTTGTGTGCACCACTTATATCTGAATATAGAAATTCTAGAGACATTAGTTCTTTTCTTGGTGGCTCTGATTAAAAAAAAAAAAAAAAAAAAAAAAAAAAAAAAAATGTACGTAGTAGTCTGGCAAGAAAACTGTTTTTGGTCACATCACAATCTGGTGTGTGTATCCCTATATTATGTGTGTATGAATTATTATACTATTTGTTCAGTTCGGGTTTCCTCAGAAAACTTATATCAGAAAACTCTCATTAATTCTTAGGGTTTATACATTTGTAGGATTTTTCTTAATTTTAAAAATTTTTACTTGTTTTTCCTATATAAATGGTTTATCTTATTTTATAACAAGGCTCTTAAATTGTTAAGTGCATAATAACTTCAACAAACCAGATTTTTTAAAGTATGTTAAATTTGTCCCATGGAGTAGATTTGTGTTAAAGGACATAAAGGGAAGCTTTTATTTATTTATTTTTCCTTACAATCTTTTGGTCATATGTTCGATAGCCACCAAAAATTACACAACGCATTGTATTTCCCCCTTTTTCACCCCACTAGAATACTTTTTCTGGGATAGTCCTTATCCTTAGGTTATAAATTCATTATCTAATCAGGTATTTTTTTTTATGATTACAATGACTTAGGTAGTCAAAAGTTTTGGAGAAATGGTGCATCCAACACCCTTGATAGTCCAAGTTTTGAGATTTTGGCAAAAGACATAGCATAACATTTTTTTTTTAAATGTATGTCTAGATCATTCCAGGAAATAGTAACACTAATGAAGAGATTGTTATAGTGTCGTGTTACATAATATTGTTATATTTATTAGTATAATGGTTAAAATCATGATATATGATGCAGTTTTTTTACTAACATTTAAAGTAAATTACAAACAAACTATTCAAAATAAATATTCATTTTTAAAAAGTACCTACTTCGCACAGCCAAAATAGCACCAGTTAAAGCACCACTAGTAATGGAATTCCATGGATCTTCTTTTTTCCTAATATGAACAAGGGTACAATCAATTGTAGAAAATAAACCTCCCCAGACAGCAAAATTTCCTAGGAAAAAAAAATATACATTTAACAACCATTGCTCAAATTATATTTTACATTTACCTGATTATCAGATGTTATTGATTTACTGCAATTGAAGGGTTACTAATAAAGAAAACACTTGCTTGAAATTAACATTTTACAAAATAAAATACCTGGTTAGGCAATATTTTTATGGACAACCAAAAACATCAATACAGAATGTTTACACATCATTGCAAGTGATTTGATAGAAAAAGAACAGTCATTATTTATACTGGTCCATGTAGATTAATGTATGAACAGGTATATTAAGAGCTCAAGCTGAGCATTAGAGATATTTCCCACAACTTTTATATTTTGTAATGTAGCACAACATTTTATAAAAAGTAATGAGATTAGTGTGATTGAAAACTAATCTTACCTTTAATGTACTACAACCTCCTCTTTTGTGCAAATCTCAGTTGCAGATTTACACCACCATTAATTTTTAGGATTTTTAAAATTAGACAACAAAATCATTAAACAGCATCAGAATTGGCACGATTTAAATCAGCTATTTTTAAAAAAATCATTTCATTATTTATTTATTTTTTTTTTTTTTTTTGGAAATTAGTCAGCAAAGAAATAAGAAGTTGGTGTAAATAAGTAGCAGGTGTTTTTCTGGCATTTCCATAATTGCTATCAGAAAGAATGTGGCAGGTGCAAATCAAGTTCAGGTGTCCCCCCTCCTAATCCTTTAATTCTTTGTTCTTTTGTAATAAACTTACTTTAGATGATGAGGTGAAACACTTTCAGGGCTTGAATTTCAGGGTGGGATGGCTGAATTTGCGCTCAAAATTTTGAAATCCTGCCCAAAAGAATAACGTGGAAGGGAGGCTCCCGCCCAAAAAATTTTACATTTTCAAACTGTGATCAACTTCCACAATCGCTTTGTGAAGTTTGTGATATTTTCGTACGACTGATCGACACGTTTTGCTACTTTTTTACCGCGAAAAATCATTGAAAATCACGATTTTTTCCGGGACCAATTGACAATTTTTTTTTTCTTGGAATCGATTGACGAGTTTCATTCTATTTTCTGCGGCATAAAAAAGGTGATTCTGTTCAGAATTTTCAATAAATAAATAAACAAATAAAAAATTTAAATTTAAAAAATTAAACTTAACGCATTTAATTAAAAAAATTATGAAACAGTGATCCCACGGATGCATAATAGCACATAAATTACACAAAAAATCAGAGATGGCACACAAAAAAACAGCTATTATGCATCCCGCAGGACACGTGATTTCGTATAGGTTTGCGAAAAATGGCAACTATTGTTAAAAAATCGCGAAAAAATGCCTAATTCCCCACAAATTTCGTCAACAGATTCGCGAAAGAACAATAGTTTTTGTCAAAAAAGTCTATGAAAAACGTCAAATTTTGTCCAAAAATCACGAGAAACAACAAATTTCGACAAAAGATTCACTATAAACAACAAATTTCTCAAAAAAAATCGGGAAAAATGGTAACTTTCGTCAAAAAATCCCGATAAAACGGCAGATTTCATCAAAAGATCGCGAAAAAACGACAAATTCCCTCAGAAGATTCGCGAAAAAACGGCAATTTTCGTCAAAAAATCCCGAAAAAAACGGCAGATTTTCCTGAAATGATCATGAAAAAAATACAAATTTCTATAAAAGATAGCTAAAATATGCAAATTCCGACAAAGGGAACCTCTCACCCCGGCCTCCCCCAAAAAATATTGCCTGGAGTGCATTTTTCTGTTGAATAAGTTAATTTTCTTGTTTCAATTTTTTTTTATTTCTTTCTTTGCTGCTCTAAAATCAGTTTCTGGCAGCTCCAAATCTTTCTGGGTTAATGCAATTCCTGAAAGTAGCCATTCATTAAACAAAACGCACCCCTTTACTTAACGAAAGTATTCGTTCTTTAAGAAAAAATATTTTTCAATAAATTTGACTTGCCCCATTTTAAAAGAAATGCGAACAGTAGTGATACTTATCTTCAACACTCAAATAAGCATTATTTTATAATTAAATTTGTATTTTGTACACTTAATATACAGAAAATAATATTGGTTTCAATTATAACAATTATAAATACAAATTTATCAAATTAGAAGTTTTAATTATTTTTGAAACAATTAGCATTAATTATCGTTAGAACAATAATTAGACCTGCAACAAAAATAATTAGCACCGGAAAAAGATTTACCCCTGGTAAAAACTAAACAGTATAAAAGTTTTTTTTTTTTTTTTTTTTTTTTTTTTTTAAACACATTTTGCATGATTATTCTGAATTGTTGATAAAAATTGCTTCAGTGATATTTTGTCATGTCTGTGTTCTGGTAATTCTTTAAATAGAAGATAAAATAATAGTGGGTTTAAAAACAAAATTTTCTCCCTCCCAAACAGCTAAACTCCCCTCCATTTGTAAATGTTGGTAGGGAGACTCCCCTCCTTCAAAAAATTGAATTTCAAGCCCTGAAATTATAAATAATCATATTTCGCTTGCCAATCTTGACAACTAACGGATTTGAATCTTTTTTGTTTCACAAGTTAATAATTTAAAAAAAAAAATTGATATCAAGAAAACAATAATGGACTTAAATAATAAAAGAAATGCAGAGCATGTGATTGAAGTTTTAAAACCCAATGCTTGTGCCATAGATACAATCCAAAAAGAGGCTTGTTCCCTTGCCGAATGCACATATCAATGGAAAATTTTGGGTAAAAAGATAGAAAATTTATTAGATAAAGATAGAATTATAAAATTTAAAGCAAGATATTAACAAGCTATTAAGGGCTGTCATTTTGCTGGAGTTTTATTAAGTTCCTCCGTTTTAAATCGAAATGAAATTTCACTTAGTGTAAATGAAAATAATAAAGATTCATTCATTAAAGAAAATTGTCCAAATCTTCTTACCACTGTAGCGCATTTTCAAGCAAAAAATGAGCCATTCCAAAAATTACCATTGCTTGAGAAAAAGGTTTCTGATATAGACCCCTTGCATGTGACGTCACATGCTTCAGCCGGCACCCAAACAAAAGGCAAATGCAGTGTTTTCAAATTTATAAAAATAGTAATTTAATTTGCACTTCATTTTTTAAGAGCTTAGAAAAAAAATTGCAAAAATAAGAAAATTAAAAACTAAACAATAAGACCACAGGAATGTTAAACGGCAAACGAGGAGTTATGATATTTTGTTTGGGGTCCAGATGCACACCAGATTAGAAGAACAGCCGTTGGTGTGACGTCAATGCAAGGGGTCTATTATGACAGATTATGATTGGAAGTCCTTTTACATAATGTTAGGTAAAAAGAGAATCGGCGAAATTGAAATTATTTACCAAATAACAGCCGTGGCTTCATTTGCTAGAATAGAAAGACAATTTTTTTCTTTTGGACTAGTTCAACCAAGCCTTTGTAATAAATTAGGAGTTGGACAAAGCTTCTAAATTAGTGTTTTTGTTCAAACAATTAAATACCTGATTTAATTCTATTTGCTTAAAAATATTGAATTAATAGTGATTTTTATCCATTAATAAATAGCTTGCATTAAATGAATATTTAATTTGTTTTTTAATTTTATCAATTTCTATTCATTTACAACATATTTAAGTTTATTTCTTATTTAGTGTGCACAATTCAACTACAAAATAATAGAATGGCTTTAGATTAAAGCCTAGATGTTTAATTTTTAGTACCAATCAGTAACTAGAATGCAGTATTTTCTTAACTATATAATTATTTCTTATATTATTTTTATGAATTATAAAGATTATTTATTCTTTTTTAGTTATTTATTATAAAAACTTCTCCATGTATTATAAAAACATAAAAACACAATAATTAAAAATAGAATTCTAAGAAATTATGAAATAAATCCAATTTAAATATTTAAAAAAAAAAAAAATCCCATTTTTTTTTATTTAATAAAAAAAAAATGATTTTTTTTCCAACCCTGAACAGCATAATTTTTTTTTTTTTTTTCTAAAGTTGAACATAATTATTTTTTTTTTCAGTACTAGGGGGGCACCGCCCCCCTGCTCGCTATGCTCGCCAACCCCCGCGTAATCGCTTCGCGATTCCAAATTATTGGCTACCCCTGCTTGCTGCGCTCGCCAATACCCCATGGTATGAATAAGCAGTTGCAGACCTTTCAACTGATGTGTCACACGACTGGTGTTGTAAAGAAATTAAAAATGTGCCCACCTGGGGGGCAGAGTGGGAGGCGACACAAAAGACATCCCTAATATGAATAAGCAGCTGCAGACCCCTCAAATGATATGTCACACGACTGGTGTTGTAAAAAATTGAAAATGTGCCCCCCTGGGGGGCAGAGTGGGGGTGACACACAAGACATCCATAAAATGAATAAACAGTTGCAGACCTTTCAAATGATGTGTCACACAACTGGTGTTGTAAAGAAATTAAAAATGTGTCCCCCCAGGGGAGCAGAGTGGGGGATAACACACAAGACATCCATTATATGAATAAGCAGTTGCAAACCTCTCAAATGATGTATCAAACGACTGGTGTTGTAAAGAAATTAAAAATTTGGCGAAATATTACAGTTATCGCCAAGTTGGCGTCACTTTTGACAACTAATTTTGGTCGCCAAATTTGGCGATATTTCGCCAAGTTGGCGACAAACTTGGCGATGGTAACCTTTCCTCTCTTTATGGTAACCCATACGGCGATGCATAGACGGAGCCTTTTCCTGATTGGTCTATTTGGCTCATGGAAGGAGTGGACAACCCGGATTCGTTAGTTCCGGAAATCTTCCACATCAGCATCATTCCAGGAGTCATTCCTTTTAAGACTAGTTTTTTTTTACTATAGAAGGATATTTTAATATTTCTAAAATAAGCATGTTATTTTTAGGTCATTACTTAAGTGAGTGATGTCTAGATGACATTGCACATGTAAAGAAGAATTAAGGGTTGCAGATTTTACATAGTTGTATATTTAAAGTAACTATTCAGGGTCCAGTCCGGGCAACATTGAACAAGTTGCCTAATAAAAAATACAAAAGTCAAAATGCGAAAGTTTTACATAGGCATACTAGTATATTGGCAATATCAAATTATTTATGCTGCCCTCATATTAAGGTTCTAATCATAGATGTATCATAAGCTAATACATACAGCTGTTAATCATTGGGCAATCAACATTTTATTTGATCATTTACACATGAAGCTACTTCATTTTTTTTTTTTTCCACTGAAAAATTTTGTTCATTTAATGAATTAAAATTACAAGCATGTTTTTGGAACATGCCAGGAAGGGGAAAGAAACCAAGCCTTTATTTACTGAAATCTGAATTTTAGGAGAATTCTTAGAAGGAGGGGAGTGGCGAAGATACTAAAATTATTTCATGTTTATATCAATGTTAAATGTTTCCTTAAATTACACACTGCAACACCAGCATAGCTTTTTCAGGATATTGTCTTTACTATTTGTTATTTTTTAAGCAACAAGACTGTTGCAGTAACTGTCATTTAATGATAAAATAAGGATTAATCATATATTCAGTAATATCTGAGAAAGCACAAATTAGGAGTTTTTCTAGACCAAATAAAATTTAGAAATAATGGGCATTAGAACATAGAGATTATTTATATATAAATAGTCTTATTTCCAGAAAGCCTATACACTTAGCTCAGTTTTTTCAATTTTATACTTATATCCCTTGGCTTTTGAGGTTCTCATGTGGCTTTTCTTATATATTTGGAAGAAATTTTTTCCCTTTTAAAGGACTAAAAATTTTTAAATTGCACACTTTGCTCTCATTTTCAGGGTCTTATCACAGCTTTATCATAAGCTAATACATACAGCTATTAATCACAGAGCAACAGTCAAAAGCATACAGAAATATACACCACATTTTTTGAACAGCATCCTAAATATTAAAATTTAACATTGTTTTACCTTACTAATCGCAATAAAACATGCATTAACTAGTTAATCAAAACATTCTTCCAAAGAAAGCAAAAGATTAAATTAAAACAATAAAGTCAGAAAAAAAATAATTAATCAAAGATATCATATAAGAGGTGTCATTTTTTTCATCATTTTATAAACACTACTCTAATCATCACAGTTTACATCAAATTTATTCCGTAACTAAAAAGAAATTACACAGTCCATTTCAGAAAAATATGATTAATCAGAGATGTCATATAAGAGGTGTCAAATTTTTCATCATTTTACAGATATTAATCCAGTAATGATGTGGGGTCCAGTAATGTTATAGCACATAGCACAATTCAAACAAAATAATATATATATATATATATATGTATATATATATATGAACTCTTCAGGAAGCATAATTTTTTTTTCTTGGGGGGGGGGGGGGGACAATTCAAAAGAGACTAAAAAAAAGCTAGATTGAATTGGTCCACTTAAAATGAAATTGAATTTTAAAAAAAATCAAACCAATTATTTTTCAGTTCTATGAGAGCCATTTTCAAATACTAAACTAATTCTACTATAACTAAATTCACAACTAGGTTTGTAATTTTTATTTTTTATCAATCAATATATGATTATGTTATTAAATAAGACATTTTTAAACTTTACACAATTTTATTATTGCCTTTAATTTATAAAATAAAAATTATACACACAAACATATTGTAAACATATCAGTGCATCAGTATGATTAATATTACACAACATACATAAATTATTAAAATGTAACATTTTAGGCTATCAAAATATTTTATTACATAAAATGCATGAAAAAACAAATCAGGTGCCAAAAATCAATTTAACTTTAAGTATTTTAGCTCAGATAAAAATAGTTGAAGCACATATAAATTTTAAACAATTTAAGAAACAAATTAAGATGTTAACATTTCCATGTTGTTAAAATGCTGGTAAAGAAGAATTAGAAGCTTTATCAGTTCCCGAATAATTTGTAATTAATGAGTATGAAACCAAAAGTACAAAATACAACTACTGAAGCAAATGAAAATACTGCTAAAAAAGCTAGTTGATCATGAATTCTATATATATATTTTTTAAGCATTATTTTAGATAACTGTTACATGTGTCCTTCCTCCATTCAAAAAAGAATCATTACATTTGATTCAAACTTTAACATAATAGGCATCATCACATTAGAATATTTCTCTTTAGTTAACAGTGACAATATTTCCCCAGAGATTAAAAAGAAAAAGTCTTAAGCTGAATGAACATTGAAAACTTCAATAGATGTATTACACTGAATGCTATTTTTTCCCTCTCTCTGTCCAGATCTGTCCATGAATTAAGTGCATTACTAATTAAACTTTACTTTTTAACAAATATTAAGTTTTACCTTTCTAAACACTGACTAATTATCCCAATATTACATAAAACTAAATTATATTAAAGTACATTATTATGTTTGTTTACATCTTGAATTTATTTTTAAACACTAATTTTGAAATGAAAATCACAATTGTTAAATTGTAGATTTTACTCTAGTTTTAAGATTCATACCAGATTTATAAGCTAAAATACATACAGCTATTAATTATAGAGTATTAGTTACTAGTACAGAGATATAAAAACAATGTTCTACAGCATCTTAGAAATTAAAATTTAACACTTTATTAGCTACACAACTAATCGCAACAATAAAAACTTGCATTTTTAACAAATCAAATATAAGAAAATTAAATCAGCAAAATATGATTAATCAGGAATATCATGTAAGAGGTGTCATATTTTTCATCATTTTCAAAATATTATTGTAGATTACAACACATAATTCAGACAAAAAGAGAGATAAATATAAATATGAATACTGTGAATTCATAATTACAAATTCTTTTAACATTACTTTATATTTATACCTAAAAAAGTTATTAAAAACAGTTATTTTTTAAAAGAATGAACTCCTGCAAAACAATCTTTTTTCTTAAAAAAAAAAAAAAAATTGCCATTGTTGTTAAGAAAAACTGTCATTAAATTGGAAAACATGGTTTTTAGTAAAATGCTTTCAAGGCTTTTTTTTTTTTTTTTTTTTTTTTTTTTTTTTTTTTTAATGATTTTGAGATTGATTTTTAAAATTTTGAGACTGTAAACTTTAAACCAAGGGTAATTTTGTGGACCAAGAGGATCCTGTTAAGCCAAGGGTAATTTTCTGGAAATAACTTTTCTTGCGATTCGTTGATGAAATTGCTGATTTTTCTGTGAGTGATTAGTGAATTTGATCTATTTCACTATTTGTTAAAATTCACAATATTTTTCATGTCCAAATTTTTCAATTCTGTAATTCATGATCATGATCAATTAACTTTTTTAGCAGTAACTTCATCTGCTTCATTAATTTATTTTCTATTTTTGGTTTCATACACTCAAAAATTGCAAATTATTAAAAAACTGATAGTTTTTTTTTTTTTTCTCCTTTTCCAGCATTTTAACAACATGCAAAAGTTAACATCTTAATTGGTTTCCAAAATTGTTTAAAATTAAATCATGACTTAAAAGATAAATTCTTTCATTATATTAGATCCAAATAAAAATTCATTGAACGGTTTAAATTTAACTTCATATTTTAATAGGAATCAAAATAGTATATGGTGCTTTAACAAACAATGCCAATATTTCCAAAGAGCTTGTTAATTTCTGTTCCCGTATAACGGAGATAAAAAAAAAAGAATAAAAAATGTGTTAAGTTCAATGGTAGATTTAATGAGCATTGAAAACTTCAGCACCTATGAACTACAGTGAATGCTACTCCCCCCCCCCCTCCAGATCTTTCCATAAATGAAGTGAATTACTAATTAAACTTTAACTGATTAACTTTCAATATTATATAAAACTAAATTATATAAAAGTACATTATGTTTGTTTACACCTTGAATTTAAAATTAATTTTATAAATGAAAACTACAGTTGTTAAATTTAAATTATAGATTTTACTCTCATTTTAAGGTTTATATCAGATTTATCATAAGCTAATACATACAGCTATTAATCACAGAGTAATAGTTATTAGTACCTAAGTTTCACAGCATCTTACAAATTAAAATTTAAAACTATATTAGCTAGATAACTATAATAATAAAAAATCAAATTTTTTCTAAAACCAAGTATAAGATTTAAGAGAATTAAATCAGAAAAATGATTAATCAGGAATATCATAAGAGGTGTCATATTTTTCATCATTTTAAAAATACTATAATAAGTTTAGATCAAAAGGCTTTTCTAATTAAAAAGAAATTACAGTTCACTCAGAAAAATGCGAGTAATCAGGCATATCATAAGAGGTGTCACATTTATCATCATTTTTTAAATATTAATCCTATTATGAATTATAAATTCATAAGAAATATTAAAAAAAGGAAAAAAGACTATAAATTTTAGTAATGTTTGCTTCTAGTTTATTATAAATAAAACATTTTTTTAATATTGAAAAGATATGAATACCATATTTACTCATGTATAATGCACACTTTTTTTGAAAAAAATAAGGCAAAATTCGTAGGTGCACGTTATACATGGGATAATTTTTTACTGCTTGAAGTAATCACACGATATACATATGAATTAAGAAATGCATTCAAAGACATTAAAAATAGGAAAATCTAGCTTAATAGAAGTATTGGTGCACGGTGCACCTTTTATTCACTCCTTGCACTTTTTTAAAAATAGTTAAATAGTAGTAACATTATTTAAACAATTAGCAATTCTCATTGTCATCACTCACTCCTATCCCTTTAGTATTCATTGTGTTGTTTATTTAGTTTAATATTCATTCATGTATTTTATCTAATCATCTAGTATAGGAGTGTGAAATACCATATTTACTTGTGTATACCGCACACCCCTTACTTTCAAAGGAAAAATGATTTTTTAAAATCTTGTATATAACTCACCATAAATTTGATATGCAAATAAATGGCCAAAGGAATTTAAGTAAATAATGCCGTAACAAACATTGAGTTGGGCCAGGAAACAAGGCGAAATTACATTTTTAGGCTTTGGATTGGGAGTAAATGATGGCAATGAGAATTGCTAATTGGTGTTTAAATTACGTTACAATACTAAACAAAACATTAAATCATAGAGAATATTAAAGTTGATTCACTTAATTTTCCAACTTAAATCTCATGAAGGGACTCGAGTATGAACAAAAAATGTTACTCAGAATGAGAAATTCACTATTATAAAGTCTGAACTCTAGCCTAAAGTTGCATATCATCACAGTAACAGAAGGAATAAAACCATATTTAAAATTATGATTTATAAAAGGATTAGGAAACAGCATGATTTCTATTATTTTTTTAATGTAAATTTAAATCAAATTAAAAATAGATTGCTTGGTGTTTACTATATTTTATATTAGTATTTATATCAGTAAACTACAAACTTTTATATTGAGCAATGACATTTTTACTTGTAATCTCTTAAGAGAAAATTTTATTTTGTGTTTTCTTCTTATTATTAACCTTTCGAGTATGTGAATTATTGCCCTAAAACAGTTTATTACAACAATTCTTTATAATATTTTTTGCTTGTTTAACATAATACGGCAGACAGAAAATGGCTTCTTATCAGTTGCTCTACAGCCAAAGCAGGGGCAATTCTGCTTAAAAGAAGAAAAAAAGAAAAAATTGGTTTTTAAACGGTTTACAGCAGAGGCTAGAAGAGAGGATCTATTTCTGACACACATTTTTTCTGCAGTCCTTAGATTAAACTCGTGCTTTTTTTTTGTCAAAATTAGCATCATACAGTATCTTAAAAATAAAAATTTAAGACTATTAGCTACACAACAATAAAAACATGCATTTTTAACAAATGAAAATTTTTCTAAAACCAGATAAGATCAAGGGAATCAAATCAGAAAAATATGATTAATCAGGAATATCATATAAGAGGTGTCATATTTCTCATCATTTTAAAAATACTATAGTAAGTTTAGATCAAGGCTTTTATAATAAAAAGGAAATTACATAATTCACTCAGAAAAATGCAAATAATCAGGTATATCATAAGAGGTGTCAACTTTATCATCATTTTTTAAATATTAATTCTATTATATGAATAAGTTAAGTAATATGAAAAAAAAAAAAAATCCGTAAGTTTTTTTTCCTAGTTTCTTATAAACAAAACATTTTTTATATTCAAAAGCCATGAATATTTCACACTCATATACTAGCACATTCGATAAAATACATGAATGAATTCTAAACTAATTAAACACAATGAATACTAAACAAAACATTAAATCGTAGAATATTAAAGTTGATTCATTTAATTTTCCAACATAAATCTCATGAAGTGACTGGACTATGGAAGAAAAAATGTTACTCAGAATGAGAAAATCATCATTATAAAATCTGAACTCTAGCCTAAAGTTACGTATCATCATAGTAACAGAAGGAATAAAACCATATTTGAAATTATGATTTATAAAAGGATTAGGAAACATCATGATTTCTATTTTTTTTTTATGTAAATTTAAATCAAATTAAAAATAGATTGCTTAGTGTTTACTTTATATTAATTATACTTATTTTATTAAAATAAACTATTACTTTGAATAAGTATTTATATCAATAAACTACAAACTTTTATATTACGCAATGACATTTTTAATTGTAATATTTTAAGAGGAAATTCAATTTTGTGTTTTCTTATTAACCTTCAGAGTATGTGGATTATTGCCCTAAAGCAGTTTATTACAATTCTTTATAATATTTTTTTGCTTGTTTAACATAATAATGCTGCAGCCAGTAAATGGCTTCTTATCAGTTGCCCTACAGCCAAATCCAGGAACAATTCTGCTTAAAAGATAAAAAAAAAAAAAAAAAAAAAATATTTTTTATATCATAAAATATTATATCAAAATCAATTTATGCCAGTTATTGCCAATTTCTGCTGGTTAAAACCAGTTATAACCATTTTCGGCCGGCAAAAACCCAGCCCTGATAATCACAACAATAAAAACTTGCATTTTTAAAAAAGAAAATTCTAAAACCAAACATAAGATCAAGAGAATCAAATCAGAAAAATATGATTAATCAGAAATATCATAAGAGGTGTCATATTTTTCATCATTTTAAAAATACTATAGAAAGTCTAGATCAAAAGGCTTTTCTGATTAAAAGGAAATTGCACAGTTCCCTTGGGAAAATATGTAAATTAATTTGCCATATCATAAAGTTTTTGCATTTAATATCATTTTTTAAACATTAATCCTATCATAATGAATTATTAATTCATAAGTAATGTCGAAAAATAACTACAAAATGTGAGTAGTTCTTGTTCCTAGCTTTTATAAATAAAGCATTTTTTATATTGAAAAGCTATGAATATTTCATACTCATATACCAGAAGATTAGATAAAACTTAAAGATTGAATTTAGCCCAGCCACAGAGCGTTCTTTTCCAAAGTCAGTTTTTTGTTACTCAGAATGATAAGTTCACCATTATAAAAAAGGTCTGAACTCTAGCCTAAAGTTATATATCATCACAGTAACAGAAGGAGTAAAACCAAACTTGAAATTACAATTTATAAAAGAATTGGGAAACATGATTTCCATCATTAAAAAAAATAAATTTAAATCAAATTAAAAATATATTGCTTGGTGTTTATTAAATTACTAATTATATTTTATTAAAATATTTATTAATTTGAAATAGTATTTATAACAATAAACTACAAACTTTTATATTAAGCAATAATATTTGTACTTGTAATCTCTTAAGGAGAAATTAAACTGTGTTTTCTTCTTATTATTAATCTTTCAAGCATGTGGATGGATTGTCCTAAAAAAAGTTTAATATCCCAATCCTTTATAGTATTTTTTACTTGCTGAATGTAATGCAGCAGCAACCAGAAAACAGTTTCTTATCAGTAGCTCTATGCCAAACACAGAGGTAATTCTGAGTAAAAAAAATTCTGAAAGTCACAGCAAATTTTCTGAAAGGTTGCAGCAGAGGCTAGAAGAGAAGGGATCTATTACTGGCACTAACTATACATTTTTTCTGCAGTCCTTGTGTGAAATTTGCACTTTAATAAGCTTTTGATGAAATTTGCATGTTTTCTCACCTTTTGACAAAATGTGCTTTTAAGAGATCTTTGATAAAGTTTGCGAGTTTCTAGCAATCTTTTGACAAAATTTGTAGCTCCTTTGCAATCCTTCGTTAAAGCCCCCCCACCCCCTCCATCCCTCTGAGAAAATCTGCGCTTTCCCCCAAAGTTATTTGACAAAAATTGATTTTTCTGTGAGCAATTAGCAAAATTTTTGAATTGACAGATTTTTTCAAATTTTCAGAAAATTACAAAGAGAATCTTGGCTTAAAAGTTTACTGCCTAAAAATCATATTTTCTAATTTAATGATAGTTTTTCTTGAAAACTATGGCAGATTTCTTTTTTAAAAGAGAAAAACAATTATTGTTTTTGCTGGAGTTTTAAAAACTGTTTTTAAAATCTTTAGTTAACTATAAATTAATATGAAAAGAATTTGTAATTCTAACCTCATCAAACCCCAGGTTTTATGTACTTTTTTTAATTTCAATTATGGATTTACATTAAACTGATAACTAAGAAAGAAATGAGCAGCAAAACAATTTTAAACTTAGTTTTTATGCATACTAAAACTAAAATTCGACAATACATGAGGTTGAGGACTCAAAAAGTATATTTGACAATTTCTAGGTTTTTTTTTTATTTTTTTTTTTACATTTTTGTATTGCAAAACATAAAATACATTTAATAATTTTTTTTATTACTAATGGACTTTACAAATGGTATCTTAATACACAGTAAAATTTACGTTTTCATTTTTATACATTTCTGCTGCAAGTAGTTTTTATGTAACATATAGCTTGCTAAAAAGAAATGCTATAAGAAATAAATTGCTATTTTTTTTTTTTTTTTTTTTTTTATGTTTAGTTCTACTATCTATTAGCTCCATTCACACCAATTTCTCATTTTTTAACATTATATATGTATGATTTTAAGATGTGTATCCTATAGAATACATCACATCTGAAGGGATTATACAAAACATTGAATCAGAAGAGAAACAGTTTGCATGTCTGCTCGCAAAATTATGAAATGATTGAAATATTATACAACTCAGTTACTCAGAGTAAATAAAATTCATCATTATAAATAAATCAGAACTCTAGCCTAAAAGAAATCATCATAGAAACCAAGTTTCAATAACTTATCTGATAAAATTCTTAAATAAAATTTATTTAAGACACAAGACAGGTGGTCGAATTGATTTTGAGGAATCTAGGAAAAAAGAAATCTAGGAATTAAACAATTCTAATTTTTCCAGCACTATGTTTTTTCCACAGCCTCAAGATAAAATTTGCAGGTTTATTCATTGGATTCATACCTAGTTGTTTTAAAAGATTGCAAGATAATCTGAAGCATGGGTGCAAGTTTGAAATTTTGCCAGGACTGAAAATATTTTGAATATCCCTCCCCCCCCCCCCCCCCCCGAGTGAACACATACGCATGTGTATGATGATTCACGTTTTTTCCATGACCGTTTGATGAAATTCGTTTTTTCCGATCTTTTGACAGAAATCATGTCTTTTTAGCGATTTTTTGAGAAAAATCGCGTCTCTATCGCGGTCCTTTAACCAAAAATCGAGTTTTTTGCAATCCTTTAACAAAAACTAGTGATTTTTTCACGATCCTTTGACAAAATTCGCGTCTTTTCCACGATCTTTAGACAAAACTGGCGTCTTTTTCTCGCTCCTTTGACAAAAAATCACGTTTTCTCCGCAATTCTGGCAAAAATAACTTTTTTCCGCTATCATTTGACGAAAATCGCGTCTTTTTTGCGATTCTTTGAAAGAGACTGCGTCATTTTTGCGATCTTTTGACAAAAATTTTTGACTTTTTCGTGATCCTTTAACAAAACTCGTGTCTTTTCCTCGTTCCTTTGACAAAAAATCGCATTTTTCCGCAATTCTGACAAAAATAAAGTTTTTTCTGCTATTATTTAACGAAGATAGCGTCTTTTTCGCGATTCTTCGATAGGAATTGCGTTTATTTTGCTCTTCTTTGACGACAAACTTTTCTTTTTTGCGATCTTTTGACAGAAATAGCACTTTTTTGCAATCTTTTGACAAAAATCACGTATTATCAGCAATCCTTTGAAAAAATCATGTTTTTTTTTCACGATCTTTTGACAAAAATCGTATTTTCTCCGTAATTCTGACAGAAATAATGTTTTTTTTTCATGATCATTTGAGGAAAATCGCGTCTTTTCCGTGATTCCTTGACATAGACTGCATCATTTTCGCGATTCTTCGACGGAAATAACGTTTATTCCGCAATTTTTTGACGAGAAAGGCATCCTTTTGCGATCTTTTGAATGAAATAGCTCTTTTATCTGCATTTTTTTTTGTCGGAAAAAACGCCTTTTACCGCGATCATTTGACAAAAATCACGTTTTATTTATAATCTTCTGACGAAAAATCGTGTCTTTTCCCGCGATCTTTCAGCGAAAAACGCGTCATTTTCGCAATCATTTTCCGTCGTCGGATATTTTTTAGTCCTCGGGAACTCTTAAAAGACGGAATTCCGTCCTGTGGACGGAAAACTTGCACCCATGATCTGAAGTCATACAAAAACAGTTTGATAATTTTATTTGAATAATTTTCAAAATTAAATTATAAGCATATATGAGGGTTGTTCAATAAGTAATAAGACTAAAATTATAAAAAATACAGAATATCTTTAAATGGTCATTTTTTCTGTGATTTTTTGACAAAATCGGCAGTATTTTTCCTGCAATCCTTTGGCAAAATTCATGTTTTTCAGCCACCCCTTCATGAAATTTGTGCAATCTTTTCATGAAACTGGCATTTTATATGCGATTTCATTTTATTCACAATCTTTTGACAAAATTGGTGTTTTATTCTCAATTTTTTGACAAAATCGGCATTTTATCCACAATCTTTTTGGAAATCTGCATTTTATCTGCAATGTTTTGGCGAAATCAGCATTTTCCCTACGATCTTCTGACGAAAGCAGCATTTTTCTGCAATCTTGACGAAATCGGCATTTTATTCGCAATATTTTGGCAAAATTGGCATTTATTATCAACGATCTTTTGGGAAATTTTGCGTTTCTCAACGATCTTTTCACGAAAACTGAATTTATCCAGCGATCTTATCAACGTTTTCCTGTGGTCTTCAGCATTTTTATCTGCAATCTTTCGGCAAAATCGGCATTTTTTCTGCGAAATTCAGACAAAATCGACGTTTCAGAGAAAATTTGACGTAATATGTGCATTTTCAGCGATCCTCTCATGAAATTTACTTTTCTCTGCGATAGTTTTTTCCATGAGCAAAACTGTACAATTATACTAGTCATCCGTACAATTGGAACAAAATCCGTACATTGTACGGCCAAACCGTACAAGTTGGCAACTATGCATAATGCATTTGTCCCAATGTTCTATCCACTCCTTAAAATGTAAAAGTCAGTTTTTTGAGAGCTTTTTCAAAACCACCTCCGCCGCTTTTGCTGCTTGCAAAATGTTTGCCTTGTAATGGTTTCTTAAATTGAGAAAACAGCCAGAAATCGTATGGAGAGAGATCAGGACTGTATGGAGGTTGTGGTAAAATCCATACATTATTTTGCTACACATCCTATTTGCAACGAGCAATATTCATCAACAATTTTGGAATACATCATGCGCAAACATTTTTCAGTTGCAAATGTTCTGCCAAGATTGAGTGAAGACTTTGTACGGAAAACATTCAAGAGAACATGCAGCTGATGTACTTTAATTCTGCAGTTCTCCTTGATGATAGCTGCAACTGTGTTAATCATCGTCTCTGTGATTGACGTTGAAGGTCATCCCTCATGTTCAATATCTTCCACATTTTGCCTTCCTTACTTAAAATTTTATGCCAGCAAAAAATACTTGCCCTCAATATTGCTTCAAAGTTGAAAGTTTCCTGTATCATGTCAAAGGTCTCTGATGCTAAATTTTGCACACAAACAAAAAATTTAATCGCATAATGTTGTTCAATTGACGCTTCCATTTCAACAACTGGACGCTCTTGTAGGTGTTCACAAATTCTTCAATTCGATCACATGACTCTCAGGAACATGAGCCTGTACATGCAATCTATTGGTAGCATTTGTTAATACAGACAACAAACTTTTTTTATGCACCAGAAATTAACATTCTGATGAATGGTTTTGCAGCAATAGAATTAAGTCTTATTACTTATTGAACAGCCTACGTATAAGTATAGGTCAAAATATTTCACACAAAATGAACAATATATGAACAATTCAGGGGTGATTCTGAATGAAATTTTTTTTTCGGAAATTCGCATCACATTTTCGGAAATCGGGGGGGGGGGGGGGGGGGGGGGGGGGGGGTCGTGACCCCCCCTGTAGCGATCTTCGGACAAAATCGGTGTTTTCCCGCTATCTTCAGACGAAATCAGCAATATTTTAGCAAAATCGGCAATTTATTGCGATCTTTTGACAAAATCAGCGTTTTCCCATGTTTTTTTTAACGTGAAATCGGTGTTTTTTCGACGATCTTTAGGCAAAATTTGCTTTTTTACGCGATTTTTTCTCGAAAATGGTGGTTTATTCCCGCGATCTTTTGACGATATCGGCGTATTTTCCTTGATCTTTTGATGAAATCGACGTATTTTTTCAAATATTCTTTTGACAAAATATTTTTAAGCGATCTTTTATCGAAAACGGCGTTTTTTCCTGCGATCTTTTAACGAAATCGGCGTTATATCCGCAATCTTTAGACGAAATCGGCGTTTTCCCGCCGTCTTCAGGAGAAATCAGCGTTTTATCTGCGATATTTGGTGAAATTGCCGTTTTTTTCGCGATCCGCATGGGAAATTCGCGTTTTTCATCGATCTTTTGACAAAGTTCGTTTACAAAAACATAAACGAAATCGTCGTTTTTTCACGAAATGTTGACGAAATGTATGCTATTTCGGCGATCCTATCACGAAATTTTCATTTCTACGCAATTGTTTTTTTCCGCGCGCAAAACCGTACAAGTTGGCAACTATGCGGAACTGATAACCCAATTTCAAATTTTCGGAAGAGGATGTCTTAAATTTTCGGAAACTTCGGAATTTTCGGACGAGAATCACCCCTGGAACAATTTTCATAGAAATTGTCTAAATTTCACCATTTGCATTTTTTTTTAATGCTAAATGATCCTTATTTTCAATAGTTTCCAAATCTTCTTTAATTAAATTTATAAGGACATATCCTATATTATTAAAGATTCACTAGATTGCATTTTAATTAAAAAAATAATTAGAAGAGCACAGCAGTTTAAATTTGTGTATTTAACTTAATTATATTTTAATCAACCTAGATGAAAATACTCTATTGGAAGAATGCAAGGTTTGTTACTCCTTTACTCTAGGATACATGTTGGAGTCCTATTGATTCCATCTAGGAGCGAAGGGGTTAAAAATGTTCAGAAGAGTTTTTCAAACAAGCATAATTATAATTAATAATTAGCAACAAGAACAAAACAGAAAAATAAAGACAAGCTAGTCAAGTATTATTCTAATTTGCAGTTAATTGATTTGATTTGTTCTCACATAAGACTTTTTCAAACAATTAGTACAGAAATTCAAAAACAAAAAATATCCATACATACATAACAAAAGTGTTTGTTGCCATGAAATACATTGAATTTTTCATGAGTGATATTTTTTAGATTAATGAAGGGTTAAAGGCAAATATGCATAAAAATATCAACTAAGTAGCAAAAGAAAATGTTTACCTCCTATAATAGGAGCTCTTTGTTTAACAGCAGCTAAGCTTCCCTGAAGTCTTCTAGTAGCTCCCTGTCAAGTTAAAATAAATTTTAATTAACAGGCATGAGATTACAAAAAGTTAAAAAAGCATGTGAACTGGAAAATGAAAAATTATTTTGAAATAGAGCATGTGTAAGACCATTAAGAAGCTTATTTTATTTATTTCATTTTGGGAGGAGAAGGGGGTGGGGAGAAGAGGGTCAGAGTGAAACAATATGCAAATATTATAAGTAGTTCTGAAATTAAAGTCTCTGAATTAAATTTATAGTAGATACAATGTTTTACACAGCAATCTTAGCTACTTGTCCAATTTAAATTTTCACATATTTTCACTTAAAGCAATTAACAAACATGGCAATCTAATGTTTAATTTGCCATTTAATTGATAAAAGGTTCCTGAAAACAATATTAGAGCAAATATTTTTTGCAATTCATTTACGAAATTAGCATTTTTCAGCGATCTTTTGTCGAAAATGTCGTTTTTTTCAGCGATCTGTAGGCCAAAATCTCATTTTTTCCCTGCGATATTTTGACGAAAATCGCAGTTTTTTCAAGATTTTTAAATGGAATGTGCGATTTTCTCGCGACGTTTTGACAGAAATCGCAGTTTTTAGATTGAATGCGCAATTTTCTCGTGATATTTTGACCGAATCTGCATTTTTCTCACGATATTTTGTTGGAATCCACAGTTTTCTCGCGATATTTTGTCGGAGTCTGCAGTTTTCTCGCAATATTTCATCAGAGTCTGCGTTTTTCTCACTTTATTTTGACAGAATCCACATTTTCCTCGCAACGTCTTGACGAAAACCGCGTTTTTATTGCTAAGTTTTGAGAAAATTGCTTTTTTTGGGCAAAAACTGTTTTTCTTGCAACATTGACAAAAATAGCATTTTCTCCGCGATCTTTCGACAAAAATCGCATTCGGCCATGTTACCAAACATTCGGTTAGGCCAAATATCAAACTATCCGGCTGAATCCAATACTTAATAAAACCTTCTAAAACACATTTTTAAAAACTTTTCACAATTTTTACTTAAGTATCAATTTATAAATATATTTAAAATTAAAAAGAAAATTATTTTTGAATAAAATAAAATGTTTTTCATTATTTATTTGCTGTTTGTAAAGTATAATTTAAGAAAATTAACCATGAAAAGGATTAAAATGGTGATTTATTAGGATTCTCCTTAGGAATAAATGATATGCAGATGCAAGCTCCTAAATTTTGTTTAGTAAATAATCTGTTTCATTGCTTTTCCCAAATAAAAGTCCTTAAACAAGAAAGAAAATCTTTTGAGATTAGTAATAACTATGAAGGCAGACAATTTTTGTTCATGAAACCATAATCATATAAGTACATTGTATTTCATCTCATTCTATATCAAACTTGTGATTCCGTTTGTTGAATTAACAATAAATAAGATACCATAACTATATTTTCATCTCACATGCTTTGATTTCTGTAAAATATGATATGAGAAGGGTAGAAAATGGCCCATTAATAAAAACAGAACTATGAGCTACGCATTAATTTATTCAGAATTAAGTTGAAAGTATTTGTACTTTATATTGAAAAAAATCTGCTTTGAGTTATTTAAAAAGGACAATGAGACAGTAAAGTTTTTCTTCCATTACTTTTTCATTATTTCTCTTTTATTTTAAAATGTTTGTTTTAATTCATAGAAGAAACCATGAAATTAAAAATTTTATTAATTAAAAAATTTCATAATTGTGCTTTTTAAATAACTCAGAGTTTCCGCCAGGTTTTAAAAAGGGCAGGGCGCTACTGTTCTGAAAAGGGCACTTTTAATATTTTTCAGGGCACTTTTTACATTTTTTAGGGCAGTTATTTTTAAGGATATTTTTATAGAGTTGAATCTAGAATCTAGCAGTTCAAAAAGTCGTAAAAAGACAAATTTCATCAAAAAATTGCAAAAAAAAAAAGTAAATTTTGTTAAAAGATCGCGAAAAAAAAAAACAGCAAATATTGTTAAAAGATCACAAAAAATAGCATATTTTGTTAAAAGATCGCAAATAACGGCATATTTTGCTAAAAAAATCACGAAAAAATGGCAAATTTTATTGAAAGATGGCAAAAACAGCAGTTCTTGTTAAAAGATCATAGAAAACTACATATTTTGCTAAAAAATCGTTTAAAAACGAAAAAAACAAATCTCATGAAAATATCGCGAAAACGAAAATTTTAACAGAATTTTCCGTTTTATTGCGATTTTTGGATGAAATTAGCCATTTTTTGCGACTCATTTTACAAAATTTTCTGTTTTATCGCGACTTTTGGAAGAAATTTGTCATTTTTTCATGATCTTTTGAGGAAATCTGCCTTTTGTGAAATTTTGAGATGAAATTAGCCATTTTTTTTTTTTGCAAAATTTGTCATTATTTCACGATTTTTAATGAAACTTGCTGTTTTTTAGCAGTTTTTGACGAAATTTCTTGTGTAACGGGACGCGTATGGGGCTGCGTTTTTTTAAATGTGGAGCAAGAACGCCTTTTTTCCCCTTTTGAATGAACAAGAAGGGTGCTAGTTTTTGGATGACGGGGCAAGAGGGGCGCTAGTTTTTAAACAAATAGGCAGTTGGGGCGGAGTGCCCCCCCTGAAACCCTCTGGGGGAAACTCTGAATAACTCAAAGCAAATTTTTTTTTAATCTTATTGTTCTTATAAAAAGCTCTTGTTTATCAAAATGTAAGTTTCTTTTATTAAATATTATGTAAAATTGTTTTAAAAAATAACATTTTAATACCTTAAGATTGAAATATAAAAAGTATTTGAAAATCCGAACGTTCGGCCCAACAATTACTATTCGGCATTCGGTTCATCTGTTGGCCGAATATTCAGCATTCAGCCAAAAACACTATTCGGTGCATCCCTAATTGGTGAGCAGGTCTTTTTCTGTGATTGAAATAGCATCTTAAGAGTCCACATTAGCACTCTTTAAAACTTGAACATTGATGCTTTATGGGAGTATTATTTTGAGCTCTCATTTTAATTAATATTTTTAATTTTTTGGAGGCGGGAGGGTAGCTCATACATAAAAAATGACTTAAATCTACAATATTTAATGCTTTTTGTTGAAATAAAGTATTAAAAGTAGAATTTTTTTATATCCAATTATTTGAAACTCATAAATTATAAAGAAAACAGAAAATGTCATTAGATTTCTTAAAAAAAAAACCCAATTGGTTTAAACAGTGCCAACCCTGGTCAAAAGATTGTGAAAAACGAAAAATTCAAAAAATTGCAATGAAACGGCAAATATTGTCAAAAAATCACAAATTCTTTTAAAAAATCACAATAAAAAAGTCAAAATTTATAAAAAAAACAACAAATTTCGTCAAAAAATCACGATAAAACAGCAAATTTCTTCAAAATGCTCATGCATAAATTTGTCTGGGAATCTATGCTTTTCATCTAGGAACCTACATTTATCATGTAGGTTCCTGGCCGCTCTTAAAGGATGTCACTTATTTTCTTAGTTTTCAAAATATTTCTAAAAGCTATACTTAATTTTATATGAAGTTTTAAAAACTGATGAACTGGAAATAAAATTTTAACACTTCATATAAAATTAAGCATAGATTTTAGAAATTATTTTATATATTAAGAGAAAAAGCAACATCCTTTAAAAAAAAAAAAATTCCAGAAAAAAGTTTAAAATATTAACTTCCTGAGGAGATATTTTAAATATAAGGATGCATCAATAACCATAGACTTCACATTATGGAGGGGAGTTCAGTGAGTGACCAGCAGCCACAAACCTGAACCCAACACGAAAGAATCTTTATTCAGCCTGAAAAATCATCATGACGGACAATAAAAATACTTAATACATGGAGAGAATCTAATTCGTCTATTTTGTAACTTTCAGAAAATTTGCTTTGAATTTCAGCATTTATTTTTATTTTACTGTGAATCGCAGCTGCTTTCCTCTCATGAATTTTCAGTTTCCCTCAGGTTTAAAAAAGGGCAGGGCGCTACTATTCTGAAAAGGGCACTTTTTACATTTTTCAGGGCACTTTTTCATTTTTACGGGCACTTTTACAGAGAAAAAATATAAATTTTGTTAAAAGATCGCGAAAAAATGGCAAATATTGTTAAAAGATCACGAAAAAACGGCCAATTTTGTTAAAAGATTGCAAAAAACAGCAGATTTTGTTAAAAGATCGCAAATAACGGCATATTTTGTTAAAAAATCGCGAAAACTACAAATTTTGTGAAAAAAATCGCGAAAAACGGCTAATTTCATTAAAAGATTGCAAAAACAGCAGTTTTTGTTAAAAGACCGCAAAAAAGGCATATTTTATTAGAAAAATCATGAAAATATTGCGAAAAAATGGAACTTTCCACAGAATGTTCCGTTTTATTGCGATTTTTGGATGAAATTTGCCTTTTTTTAGCAAATCTTTTGACGAAATCTGCCGTTTTATCGCTTATTTTGACGAAAGTTGCCGTTTTTTGCGACTCATTTGACAAATTTTTCCGTTTTATCGCGATTTTTGGAAGAAATTTGTCTTTTTCCACGATTTTTTGAGAAAATCTGCCGTTTTGTGAAATTTTGTGACGAAATTAGCCTTTTTTTGCAAATCTTGCCGGAAATTAGTTGTTATTTTGCGATTTGTAACGAAACTTGCCTTTTTTTAGCAATTTTTTGACGAAATTACCCGTCCCACAGGACGCGTATGAGGCTATTTTTGCATTCTGTCGCCGATCTTTTGCGTAATTTACGCGCTGTAGCGCGTTCCGATCATCACTTGAGGGCTGTGTTTTTTCAAATGTGGGGCAAGAAGGGCGTTTTTTTTTTTTTAATGAATGACAAGAGGGGCGCTAGTTTTTGGATAAGGGGCAAGAAGGGCGCTATTTTTAAAACTAAAGGGCAGGAGGGGCGGAGTGCCCCCCTGAAATCCTCTGGGGGAAACTCCGATTTTAAATAAAATAAATATTCTTCAATTTATTTTAAGTTTAAATGATAATTATTTTAAAGTATTGCTTATAATTCATATTGTCAAAATAATATAACAAATAATTTTATACCTGCCAACTTTTGAAAATGGTAAAGTATTTTACACTTTATCAATTGATGTGCAAATGACATGCAATTTTTTATTCTTAAGAACACATGATTCATGAAACCCAATCTTTTATGTAATTCAGAAAAAATGTTTATGCATCTTTTTAAAGTATGTATTCATATTGTTATATAATACAATTATGAACTTTTTTTTAAATACATGACTTTCACACAATGAAAATTAATAGATTAACCTTAGCTGAGTTGACAATAAAACCTGAACACTAGGATGGAGTAACTAAATAACCATTCACATAAATAAAATTGATCAATTGTATACTTACAGATGGAGCATTACGAAAGCCTTTTATGCTCTGAAAAACTGCACCCCCGATGGCACCCATGGTGAAGGCACCACCACAATCGTCTACTATTCTCCATGGACTAAAAATAAAATCAAACATATTAAAATAAAGAAACAAAACACCAAAATTTAAAAAGGCTCTAAAACATTTAGATGCACAAGATCTCCTACAAAGTGCAATATGTTACATTAAGATTGTTGCAAGAGAGAAATAAGAATATGTGTATTTTTTTCTTATTCTTATTATTTGTCTTTAAATATTTTAACTTCACATCATTAATCAGTTTTAGAGATAAGATCCATTATGTAATTTCCGCAGTTGTTTCATCATCCAAGAAAATAAGCATTTCAGAGAAGTTTACATTGCTAGAGAATTTTTTCACGCTAGTTTCATTCAAAGAAACTGAATAAAATAGTAACAATAATTAAAAACTAGAATCTATTAGAAATAAAGAGTCAGAAAATTGACCTCTAAAGGTTTAAGTCATTAACTAGGAATAAGACAACTTTTTCTTTTTTATAAATGAAAGAGTAGTAAAACATACATTGATCAAAACTTGTGATTTTCTAAAACAATGTTTTAAAAAAAAAATTCGCAGAAAAAAATCAGGAAAAACTTTTACAAACCAACCAAGGTTCACGTGCGTATTCCTCCATTTTCGGCTAAAGGAGATGTTGTGGAGTTGTGTTGTAAATTTCTTGATAGTTAAGCCAGATAATAGAGATACAGCAAAATGCGATATTTCCGCACAAACCAAGTGAATTTTGTCACATTTTCGCCGATCCCAACCATTATATCTATAATAAGGAATTGGGCAATAATTGTTCGTTCGAAATTATCAGATTGGCCCTGGCCCTTTTATCATGAAAGGCGTGATATTTTCTTCTCATCATCATCAACAATTATTTCATTTTTATAGTTGAGCAAAACTTTTTCTAAAGCGTTCGAATACGTCATCTGGTGGAAAAAAGATGCAACTTCTCGCTTCAGGATTGGGGCGGCCTGCTTGCTGCCTTCTGGGAAACTGTCGCTTTAATTTCCCTTTAACTAATGTTAAAGTACCATTGAAATAATTCTTTGTTGTAAATGAATTTGAAAGTTTTAAATATTCAAATTCGGATAACTTTTACTTTGCATTATAAGACAGAAGACAAACGTCACAGTAAATCTGAAAATGTGCAAAAGAATAATTTTTCTGGATGATTTTAAAGTACATGTAACGCAATGGGATTTCACGGCATTATAACCGAAACGAGATGTTACATCTTTTTTCCACCAGATGGCTTATTCCAGCGATTGAATCGCCATTAATGCCGTGCAAACGCATTGCAGTCGATTGTATTGCATTCGTTCAAAATTGGGAATTAAAACGGCTTATAGGGGATTCCAACGAATGGCAGCAGTCACGTGATTTTCATGTTTCTCTCCAAAAGTGACGTCATCACCTCTAATGAAGCGGGAGATTTGGCGTTTTTCTTGGCGATTTTCTGGCAACCTCGTATATTTTTGTTGACATATTATAGATGTAAACAACAAATTATTATCACAAGTTACATGAAACATCACATACTATAATGTATTTCAGAATAATAATTAAATCAACGTGAAAAATTATGATTATCAATATCTAAAAAATATATAGTAGATAAAAAAGTTTCGTAAGCAGCTGTAATAAAAAAAATTGTTTTATTACTCAACTTATTTACTTTGGAGTAAAGAAAATTTATAATTACAAAAAATATAACGATTGATTGACATATTGCGAGCGGAAAATTGTATATTTATTTAATGTTTCATTTTTAACGCTTATTGTATATTCATCTATTTATATATAAATATTATTTATATAAAATCGTATTTTAATATACCAGGCTGTAATTCGAACTAAAACGCTCCTTTTTTAAAAGATAAAATTGTATTTAAATATACTAGGCTGTAATGCCGAATCAGAACGATTTTTCTTTTATTAACAAAAGCATGAAGGATTCATTGTAGATGTCATCACAACCTATTTGTGAATTTACTTCCTTTTTAATTTCGCTTTTCTATTGAATTTTTTTTCTGCATTATTATATTTAAAATTTCTGTTATTTCTTTATATTTCTGAATTAGTATTTATTAAATTTGAAAATAAACCAAATGCTAGAGTAAGATCAATGATATTGAGAAATCCAACATATTCATATTTTAATATTCATGTCAATAAAATGCCAACATTTTAGAATTCCCTCTATATCATTTATCACTATTCTAAAGAATTCAGCATTCTTTTAATATTAGCCTGAACAAATTGAATCTGTGCTGTAGATATTTTTCTTAAAATAAATTTGATGGTACAGTTTAAACACTAAAAAATTTTGACAGATTTCACTCAGCAAATATAATTATATAGTATTTCTTTGACCAAAGCCATGAAATTTCTGATGTAATGATAGGGCTGTCTCAAAAAATCCTGCATCAATGATCAAGAAGGAATATCACAGTCCCAATAAAAAGAATATCATAACCATAACATTATACATAATAAAATTAATAAAGCAGACCTTTTAAAAAATCCTTAGGAGTTCCTACTTATCATTTTTTACTGTATTTTATTAATATTAGAACAGTTCCTTGTGAAAAACTACATTTTTTTATTAGTTAGCCACAGTTTATATATTGACAAACAATGTTCTTGCCATAATCATTATATTGCATTCATCTCATTTAAAATATAAATCTTTTATTATTTCATTCAAATAAAGAGGAAGAAAAGCAGAAAATAATAAGGCAAACCAAGGCATTTTATTTCAATATTAAAGCATTATTTTTATCTACATCACAAAAAATAAACACTGCATTGGCAAGATAAAAAATACTATTGAAATGATTTGCTCTCAGTTAACATAAAAGTACTTAAAGAAAAGGTTATTATTAAGTTTAATTTACTTTTATGAAATGTGAAATGAAGTTTAAATACGCAGTACCTTTTATTCTCAGTACGGAGTTAAATTCCTTATGCATAGATAAAGATAAGATTAAAAAAATAAATAAAAGAGTTATACAGAATAGCAATATTTGGCTTCATATCGCTTTGAATTTTTATGGTTTATCCAATCATACTTTTCTAGTACATACAGCTATAACGAATCCTACTTTCCATAGTTTTTTACAAAGTCTTATTATTCTTTCAGCAATGATTTTCTTTTAATAATACAGTTAGCTCCTTCACAATGTTTAATTTTTAATCTTTAACCACCGATATTTCAAAACAGAAATTTTCTGTACATAAATAGTGATAATATTCCAATTAAATAAGGTAAACTTTACAATAAAAAATAACTGGTGAAAATAATGAAGGATTCTGAGAATTTTAAATACCTCATATATCAGTTGCTTGTCCCCAAGGGTTAATAATACATATGTTTATTGTACAGAACTCTCTGAGTGTGAGTAATACTTGCACTTGACTGTTTATTTTCTCTTACATGGTAGTTATTAAATGAGAAAGTAAAATGATTGTGAATGTACAAAAAAAAGGATATAGGTACGTGTCAACGTCAGATCCAAAAGGGAGGTCACGGGCAGGCTCAGACTGGCACGCCAGCCGGTGCACCATTGTCTCAAGAAAACTTAGCACGCCTAAATTCTTAAGCTACTCAAATATTCTTTTTCTTGTTGAACATATGTATTCTGACTAGTGCTCTAATTTTTGAGAATTCATTAAGCGAATAATCCTCAATCAACAGACAAGCAGCACAAGAAGTTTTTTTTTTCCCCACGACAAAAAAAAAAAAATTAAAAATAGATCGAAACAATTTTAGAATAGGAAAATAAAATAATCATCAAGAGAGAAAAAATACACTCAAGAAAAATTTTAATAGCCATGGCACCCTGGGTTAGATTTTCACCAAATAATTTACAAATTATCAATACTTTAGGTCTTGATACCTTGTTTCTTCCTCCCCCTTTAAAGTCGGACCTTGAATGCACCTATAATTAAAACTGTGCTTTATGAAAATAATTTGAGAAAAGAAAGACAAAAATATCAGATGGTAAAAAACATTTTGTTGTTGATTTGAAAACATGATCTTTGATAACGAGGAATCTAAACCTGTTGACACTTTTGGACTCTGCAAGCTTTGGAATGAAACAGCGAGTGATTTTTTTTTAATTCACAAAATCTACAACATAATTTTCGGTTAGTAATATTCGCTCCATTTAATGACAAACTTTCCATGGTTAAATAACTATATGGAAATTCTAGTATGTATTTCAAATTTAAAAATGTTAAATTTAATCATGGAAAGATCTATTATTAAATAAAATGATGATTATATTGAAAAATTGTAATAGGTTTTTTAAATAATAATAAAATACGCTGGACACAAAATCCTGCAACTTCAAGGAATAAAATTCGTACATTTCTCTTAATTATCGAAATTTAAATATTTCCCTTGAACTATAATTATCAGGGCTGATTGTGGGCTCATGAAAAAATACCTGAAATTTTAGCGAGGAAATGTTTCTGTATGGGAACAAGGGGGAAAGACAACATATTTATAACAGGAAGGCCAAATTACATGATATATAAACTTTAATTATGTTTAGCAATCATATGAAATTGATATTTTATTTTAAGAATTGAACTATCATAAAAATTGGAATTTTGGTACTGTAAATTTACAAAATACCTGAATTCAGGTATATAACCTGAACACAATCACCCCTAAACTATCATAAGAATTTTGCAAATCATGGGAAGAGTGTTCTGTAAATTATTTTAGTGTAATAAAGTTAATCTTTATTAGACCATTTCTTTTTGTATAAATTTTGGGTACTTACGTATTAATGCCACCGCAGCTACAGATTTGATGGTTTTTAAGTATCGCCAATCTACACCTAAAATTTTTGCGACAAATCATAAAATAAAACACTTTCAAAATTCAAAACACACTATTTAAAAACAAAGCAGTTAGTCGGATTTCGATGGAAAATGGCCCGATATAGAGTTTAACTCCTGTATTATCGCTTCTGAAAAAAAAAAAAAAAAAAAAAAAAATTGCATGTTGATCTGTTTTTGTGCAAAACAGGCATCAAAAACCAGCAAACAACAAGGCAACAAGAAATCCAAACGATAACTGTGTGCGCGTGCAAACAACATTTGATGGTTTTTAAGTATCGCCAATCTACACCTAAAATTTTTGCGACAAATCATAAAATAAAACATTTCAAAATTCAAAACACATTATTTAAAAAAAAAGCAGTTAGTCAGATTTCGGTGGAAAATGGCCCAATATAGAGTTTAACTCCTGTATTATCGCTCCTGAAAAAAATAAAATTGCATCTTGATCTGCTTTTGTGCAAAACAGGCATCAAAAATCAGCAAACAACAAGGCAACAAGAAATCCAAACAATAACTGTGTGCACGTGCAAACAACGAGATTGCTCTTTATTGGCGCATCAGTGCAATTTATGCTGCGAACGCCACCGCAGCATAAATTGCGCTGTACCAAATTTTGTAATAGTGAAACATAAATTTAGCATTTTGTATATAGATAAAGTCATGATTTAAGGCTAGAACAAAATGCCTCTTGCTACAAAATATCTGACTCACAAAAGTAATTACTGTCAGAATGTAACAAAAGTTAAATTTATCTCATATTTAACTGACTGATAAACAATTCTTATTAAGTTAAAAAAATACTTTAATATACATGATGTAATTTTTAAAGAAGGTTGAACTTTTTGCAGCATAGCAAAAACTCTATTTCACGCGTAGCCCAAAAAAAAAAAAAAAAAAAAAAAAAAAAAAAAAAAAAAAAAATTCTTAGTTTTCAGTTACCAATTTCCAGAGCATCAGTGGTGATAAGTGGAATGAAAGGGGTTATTCTGAACTAATTACACCAAAAATAATCATAAACTCTAGGAATCAGACTGAGCATAATGTTTATTAATTATTATTGTGTATAAATTATGCTTTCGAAGTAATCTACATTAAAAAAATTATACAAACTTTGAATTTTCAATTAATAACGCCCATTTTTGACATTTTATTTGAGTTTCTTGGATCCAAATGGACCAGGAAATGTCATTGTATATCCATATTATCTTAAATCTTGATACAGCTGGAAGAGCATGATTTTGAGGATAATATAATTAAACCCATTTCAAAAACTTTAATTTATATCTTCATGAAAGTCATCTGATTTTTATATTAAATTGACCCAAACATATTACAGGTTTCTTTCTCTATACAAAAAAGTTTTTTTAATTATTTAAACTATTAATAAATTTATATTAAAATCAATGTGAAATATAAAAGCAGTAATTCTTGATTACGCCCATTAATAACTATTTTGCGTGTAAAAACTATAAAAACAGCAAAAAATGTTGATTTTCTTGAAAATTTCAAAACAAATAAATCTTTTTTCCTCATAAAAGGCATCATGTTGAAAAGCTAATAAAAAAATCAACAAAATTAAACTGTGAGTATTTTATTACGAAAATAAAGTAATTGTAAAAAAAAACCACCATTTTTCCCTGTGTAAAAACTATAAGGACAGCAAATAAATTCAATATAGTAACCAAAGGAACTAATATTTCATATATTATGCAACCACCTCTGAAGTTTAATGATTGCAAATATTCCACCATTCCTCGACATCATTCATTTTTGCACTGTTCGGGATTGTGTTTGTGCTATTCATCCTTAATCATAAACCTGAGTTCTGATGATGAGAAAAAATGCCTTCCTTTTTGATAAACTCAACCATCTAGATCGCACCATAAGTTATCGATGGGATTTAAAACTGGATTTCTGAGCGCCCATTGCAAAACTTCAATATTTTTCTTGTTGTTTTGTGGATAGGCACATTATCTCACTGTTATAGCCGTTCTTTTTTTTTTTCCCCTGCAAGAATTGTATCAACAAGTGAGAGATGGCCAGAAAGAGTTTGTACATGTGTCTTTGAATTAAATTTTGCCAAAAACATATACAAATGCCTCCACATCTTTGAACAAAAAGCAGCCCCATGTCGCAATCGATCCATCATTTAACCGATGTTTTAATAATAACTAATGTTTATCTTTCCTGTCAGCTTGTTTTGTTTTCAAATAAAGCATTTTATATCAAAACGAATTATTTAAAAATGTGAAGAATTCGTCTTTATTAAGAAAAAATTCACAGGACTCCAGTTTCTGTGTCCAGTCAAGATAAAAGTATTAAAATTATTGCGAGTTAACAACTAGATCAAAATCAGCAAGATTTATGTTACTCAATGTAATTTTTTGGTTAATCGGGCACCAGTATTAAATATATATGTATATGTGAATATATATACATGTGTGTGTTTATGACAGTCAATTATTAAGGGAACTTAACTTATATTTAACGCAAGGAAATTGAAGGCTTGAAGAAAATCACAAAAACTTCAAATGATTGGGTTATAATATAACACCCGCCAGACAACCAGTTTCGAGAACAGAACTTCTCGGCCATTGTTGGGCATATGCATGTGCATAAAAATTCTGTTAAAATACATTAATTTGATGTATCTCTGATTATGAAAAATCATGTCACAAAAGGCCAGATAATACCAAACACTTTTCTATTGAAAAATATATTTACATGTGAATATTAAAAATGTAAGAAAATATTAAAACAAATTATCATGTGCAAAAAAATTATTCAATGGAGGAAAATTAAAAGACTGCTTCAGTCAACTGAATGAAATTACCCTCACAAATACTAATCTAATGGAATATTTTATTATTATTATTATTTTTTTTTTTACAGATATCTCATTTGTATTTCAGTATTTTTAAACAATTCTTTTTCAGTGACTAGCAGAGATTAATCTATACAAAGGGTATTTTTTACTTTTTCATTTTGTTTACAGATATTTTTAATTAGGACATTTTCATTTTCAGAACCAGTTTCAAAGGTGAAAGCATCCTCTTGAAAAAAAAATCTGCAAACACAATCGAAAAAGTAAAGAAGGGCAGATGTAGAGTCAGATCATTCTCAGCTGGCCAATGCAAAAAATTAAAATGCGCACAAGATATCTTAAAAAATTTCCTCCATAAGATTAACTTTAATGAGAGAGTTGATTTACAAATGTATTTTTATATTTAATTAATTACAAAACAGCTGACACAACAACAGCAAATGTGACATTGAAAACCTGAAAGTAACCCAGTCAAATGGAAATGATTATTAAGTAGATTACGAAAGAGTGATACTAATCATAATAATAATATTATTTAGTCTTTTACGATTGGGTAATCTCTATAAAACAGAGCAACTAGCATTTTTTAGAATATTCATGGTTTGGGCATGGGTTGGTAAGCATACCATGTAGAATGCAAAGACTCTTAATAAAAAAAATATATTTTTTTATTCTACCTAATTTCTTTTAGAATTCATCGTCAAATTTTAGTATTAAATAAATACAATGATATATTCAATTGACTATAACTGTCTTTAGGGTCAGTACAATGCATGTTTAACATAAACTTTTTGGTAATTTTAGACACCCCCCCCCCCTCCTCCGAGATCCATTCCCTCAATGATAACATTATCAGTATTTAAAAATTCTTTTCTTTATTATACATTTATTTTCCACACATTTTACTAGTTTCATTCAGAATTGGCAAAAAACCTGTTAAAAAAAAAAAAAAGACTTTTTTTGTTCTTGTTTAAACAGGTTTTTTTAAAACCTCCTTTCTTATTACATATATATGAATATTTTTTTATAAAAATAGACATTGTTGGATTATAAGTAGTGTAACTTTATTTTAAAATAATTTAAGTCAAATAATTACAGTGGATTTATATAAAAATTTGAAAAAATTCATATTTTAATTAAACAGTATTAGAAAACAGTCTTATGTTCAAAGAATAAACTGCTCTATCCAGTGAAACATTGATACTCTGAACTCTTTATAAACAATCTTTTGATTACCAATAATAAACATTTGGGTGTAGTTTGGTAAATATATTATTTTTCATAATTATTCAAATATTAAATTTCAAATACTTCATGGGATTTTGTTTTTGGAATGATAATTTGAAGTCAACATTTTTTGTCATTAGATTCAGTAGATAAAGATTATTATTATTATTATTATGCTATAACTAACATCCCAATCTTTGAATACTCTTATTTGTCTTTATATTATGATTTTAATTCTTCAAGATAATCTCCCCAATCAAGAAAAAATTTATTTACAGCATGAGCAAAATCTTAAAGATCATCATGTTATGTTATTTATTGCATCAATAATTTGCAGTTAAAAAAAAAAATTATTTATTTTATACTACATATTGAATATTTTTTATCTATTTTATTTTTTATAATTTTACATGTTTGAAGCTTTTTCTTTAGAGCAATAGATAAGTTCACTAATGTATACTGATTTTAATCCTATACATAAAAAAATTACCTAAATCTGTTAAATCTAATGCTTATTGCTAAAATAAAGTGTTAAAAGTAGAAAATATTTATATCCAATAATTTGGAACTGTAAATTATAAAGAAAAAAGAGAAAGTGTTATTAGATTTCTTCTAAAAACACCAATTTGTTTTTCTGAGAAAAAAGCCAATTGGCTTAAATCGTGATTAAAACCAATTGGTTTAATCCGTGCCAATGCTGGTTTCATTGAAGACAAATCGATAAAAAATATCTTATTATATGCAATATACTGTTATATCTACCAAATAACATTTAAGGGAGATAACTAGTATTTGAAATTATTTTAACAGCTTTTTATTACAGAATGCATTCAACAGTAATATTGTCTACTTGTAGTTGGCCCATGAAAGGAAAGGGAAAAACTAAACTCCTTATGGAAAAAAAGAAAAAAAAATTTTTTTTTTCTACTAATAAATCCTGGAGACGGCAGCACAGATGATAACATCATCCAGTTCACGGGTAAAAATCTAGAGTTAATTAAACTCAATTTCTATATTAAAATGCAATCGGTCTGCCGAGTCATATCTTGGTGGAAAACATCTATAATCCGATTTTAGTGGTTAACTCAGAGGCTTAATAATATATTTTCCTGCTCCCAATCCTCCATGTTTTCATACTTTTGGCTGCATTAAAGCACAATGGTAAACATACAAGATAACTGCTAAAATTAAGTTTTTAGGTTTTTCCCATCAAGATAGGACTTGATAAATCAATTGTGTTTTAATATGCAAATCAATATTTAACTAATCCTAGATTTTCTCCCATGAACTCAATAAGATTGTCTGTGCTTCTGTCTCCCGGTCTATAATAAACACAAATATAATTTCAAACTGACTTTCCACATTGTTTATCTAACAGTCGATTATATGAGCATATGGCAGAACAATAGAAATGTCAAATGCTAGGGTGTTCCATGTTTTGAAATGAAATGATTTTATAATCATTTAACAGCTTTAATAACAACTTTGTATTTTCATAAAAACAGGCAAAAGACTGAAAAAAAGATGACAATTTATTAACAAAATAGTTACGAAAAAAATGGAAAATTTTGATTGAATCAAAAATTCTAACAATATCTAAAGATGACTACTTCTGCCCATTGAGATATCTTATGGTATCATGTACCACCTTTGTCACCCCTAAAGTGATAATTCATCCCCTTATTCATGTAGCCTTTTTTTTTTTTCTTTTCATGGATAAATATAATGATTACAAGGAGAGATTATTTCCTTTTTTTAATGTTAACTTATCATTTTTGGATCATTTAGAGATATTCTTTTCTTAAAACAACCAAAAGTTAGAGTAATTACAATTTATGGAATTACACATAAACAATTATATCTGATGCTCTAATTAATGCAACCCACGAAAATTTATACAAGCACATATAATCGTTGTAAGAGGGAACTTTATCAGTTTTTTTTATCCAAATTTTATGATAAAGTAAAACATTTAAGCTACATGTAAATTTTTGATTACAATAAATGTTGAGGCAATCCACACACATTTCAATATAATTACAAGATAAGGGGCAATACTTTAAAACAGTTAAAACTGAGATTCTGATAACATGACCTGCAAAAATTTTTCTTAACAAAGGATAAATTTTGTTTTTTTATTATTGTTATTGAAATTAATTAAATTTTAGTGTAGAATAAATATAAAGCCTAAAACATTCAAACAACAATAATGTGACGTTAATTGATGTAACCCATCTTTTCAGGATGAACACTATCTTTTAATTGCTAAGTATTAATTTTTCTGAATAGACTTTTGTTGTTTTTCTGAATAGATTTTTTAGACTTTTGTGGTCTTATTGAATATTTGAAAATTTGCGATTAGATAAGACATTTTCGTCTTAAAATTTCTTTCAAATTTATTGACTTTTAAATGTCATGCATGATAAAGAGTACATTTTTTAAGTCTTGAAACCTGTCTAAATCTCTACGAGTATGTATAACCACTAATGAAATAGCACTGAAAAACTGGTGATAAATCACAATTAAATATAAAATAAAAGCACATGCAAATAGTCACGAATGAACATTCAAAAATCACGGTCATGAAGTTCATTTTGATCTTGTCTCATTACAGACACATGTTTACATTGGCTGGTGATGGGCTGCTTAAGTTTCCAGCCTGAAACACATGATGTGTGTGGACTGTTTTATAGTCATTAAAACGAAGTTTTATTATTTAATATGTAATCATTATAAAGAGGGACTTGTTGTTGAAGAATATACATATAATATTATGCAGTTAAAAATATATAAATACTTCTGCCACTACCTTTAATATGGCAACTTTATAATATAATAATAATATTAATAATAATAACCATTGATGAAATTCATGTAATGAAATGAAGAAAGCAAAAAGTAAATAAATGAGAATTACTATAATTAATATCATTAATCCAAATTTTACCATGAATTATCATTGAAGTAGAATGCAATTTCATTATCTTCCATCCTTCACCATTCTGAACTTAACAGAAAATGCCTCTCTTTATTTCCCATTTCCATAGCTAACATTAGTATACAGAAGTAGGAATAATTGAGAAAGTATTGTCAATGGTATGAAGTGAATTAGCAAACCATACAGCATAGACAATACACATTCAATCAGTATGCTGGGACTTGTTGGTGATGTGATAAGCAGAAAATTACACTGAAATGAAAAAAAAAAAAAAATCCACATTTTATAAATTTGAAAGAGCACAGAACAAGATTTAATAAAACAAGATTTAAGTATTAAAAATATACCCCATGTTTACTTTAATATGACATCAAATACCATGAAATAAATTATGCATTTTTTTCCTTTTAATTCACCTAAATAAATTGCTTTAAAGTTTACATTTATATAGCACACTACAAAATCAAAGTAGTATGATAAATTTTTTTGCGGAAGAAAAATCTGCGTTTAAACCTTTTCAAGACACATAATTTTATTGATACAAAACCTTAATGTTAAATTGACAACTGAGAATCTTGTTACTAAATACAATAAAGGAAAAATTACCCATTCATTGAACGTTTAGGCACTATAAACAATCGTCATTAACTATTTATTTACTTTTATGATGATTTCGATCTATGTTTAAATTTGAGAAATGCAATTTTTCAACAATATTAATTACAATAAGATAAATTATATTCTACTATCATAAATAATGAAGGATTAAAAACGTACTTTAATCACACTACTACATTCTTCTTCATCGCCAAGATGTATAACAAAGTTTTGTTAATGATTTCAGGAAGTGTTAGAAAGTGCTTCATAATCTATGCTTAAGGCATGATTTTTCTTACTTGTTTAGTTTAAATGAGTTCAGAAAATTTATAAACTGTATTACATTTATTTGGTACTTATTCGATTTCATTTCATTTAAATAAAACTTTTAGCAAATAAAATACTTATTTGAGTAGAAAAAAGGGGCGGGGGAAGTTGGCAGATATACAGTTGGCAAAAAAAGTATTTGTACACTCTAAAATTTTTAATTTTTAACTAAATAAAAACAGATATTTTGTCAAATATAGTTTTAATACAGTCTGCTTACTGTCCGTTTTAAATTACACAGCATAAATTTTCGATAAAGATGTAAAATAATTTTCTAATAGGAAAAGTTTAAAAATTTCTTGCAAAAAAAGTATTTGTACATTTCTTCATCCTGATATGTACTGTGTTTTATTGTGTTTATGGTTCAAAGGACTACTTTTACAGAAGCTGTTAATAATTTTTAAGTTCATATTATATTTGTCTGACATTTAATCTAAATTGCTCTTGAAGTAACTGAGTATAGAACCTAAAACTAAAGAGGCACCTCTAGATATATGAAATCCTATGATTGAGCATAATAAAAATTTAAATTCGCAACAAGAATTTGTAAAAGCTATTAAATTATCATTTACAACTATTGGATGTATAGTGAGAAACTATGAATAAACTTAAAGCATCGAAATTCAATGAAAACCAGGACTTCTTAGCAAACTAACAATGAGGGGAAAAAGGGAGTGTTGTTAAAAAAGCTTTAAAAAATCCTATGCTTCGGTTCAAAAATTTGCTGGAGACCTTGCAACATCTTCTCGCATCAGAGTAATACCTCAAACAATAAAAAATATTCTTCTCAATGCAGATTTAAAAGGAAGAACCTCGAGGAAAAATCCATTCATCAGCGAAACAAATAGGCGAAAACGCATAGTATTCGCTTTCGCATACAAAAGTAAATCATTGAATTTTTGGAAAACAGTAATTTTTTCTGATGAGGGAAAATTCGGAATTTTCTTACCATCAAACATTCAAAAAAATTGGCGTAAAAATAAAACTGTTCTAGATCCAAAACGTATACTTCAAACTATCAAGCATGTTGGAGGGAATATTATAGTTTTGGGGTGTATAGCTTCTAATGTAGCAAAACATTTAAAATTTATTGACAATGGAAGGACAGGTTTAACATACATTGATGTGTCGCGCCATAATTTATTAAACTGTGCCAAGAAATTATGCATAGAGGAAGCTTTTCACTTTCTGCAGGATAACGACCAAAGCATACTGCTGTGATCACCAGCACATGCTTACGACAATACTCGAAGACGACTAGTAACTCCTCTAAAATTTCTAGACTTGAATCCAATAGAAAATTTGCAGATGCTATTGGATGCAAAAGTCCGAAAAAAAATATGTATCAGTAAAAAACAGTTTTAAAGAAGCTCTTATTGTGTCATGGAATAACATAAACCAGACCGCTACAAAAAAGTTGGTGGAATCTATGTCACACCATCTAGAAGTAGTCATAAACGCTAAATGAATTCGCACAAAATAATAATTTGTATCATTTTACTAAATTTTCCTTAATTATATTACATTAATATAGTGTACAAATACTTTTTTTGCATTATATTTTTGTATATTTGTTTATTATAATGTAAAAAATCGATTCGTTTAATTTTGTTTTTGCTTCTATAATATTATAATGCATTAAATTAATGTATTACATTATTTTTTGCTTAAATATTTTGTTTAATTTCATCATAATTAAAAAAAAATGAAGTGTACAAATACTTTTTTCGCCAACTGTATGTTTTCATATTAATAGGTCTGCAAAATTGACTGTTTTAAAAGTAAAAAAACTCTAATAAAATATTTTTAAATATATATTTTCTGTGAAGGATTGTGAATATATCTTGCAGGAACTAGAAGGGAATATTGTAGTTGCGTATTGATTGAAAGGAAAAAAAAAAAAAAAATCAACAAGCATGTATATCACAAATATTTTTCAAAATATACAATGTCTTTTCTATAAAATATTCTAGTATACTTATCATAATGATAAATAAACTTTAATATAAAAATATACTAAAAAGTTTACAAGTATTTAAAAAGCAGGCATGATTCTAGCACTAGAAATATTACTATTCACGTAACAGACAAAAAATTGTACGAAATATTGAACAAGAAGTAATCGGACAGAATATTAAATAGAAAACAGTTACAAAACACTTACGTGATATATTTCTTTCATTTACAATCAAGTCTAGATAGCGCAAAGATTTCTGAATTTTCTACTAAAAACAATAAAGCATTTGGCAATTAAATGAAGTGCGATAAAGCAGCCAAAATGGTAACCATACATTCACTTGAAAGATGCCAATAATATGTGCATAATTTTTCCGTCCAACACCACACCAAGCTTTTTTTTTTTTTCCATATATATATATATATATTACAAATTTTAAATTTTTTTCGACAAAACTAACCTTTATACTTTAAAATTAAGATAGTAATCTTAATTTTCTTATAATAATATTCCGTACTTACTTCAACTTATTAAATTAAAATCTTGTTTCTAGATCTAATCTGTTAATCTTTATAGAAACGATATAAATATAAATTCTTAATTCGCCTTAAAAAACATTTATTCCAGTATGCGTAAATTTAAAAAGATGGCTCTAAATTAAAAATATTCTTAATTAAACTTTATTTCTTAATATTCCAAATAAAACTCATGTTTTCTATACTTTTATCAACCCTTTTTAAGAAAGTCTTATTAAATTTATTCCAAAACCACACCTTTCAAAAAATATCATTATTTTATTTTATCTATTTATTTATTTCCCCTCACTCAACATTTGATATTGTGCATATCAATAAATTCATTTCTTTTCTTTTTCTCTTAAAATTAATCGTCTATAAAAAATCGTCTGCCTAAGATATTTCAAAATTCTGAGTCGATTATAAATTGGTTAAATAATATTTTTTTAAAAATAAAATTTTCGTCTGTCGACTATTAATATCGGCTCTGGGCATGAGTTATGTTTACATAAAAGAATGATGGTTTGAGAGTAAAGAATGTTCTAGAATTTTCTTTTTATATTTAAAAGAGGAAGCCTCGAGAGGTGGTAAGAAGGATTCTTGGGTTCTCTCTTCCATGAGTACGGCTGGTTGTACTAAATATGATGGAATATTTTTTTGGATATTTCGGTAAAAGATCGTCTGCAAAAGGAGCTTTTCTCTCTATAACTACAGTTTAATAAAATGAACATGCAGCAGCCAAGGAGTGATTTATTGGATCTTCTACATTTATTTATTTTTTTTTTTTTCTCGCTGGCCATGACTTCTGTGCGGAGAAAGGGAAACCCGACGATGATGTTTCTGCCCCCCTAACTTGAAAATGTCACACATATATATATAAATCTACACCATAACAAAACTGCGCCATAAACATGAAAATAATGCAAATGGGATTTCATATTCCAACTTCACTATCAGATACTTATAGACCGGGAAGAGAGAACGCAGGCAATCACCTCATAGAGGTCACGGATGAAAATCTAGGAATAGTTAATTTTTGATCTGCATATTAAAATTCAATCTGTTATGTTCTTGGAAAACACCTAAAAACATGATTTTAGAGGTTGACTCGTAATTTAATCGTTATGCTTCCCTGTACCTAAAAGTATGAAATCATAGAGGATTGGGAACAGTAAAATATAATGGTAAAACTATAAGTCAACTACTAATACCTCGTATTTTAGGTGTTTTCCACCAAGATATGACTTGGCAGACCGATTGTATTTTAATATGTGAATCGATATTTAACTAATCTTAAATTTTTATCCGTGAACTGGATGAGGTGACTGTCTGTGCTGCTGCTTCCCGGTCGATTACACTATGTCAGACTGCCCACCAGTGCGGGTGAATGTAGCTATTGAACAAAAGAATTGGAAATTCATAATGTCACGTGACGCAGTAGTCCTATTCACGCTACAAAATAGGGCTGCCAGCGCAAAAGGATGTTTCTTCGTGCAGCAGGCCTTATAAAACAAAGGAATGTTAAAATAACTTAATTATATCGTACTTTTTTTAAAAAATAATTTAATTTTTTTCGACTTAAAAAAAAAAAAAATTAAGTTTATCGTACGTTTATTGTTCAGAACAGGCAGAACCAACGAATTATCCTTCTAAAACATTATTTTTACTTACCCGTTATACGTTGTATAAGATAAGTCTTGCAATCGTTTCGAAATTTCTAAACGAATTCACGTTTTAGACATTGGAGATTCCGAAAAACATATTTTTAGAAAAAAAAAAAAAAAAAAAAAAATTGTCGTCCGTCTGTCTGTGTATGTGACTGTGAACACTCTATCTCACTCGATACAAAATGTAGTTCAGCATAATAACACATAATTTGTTTTAAAAGCACTTCTAACTAATTCCCATTCACACGTAATATCCCTTACAAATTCTTTTGTATAACCCTGTATATGATTTACTGCATTTATACACATAATATAATATGAAAAAATTTAGTTAAAAACTCATATCACAATTAAAAAAAAAAAAAAAAAAAAAAAAAAAAAAAGGTTCCAGAAATCATCTCTAAGATACAATATTTCGGATACCGTATTATATCCTAATTATTTTGTGCATCCCTGTAAATACTAAATGCTTTATATTACATAGGACGTAACTTATTGTAAATTTCAGCAAAATTATCAATTTCAGAAAATGTGAAATAGTTTATTGTAATTAAAATACGCCCCAAATAAAGTTTCCGCTATAAAATTGTAAGGTACCCTGGGGTAATAACGCCACGTTAAGGTTTTACCAATTTTCACGGCTTAGTTTTAGATTGTATTTTTCAAACAAATATAGGATCTGATACAGCAACTCATTGACTATCTATATAAAATAAAATAATTTAACAGATATGTATTCATAAAATGTAATGGCGTTTTTTCTTGACCAATGCTATTTGGCGTTATTACTCATATAGGTGGGTAATAACGCCATGCAAGCAAAACTATAAAATAAGATGGAATAATTGCATGTAGATAGCCCAATTCTAAAAATACAAACTCTACAAACTTAGAAATTGACAAATTGCATTCTAAGCTATTGAAAATGTTCATTTTTTGTGAAAGTTTAAGAAAAATAAAGGTGTGGTGTGGGAGGGGGGGGGGGATGAGGCAAAAGAATATCAGACCGTGAGCTTCTTTTTGCTTAAAAAGGACCGCTTAAATATAAATATGAGAAACATTGCACAGTTTTAACTGTGTTTATTTGAATCAGTATTTAGGATGTAGCTCGGCCACTGTAGGGAATCAACCGGGGTATTAATGTCAAGGATTGGCGTTATTACCCCGGTATAGTTATTGCGCAGTACATTTTAAATTACAAATTATCTCGAGAAGATATCCAAAATCTTCAACAACATTTTAAAAGTACATGAAATGCACTACAAATTTATGTAATTAACAAAGTATTTCCGGATAAAAAGATAGTCTTCACATCACAAAACGTATCTCGCAAATTTTAGATAAAGCGTTAATTTTAGCTGCTTGTAAAAACAATATGACCTAAAAATGAAACAAATTAACTTGAAGCTGTTTTTTGCGATTTATATGACTCAAATCCCTTCTGCGCAGAGCACATTGGTGTCATTTATCTGATTATTTCATAATTATGCAAAATATAAGCACTTGGCGTTATTACCCCGCCTGGCGTTATTACCCCAGGGTACCTTATAATGGAATAATTTTGTGTGGCCCTGTAAATTAATAACAAATATTTTTTGCATTGCATATTATACAGAATATACATTTAATTGTACTTCAGAGATGCATATAAAGTTCAAAATGTTCGGAAGTGTGTAATATCATCAAAAATGTACTTGAAATTATTTTTTCCCATTAGTCGTAAAGTAACGGAATTCTTTTGACTGTCCCTGTAATTGAATTATACATACATCCGATTTTTATAAAATTTGAAATGACACGACAGAATTATGCAACAATTATATATTTTTGATTTCAAAACATTCGGTTATATTTTTTTATGCTGTTATATGCGAGAGACAGAAAGACAGACGGACGGACAGACAGACGGCCGTACAAAACAACGACTATAAGTGCTATGTATTTATACAGTTACGAGCCTCCTAAACACAATTCGTGAATAGAAACAATACTACACTTAAAAAAAAACATTATGAACACATATTAAAACAACTGCAATGGATACTTTCAGCAATTATCTATACGAGGTGGATTTCGTCGAATTTCGACGAAAGAAAATGTTTAGGAAGGAACTGTTTCATTGATTTATAATAAACACACAAAATTAGCTGCAGTAAAAAATGCATCTTAAATTGGTCAGTATAACTCTCAAACAAATATTATTTTAAGAAAAAAAAGAAAAAAAAACTTTTTATAAAACTTAGTTGTCCAAATTTTTAAAACTAAACATTAATCGCATATGTAATCAGCAAAGTTAACAAAGATCAGTTATTATCATGAAATTATCAATTGAGGTTATTATGTTTGGTATAAAGCGAATGAAAAAATTATTCCAAATTGACATGATCATAGAGTTCCCATGTGAAATCTAAAACCGTCATAATTTTCATCGTCTCAAAATTTAGATACGCATTTCTCATAGTATTTTGATAATTTTAAAATCACTTGCTTTTATTTAATAGATAAAAAAATGTTATTTGCATCCGCTAAAAGCATTCTATTTTTACGGATCCAGTCGTAAACGTCTATAGAAAAGTATGCATATGACGTCATTAGGACGGAATATTACACAAACGCAGCAAAAACAATATTCAAGACACTCGGCAAAACAATTCGGATGTCTGATGATTCACAAATCTTCACTTCTTTACTTATAATAGCTCCATGTTTTATCAGAAATCATTCATTTGTATTGTTTTGTTTCAAAATTTGGAAAATATCATTACATTTACATAAACTTGTTTAGCTTTTAGATACGAACTGTGTAAATGCGGTGAAGTCACTCGAATATTATTTAAAATACATTTTTGTGAAGAGAAAGTGTTGTATCCTTTGTAAATTAAGTTTGCAATAAACTAAAAAAACGTTTGAACTAAAAAAGCATGAATAAAAACGCAATAAAACCAAAATTCACCGGATTTTATATCAGACGATTTCTTTTGACATAACATTTTTGTTTCAGTTTGTATCAATTTTAAGAGAAAATGGTGTATTTCTGTTGCCACAATTATCAAATTCGTACTAAAAACTATAAAAAAATTAATCACTCATAAATAATTTGAGATACAGCTTTCAAACAAATTGCTTTTAAAAGTACATTTTTTTTTCAGTGAGACGGTGTAAAAATTAAAAATGTGCGATATTTTGAAGTATAAAATTTGTAGTACCGAAAATTGCAAAACCGAATTGCATGCGAAAGTGTTGCCATTCACAAAATGACGTATGCGTTACGCACAGATACGTTTGGCCCATGGAGGAAGAAGATAGGTGGAGGTGAACTAAGCCTTAAAAAAGGTTTGCAATGTGAATCCATTTATCGCTCAAATTTTAGCGTTACAAAACAAAAGCACGTGGAAAATTGGAAAGCTTCCAAAAAAGGAAGGGATTTTGTATTAATAAGACGAATTGAAAGAAATGAATTACAGCTGGAGCATTTTTTTAAGAAGAAATAGGAAATTTTTAAAATGGTCTTTGTTCTATTATTATTTATTAAAAGAAATGTTTACTTTTAAAATAATTGAAATTGGGAAATTATTATTATTATTAAATGTCATTATTATTATTAAATTTCAAATTAAAATTAAATAAGAAATTGAAAACGTTTGATACGAACTAAAAATTGTATTATTAAAAGTTTTCTTTTTACAGTAATTTTTATTAACACTTTTCAACAAAATTGAAAAATGTTTATGCATTCGGTTTGTCTGTCCGTCTGTCCGGGCTCTAACTCTCGTAAATATACTCGGAATGCAAAGAAATTTTACCATGTTATTGAAGTTTACACAATCAGTGGCGCAGCCAGAATTCAGTTCTAGCGGGGGTTTTGAGTTTCTGATAAAGGTATTCGCCGGTTAGTTGAATCACCGGTTAATAGAATCAGTACTAATTTAGAATATTCAATGTATAATACTTAAACTCAAAGAGCATCTATATGGCAGGAAATCATCATTCTTTTAGCATAATATGTCTCAGAAAAGTGATTTAGTTCAAATAATCAATTTTTACCTAACTAATCCTAAAAATAAAATATATTACAATATGCACTTTCACAATTTTAAGTAGAATTTTTGCTGTTTAAATGAATCAGTTTATAAATGAAATTTGATTCAACAAAACGGCAGATTCCGAAGAACACTAAAGCGTTTAAATATTAAGTTTGGTTTTGATTCATATAAGCGGCAATTATAGCAATCTTTTTTAGCTCTGGGAGGGGTTTCAACCCCAAAACCACCCCCTTGGCTGCGCCACTGTACACAAACACAAACCCTATTAAAAATGAAGTTTCTACCACGATTAGTTTATTTACAGGGACAGTCAAAAGTTTTCGATTATATTAGGGCCAATGGGGAAAAATCGTTTCAAATTAATTTTAAAGATGTTGCGGCCGGACAAACGTATTCACATTTATTTGCATCTACGAAAAGCACACTAAAATATGCAGCTAAAAGAATAGTTATTCATTTACAGGGCCACACAAAATAATTCTAATACATGATAATAAAGGAGGAAATTGTTTGCGACATATTTTAACGATGGTAAACGGTATCATGTGTAATCAAATTGATATACGTCGCTGAGACTTAATATGAGTTATTTCACGCATAATACGAAGTGCATAGCATTTACAGGGACACACAAAAGATTTCAAAAAGCATATTCTATTCGAAGTACTGTATATTACGCATGGTAACTGTTCCATGGATGGAATGCATTTTTAATTATGATATGCGATTTTAAGTGTCACTAAATGTATTCACATTATATGGTGTGCATAAATGCTATAATAGTTACACAATTAAGATATACAGGGTTATTCAAAAGAACTCGGAAAAGTTACTGAATGTGAGTGTAATTTACTCAAAGGTTTGTTTTTAAAAAAGTTTTGCATTTTTACGTCGAATCGCATTTAGTTTATCGTGAAATGTTTGTAGAATATAGATTAAATTATATACAGGGTCACGCAAAGAACTGGATACAAGTTTGTTTAAGGATGATAATTTCTGGAAATATGATTTAAATAGTTTAAAGAGTATTGTTGTTTGATTAATATTATTTATTTATTTATTTATGTAATTAATTTTAGCAAAATACTTTCGTGTAATAAAGGTACTGGGTAAACTGCAGGGCTGAACAAAAGTATTGAAGTATGTTTTACATCTATTCGTATAAACTGCCAAAAGAAAAATTTCATCCAGCTAGGCATTTTTTTGCTAAACTAAATCTCTCCATAATATAGTATATATATCAACCGACAAATCAAATACAGAGCTGTTCAAAAGTATTGGAATACATATTTGGTTATGGGCAGTAACACCTACATATTTCCCTGAATAACGAAGTTTTGTTAAAGAATTAAGGAAATTTGGATAGCGTTTTATAATCTATGCTTAACGCAGGATTTTTTTTTACTGGTTAATACTTTATAACATAGATGAAAAATGTTTATGACTCCGGTTTGTGTGGCCGAGTTCTAACTCTTGTAATTAAACTCTGATGCTCGTAGCATTTTTTATATGTTATTGAAGTGTACTACACCGTGATCGCTATTGAAAAGGAAATGTGTAGAATTTATAGTTCATTTGCATAGACAGTCTAAAGTATTCTATTACATTATGGTCAATGGGAAAAATCGTTTCAAGTTCATTTCAATGACGTTAGACCATTTAAAACATAAAGAAATTGATATGCGTTTATAAACGGCAGTATAACAAGCATTTTGTAGAATATGGGGTTTGCTAAACATTTATTATTTATTTAAAGAGACTCACAAAAGAATTCCGTTTATGGGGATAATGATATATGGTTGGGAGCTTTTAGCGGCCAAAATATGTTACTAAATTATAGTGAAATAGACATAAATTATTCACTGATTCTCCTCAACGCTACATTTCCGCACCCACATTCCTTTACAAATCTGCTCATTAATGTTCCCGCTAATTGCCTTTACATTTCTGATGCATAACTTTGAAACACCCTGTATAGGTATATTCAAAATGTGAAGAGTGTAGCTCAATATAGTTTAAAACCGGGCTTTTCCAATATTTTCCGTGATGATATAAAATTTCACGCAAAGGAAAGTAAGAGTGTTTAAAATGATATAATGTTGCTTAAATTGTAATGTTGAAAAATTATAATATTGCAACATTATAAAAAAAATGATATTATAATTTTGCTTAATTGCTCAACGCTTAAAGCTGCACAAATAAAAATGTATGTTAAATTTGCAGCGAGACTAGATCCTCGAATGGGTCGGGTTTATTTTACCTGAACACGAAAATTCTATTCAAATCGGAATCCAACATAAATGTTTTTTATCGATCTGAACCGCTAATATTTGAATTCGGATCCGACACATAAACAGTATTCCGCCTGAAACAGAGCTAATTTTAAAACTTACAACGTTATTAAAAAATTCCAAAGGGTCAATCCATTTCAAGTGGTCCAGCACTGGTCGCTCGACTATTTTTAAAAAATCTGAAATTTTTTGTACAACAGCCCTAACATGATGGAAGTTCAAAATGACCGTTATTTTAATTCTACTATTTTTTGTTTGTGCATGGCGGCCATCTTTGTTTCATCATGTACAGCGATTTTTTCAGATACTAGGATACACAAAATTGTAAATATCTCGTCTTCTATTTTCCCAATTGAAATAGGGTTTGCAGCATTTTGTTCAGAATAATATAGGCTAAATATGCAGTGGAAGAAAAATTTTGAAAAATAAATTTTTATAGGTGAAATTTTATCACAAATCTTACGATTTTTTCCAAAATCTACCCGTTTGCAAGAGGAAAATTTTCATGCAAGGGAAACTGTCAACCTTACACAATTTTTTCTACAAATAAGACAAAAGTGCATGTACTCATACACCAAGTCCCAGATCTGGGAGTTAATTTCTCTTTGCGAAAAAAATTCCGAAATTCGTCAAAAATTTCAAAAATCGCACTTTTTAGGCTTTGATATCTCTGGTGGGGCACGAGATAAAAATCTGAAATTCTGGCCTTTGATAGTATTGTGTAGCAGTATTATGTACAAAAAATTTCAAGAAGGAGATTTGACTACAAGCTGAGATATGACATGGACAATATGTGAAAACAATACTGCCAAACTATTGTAAGCCTACTATGTAATTGTTCAACAAGACTGTCAACCTTGCACAATTATTTCTACAAATAGGTCAAAAGTGCGTGTACTCATACACCAAGTTCCAGATCTGGGAAATGATTTCTTTTTGCGAAAAAAATTCCGAAATTCGTCGAAAATTTCAAAAATCGCACTTTTTAGGCTTTGATATCTCTGGTGGAGCACGAGATAAAAATCTGAAATTCTGGCCTTTGATAGTATTGTGTAGTAGTATTATGTACAAAAAATTTCAAGAAGGAGATTTGACTACAAGCTGAGATATGACATGGACAATATGTGAAAACAATACTGCCAAATTATTCTAACCTACTATGTAATTGTTCATACCTCGAAAATTTTAAATTAATTATTTATGGTATAAAGTTAAATGTTAATTACAAATATCTTTTTCAAATGCTTCTGTGTGATTTAAACAATTCTGAATGTATGCTAAGCTAATACACTATTTGTCCAGATGAACAAATCTACTAGAAATGCTATTGCAACAATTTTACTCGGAATACATTTCAGGAAAAGTAAATTACAGACAATGGATTACAAATAATCGAGTTGACATGGCTTCAATTATTAAACCGAGAGAGTTTCATTCAAGTTTAACAAGGGATGACAAGACTTGGGGGCTTCAAATAAAATTTTTAGAAAGAACAGCCTGATGGACTGACAACAGTAACTGGTCGAACTCATAACATATCTATCTCGTAAATATTGTTAAGCTCTTTGTTGAGCATATATAGTATTTTGTAAATTAAATGTTTATTATTTAACTGTTTTCAACAAACGATATTTTCTGTGTAAATATTGTAATAAAAGAGACTAATCTCATTTCTCCTAATGTACTCGTAATAGCATTTCTTAACCTTTACGGAGGGGCTCGCTCAATGTCTACCTGGGAATACATGTAAGCCCGGACAGATGCTGTCACAGCCCCTCCGTAAAGGTTTTAACCTTTTTTTAATCACCGTATCTCAGCTTGTAGTCAAATCTCCTTCTTGAAATTTTTTGTACATAACACTACTACACAATACTATCAAAGGCCAGAATTTCAAATTTTTATCTCGTGCTCCACCTGAAATATCAAAGCCTAAAAAGTGCGGTTTTTGAAATCTTCGACAAATTTCGGAATTTTTTTCGGAAAGAGAAATTATTTCCCAGATCTGGGACTTGGTGTATGAGTACACACACTTCTGACCTATTTGTAGAAAAAATTGTGCAAGGTTGACAGTCTTTTTGAACAATTACATAGTAGGTTTACAATAGTTTGACAGTATTATTTTCACATATTTTCCATGTCATATCTCAGCTTGTAGTCAAATCTCCTTCTTAAATTTTTTTTTACATAACGCTACTACACAATACTATCATAGGCCAAAATTTCAGATTTTTATCTCGTGCCCCACCAGAGATATCGAAGCCTAAAAAGTGCGATTTTTGAAATTTTTGACGAATTTCGGAATTTTTTTCGCAAAGAGAAACTAACTCCCAGATCTGGAATTTGATGTATGAGTACACATACTTTTGTCCTATTTGTAGAAAAAATTGTGTAAGGTTGACAGTTTCCCTTGCATGAAAATTTTCCTTTTGCAAACGGATAGATTTTGGAAAAAATCGTACATTTTGTGCTAAAATTTCACCTGTAAAAATTTATTTTTCAAAATTTTTCTATCACTGTATGTTTAGCCTATTTTATTCTGAACAAAATGCTGCAAACCCCATTTCAATTGGGAAAATAGAAGACGAGATATTTACAATTTTTGTATCCTAGTATCTGAGAAAATCTCTGCACACCATGAAACAAAGATGGCCGCTATGCACAAACAAAAAATAGTAAAATTAAAAGAACGGTCATTTTGAACTTCCGTCATGTTAGGGTTGTTGTACAAAAAATTTCGGATTTTTTAAAAATGGTCGAGCGACCAAAAAAAAATTTTCTGGACCACTTGAAATGGATTGACCCCAAAACATGTTTTAAAACAAATATTGTTAGCATATAGTCATGCCTTACATTAATAAGAACAACTTTTGACAAATATAAAAATTTTACTTCTTCAAAATAACAGCATTATCAATAAAAATTTTTGAGAAACAATTAATAAACAAGTTGGAAATTACACGTGAAGCGTAACAATTGAGGTGCGTTCGTACGATAATGAAGTTTTTAAAATATTCAGATCTTGCTGATATAGTAGACAGTACTTCGGTTACATTATAGTAGTAGAAATCTTTGTGTTCCTGTAAATATACAGGAAGTAATTTTTATTACATCTCAGCGACGTATATCATATTCATAAAATGCTAAATAGTTTAATGTAATTAAAACACGCCCCACAAACAATGTTTCTCCGTATAGCTTTATGTAATGGAATACTTTTGTGTGCTCCTGTAATTTAAAAACAAATATTCTTTGCATCACAGATTGTACAGAATGTATATTTTAGTATATATATACTTCATAGGTTCATGTCAGTTTTATTATGTTTGAATTAGTTTAACACCATTAAAATGTATTTGAAACTTTTTTTCCCATTGACCGTAATGTCATGGAATATTTTTTATTGTTCTTGTAATTGATTTATGCATCCAATTTCTATAAAATTTAAAATGACACGACAAAATTATGTAATAATTATTTGTCTTAAATTTCAAATGATTAAAATGCATTTGAAACCCCCCCCCCCTTGACCGTAATGTAACGGGATACTTTTGATTGTCCCTGTAATTCATCTATGCATAATTGATCTATCTTAAATTTGAAATAACTTGACAAAATTATGTATTAATTATGCATTTTAAACTTCAAACGATTCGGTTGGGTAGTTTTTGCGTTGTTATATGCGAATGGACAGACAGACGGATGGACTGAACGACAGCTATATAGGTGCTACGTATTTACATAATTATGAAAGCACCTAAAAACAACAGATATAAAGCATAATAAAATTTGAGAGCTGTAAAATAATTGAGCTGATTTTCACGCAATAAAAATTTCGATTCTTATCATGTTTTTGAAATTATTAGAAAATAAATTACACATCTTTTAAGATTAATCGCATTTAAATGCGAAAAATGAAGCATAAATACAGGGTTTCGATACCACAAATAGATTTATTCTAAATCATGGAGGAAGAAGATAGGTGGAGGTGAACTAAGCCTTAAAAAAGGTTTACAATGTGAATCCATTTATCGCTCAAATTTTAGTGTACCAAACAAAAGCACGTGGAAAATTGGAAAGCTTCCAAAAAAGGAAGGGATTTTGTATTAATAAGACGAATTGAAAGAAATGAATTACAGCTGGAGCATTTTTTAAGAAGAAATAGGAAATTTTTAAAATGGTCTATGTTCTATTATTATTTATTAAAAGAAATGTTTACTTTTAAAATAATTGAAATTGGGAAATTATTATTATTATTACTAAATGTCATTATTATTATTAAATTTCAAATTAAAATTAAATAAGAAATTGAAAACGTTTGATACGAACTAAAAATTGTATTATTAAAAGTTTTCTTTTTACAGTAATTTTTATTAACACTTTTCAACAAAATTGAAAAATGTTTATGCATTCGTTTTGTCTGTCCGTCTGTCCGCGCTCTAACTCTCGTAAATATGCTCGGAATGCAAAGAAATTTTACCATGTTATTGAAGTTTACACAAGCACAAATCCTATTAAAAATGAAGTTTCTACCACGATTAGTTCATTTACAGGGACAGTCAAAAGTTTTCGATTATATTAGGGCCAATGGGGAAAAATCGTTTCAAATTAATTTTAAAGATGTTGCGGCCGGACAAACGTATTCACATTTATTTTCATCTACGAAAAGCACTAAAAAAGAAAAAAGAAGCACTAAAGCAGCTAAAAGAATAGATATTCATTTACAGGGCCACACAACATAATTCTAATATATGATAATAAAGGAGGAAATTGTTTGCGACATATTTTAACGATGGCAAACCGTATCATGTGTAATCAAATTGATATACGTCGCTGAGACTTAATATGAGTTATTTCACGCATAATACGAAGTGCATAGCATTTACAGCAACACACAAATGACTTCAAAAAGCATATTCTATTCGAAGTACTGTATATTACGCATGGTAACTGTTCCATGGATGAAAGGCATTTTTAATTATGATATGCGCTTTTAAGTGTCACTAAATGTATTCACATTATATGGTGTGCATAAATGCTATAATAGTTACACAATTAAGATATACAGGGTTACTCAAAAGAACTCGGAAAAGTTACTGAATGTGAGTGTAATTTACTTAAAGGTTTGTTTTTAAAAAAATTTTGCATTTTTACGTCGATTCGCATTTAGTTTATCGTGAAATGTTTGTAGAATATAGATTAAATGATATACAGGGTCACGCAAAGAACTGGATACAGGTTTGTTTAAGGATGATAATTTCTGGAAATATGATTTAAAAAGTTTAAAGAGTAGTGTTGTTTGATTAACATTTTTTATTTATTTTTTTATATAATTAATTTTAGCAAAATACTTTCATGTAATAAAGGTACTAGGTAAACTGCAGGGCTGAACAAAAGTATTGAAGTATGTTTTACATCTATTCGTATAAACTGCCAAAAGAAAAATTTCATCCAGCTAGGCATTTTTTTGCTAAACTAAATTTCTCCATGATATAGTATATATATCAACCGACAAATCAAATACAGAGCCATTCAGAAGTATTGAAATACATATTTGGTTATGGGCAGTAACATCTATTTCCCTGAATAACGAAGTTTTGTTAAAGAATTAAAAAAAATTGGATAGTGTTTTATAATCTATGCTTAACGCGGAATTTTTTTTTTTTTTTTTTACTAGTTAATACTTTGTAACGTAGATGAAAAATGTTTATGACTCCGGTTTGTGTGGCCGAGTTCTAACTCTTGTAAATAAACTCTGATGCTCGTAGCATTTTTTATATGTTATTGACGTGTACTACACCGTGATCGCTATTAATAAGGAAATGTGTAGAATTTATAGTTCATTTGCTTAGACAGTCTAAAGTATTCTGTTACATTTTGGTCAATGGGAAAAATCGTTTCAAGTTTATTTCAATGACGTTAGACCATTTAAAACATAAAGAAATTGATATGCATTTATAAACGGCAGTATAACAAGCATTTTGTAGAATATGGGGTTTGTTAAACATTTATTATTTATTTAAAGAACCACACAAAAGAATTCCGTTTATGGGGATAATGATATATGGTTGGGAGCTTTTAGCGGCCAAAATATGTTACTAAATTATAGTGAAATAGACATAAATTATTCACTGATTCTCCTCAACGCTACATTTCCGCAACTACATTCCTTTACAAATCTGCTCATTAATGTTCCCGCTAATTGCCTTTACATTTCTGATGCATAACTTTGAAACACCCTGTATAGGCATATTGAAAATTTGAAGAGTGTAGCTCAATATAGCTTAAAACCGGGCTTTTTCAATATTTTTCGTGATGATATAAAATTTCACGCAAAGGAAAGTAAGAGTGTATAAAATGATATAATGTTGCTTAAACTGTGATGTTGAAAAATTATAATATTGCAACATTATAAAAAAAGTGATATAATTTTGCTTATTTGCTCAACGCTTAACGCTGCACAAATAAAAATGTATGTTAAATTTGCAGCGAGACTAGATCCTTGAATGGGTCGGGTTGTGTATTTTACATGAACCCGAAAATTCTATTCAAATCGGAATCCAACATAAATGTTTTTTTATCGATCTGAACCGCTAATATTTGAATTCGAATCCGACACATAAACAGTATTCCGCCTGAAACAAAGCTAATTTTAATACTTACAACGTTATTAAAAAATTCCAAAACATGTTTTAAAACAAATATTGTTAGCATATAGTCATGCTTTACATTAATAAGAACAATTTTTGACAAACATAAAAATTTTACTTCTTCAAAATAACAGCATTATCAATAAAAAATTTTGAGAAACAATTAATAAGTTGGAAATTATACATGAAGCGCAACAAATGAGGTGCGTTCGTACGATAACGAAGTTTTTAAAATATTCAGATCTTGCTGATATAGTAGACAGTACTTCGGTTACATTATAGTAGTAGAAATCTTTGTGTTCCTGTAAATATACAGGAAGTAATTTTTATTACACCTCAGCAACCTATATCATATTCATAAAATGCTAAATAGTTTAATGTAATTAAAATACGCCCCACAAACAATGTTTCTCCGTATAGCTTTATGTAATGAAATACTTTTGTGTGCTCCTGTAATTTAAAACAAATATTCTTTGCATCACAGATTGTACAGAATGTATATTTTAGTATATATATACTTCATAGGTTCATGTCAGTTTTATTATGTTTGAATTAGTTTAACACCATTAAAATGCATTTGAAACTTTTTTTCCCGTTGACCGTAATGTCATGGAATATTTTTTATTGTTCCTGTAATTGATTTATGCATCCAATTTCTATAAAATTTAAAATGACACGACAAAATTATGTAATAATTATTTGTTTTAAATTTCAAATGATTAAAATGCATTTGAAACCCCCCTTGACCGTAATGTAACGGGATACTTTTGATTGTCCCTGTAATTCATCTATTAATAATTGATCTATCTTAAATTTGAAATAACTTGACAAAATTATGTATTAATTATGTATTTTAAACTTCAAACGATTCGGTTGGGTAGTTTTTGCGTTGTTATATGCGAATGGACAGACAGACGGATGGACTGAACGACAACTATAGGTGCTACGTATTTACGTAATTACGAAAGCACCTAAAAACTACAGATATAAAGCATAATAAAATTTGAGAGCTGTACAATAAATGAGCTGATTTTCACGCAGTAGAAATTTCGATTCTTATCATGTTTTTAAAATTATTAGAAAATAAATTACACATATTTTAAGATTAATCGCATTTAAATGCGAAAAATGAAGCATAAATACAGGGTTTCGATATTACAAATAGATTTATTCTAAATAAATAATTCAGGGATAAAAAAAAAATCAAGATGAATATATAAAAAGAAATTTGTTTTGTTACATATTAATAATTGCATTTAAATAATATTTAAAATATAATAATGAAAACATTCTTTTAAAATCATGTATGAAAACATAAGTAATAAATATTAATCTAAAATACAGATTTCTGATTGCAAACGATTTTCAGATATTAGAAAAATAATGATCTTTTCAAGAAAAATGTTAAAAGATTTTCTATTTTGATATTTAAAACACATATAATTAAATAATCAAAGAAATTTTTACCTGTGAAGCGCTGTCTAATAAAAAATTCGACGATAAAAAACAAGAGCAATCAAATACGGGTTTTAACCGGTTTGAATTCATAGGCGAATCAAAGCACGTGGTTTTGTTTGGACTTAATGTGACTTAATGTAGGGTTACATTTTCGGCATCACCCAAATCTTTATAGTTCACCTCCAGTATATTCTTCCTCCATGATTCTAAATAAATAATTCAGGGATAAAAAAATCAAGATGAATATATATATGTGGGAGCGATTCTTTCTCCAACAGCCAAGTATCATGTCTTGTAAGGTTCTTCATATCGCAACTCTGATAGAAAAGGTCTTTAGAAAGCAGACGATTTTCTGAAAAAACTCCATTCAGACGAAAAGCCGAAGAAAAAAGAAATGAACGGAAGAGATCGTGGGATGGAATGTGGGGAGAGTTGGTGTTGACTTTAGAAGAATGTTGATTAAGATGACGCGATTAAGATGTTTTAATTAAAGTTTCCTTTTGAATGTTCGAATTGTAAATATTAATATGTAAATATCTTTTTTGTAAATATTAACGTTTAATATAAGTCATTTAAAAGTTTAAAAACGGTGTCAGAATTTAATTTACCTCCGAGTTTATTTACTTATGTGTTCGAAAGAACTTTTATAAGAAGAATCTGCATAAATTTTGGTGTCAGAACCGAGACAAACGAACGCCCACAGAGAAGAAATATATATATACTTTAAATAATCTGGAAGCCGTTATTATTTAGAATTGTGATGGAATCCTTGCTGGAAATTATTATGAGGAAATCTTTTTTGAATATATGTTTAATGATATGAAGCTGTTGGATACTGCGACAACAATGCTGTTTAAATGTGTGAAGCTGAGCATCTGATTATGAAGTGAGTTTATTATTTCATTTTTCTTTTCAATAATGGAAAAATTAGTTGATTTAAAGGAATTAGAGTTTTTTTTGAAAACTGAAAAATCAGCTAGTATTAAGATATTGCACAAATTAATTTTTGGAGAAATCGGTGACAGAAATAATCGACGTAGAATTCGGAATTTTACTGGGTTTACGTTTGAAGTAGATTCCGATGAATATGAAACTAAATTCAAAGAAATTAAAGATAATTTTTCTGTTAACGACTTAATTACCATTTGCAATGTTTTGTGTATAAATAATTCGGGAACTTTTGATGAAATTGCTGCCAGAATAATTTCTAGTTTATGTGATTTTAATATTTTAAAAATTAATATGATAGCCGATGTAGGTACTCTTAGTGATGACGAAAGTGTTGATGAATTTAATGATGATTTACAAGATAAAACTAAAAATATTTCAACTGTTTTTGAGAATAATATGAGAAATGATTCTGGTAGTTCTAATTGTGAAAGTAATGAAAATCAGAAAATTCTAATTCCTGATTATGTTATTAAACCAAGCATTTCTATTAATGATATTGAAAGTATGATTACAATGTTTGAAGGTACTCAAGTACAAAATATTAATAAATGGATTGCCGATTTTGAAGATATTGTTTCATTATTTAACGTTAGTGATTTGCATAAATTGATTTTGGCTAAACGCCGTATGACAGGCAAAGCAAAATTATTTCTTGAAAGTGAAACAAATATTAATTCGTGGTCTAAATTAAAAGCCCTACTCATATCTGAATTTGGTCAAACGTGCAATTCAGCTGAATTACACGAATTGCTGTCCAAAAGAAAAATTAGACCACATGAATCGTTAGATGAATATTTTTTAAATATGAAACAATTATGCTCAAAAGGCAATATTGAAGATTCTGCCCTTATTCAGTATGTAATAAATGGAATTAATGACCCCATTTCTAAAAAATCTTTTTTGTATGGTTGTCCCAATATTGCTGAATTTAAACAAAAATTAAGGATTTATGAAAAAATAAGATCGGAGTACGAAAATGCAAAATTTCATAAATATGAAGGAGCTAAGCCTAAAATTAAATCCGAAGTTGAAGTTAAGAACAAATTTAAGCCTGTAAAGCCAAATATGCGTTGTTTTAATTGTGGCGGGAATAATCATAAGAGTATTAACTGTGTAAATAAAGATAAAGGGCCGCTTTGTTTTGCTTGTAACGCTTATGGTCATAAATCATTTCAATGTAATAAATCTAAAGATACAAGTGTTAAAAATGCTCAGTCACAAGTAAACATTATTACATCCCAAGATTTGATTCTGAAAGAGATAAAACTTTATTCTTTGCGTTTAATCTCTTTAATAGATACTGGTAGCCAAAAGACTTTGTTAAAGAAAAGTATTTATGATAATTTGAAGAACTTTGTAGAATTAAAACCTACGAGTATCTCTTTGACCGGTCTAGGAAAAGCCTCAATTAAACCAGAAGGTTGTTTCAATTCAGAAATCGAAGTAGATGGTTCAAAATTTAAAGTTACTATTTTTGTCGTTAAGGACAGTTGCATTAATTTCGATTTAATTATTGGCACTGATGTTATTCATCAAGGTACATTAACTATTTCTGAGAATAAAGTGAAACTGTTTAAAGCTGAAGTTCAGTCTAATGACTTTTTAGTTAATATTGTAAATGTTTTGGATGAGCCTAAAATTGATTTAACTCACATTGCTGACAAAAAATTACGTTCAGAGTTATACTCTTTAATTGAAAATTATGTACCAATTAAAACTAAAACAGTAGATGTTAAAATGAAAATTAATTTAACTGACGAAATCCCAGTTTGTTCTTCTCCTCGAAGATTACCGCCATGCGAGAAAAAAATAGTCGAAAACCAAATTGAGGAGTGGCTAGCTCAGGGAATAATTCGAGAAAGTTCTTCTAATTTTTCTTCGCCGGTTGTGTTAGTCAAGAAAAAAGATAAAACAATGAGACTTTGTGTTGATTACAGATGTCTTAACAAAAAGACAGTACGTGAGCATTTCCCCTTGCCAGTTATTGATGATGTAATAGACCAATTACATTCTGCCGAAGTATTTACCACCATAGATTTGAAAAACGGTTTCTTTCATGTTGATGTTGAAGAATACTCGCGGAAATACACCTCGTTTGTTACTCATGAAGGACAATACGAATTTTTGAAATGTCCATTCGGGTTGACCAATAGCCCTAGTGTTTTTCAAAAGTATATTTATAATGTATTTCGAAACCTATTAAAAGATCACATTGTTGTCATTTATATGGATGATTTAATAATACCTGCTAAAAACGAAGCTGAAGGTCTAGAAAAATTAAAACTTGTACTCGAAACTGCATCGGAATATGGATTAGAATTAAATCTTAAAAAATGCAATTTTTTGAAGCGTGAAATTGATTTCTTGGGGTATAGAATCATAAATGGTAAATTGTATCCCTCTCCACTGAAGACTAAAGCAGTAATAAATTTTCCCGAACCAAAGTGTACCAAAGATGTTCAAAGTTATTTAGGATTGACAGGATACTTTCGAAAATTTATAAGAAATTATTCGGTTATAGCTAAACCGTTAAGTGACCTGCTAAGAAAAGATTCAAAATTTAAATTCGATATAGAAGAACAAAGAGCTTTTAATGAACTCAAACGTATTTTGTCGTCAGAACCAGTACTTTTAATTTACAATCCCAAAAGTGCGACCGAAATCCATTGTGATGCCAGTATTGATGGCTATGGAGCTGTTTTAATGCAACAATCTCCAGTAGATAATCAATTTCATCCAGTTTATTTCGCAAGTAAAAAAACCACCGAAGCTGAACGGAAGTACACTAGTTACGAATTAGAAGTTTTAGCTGTAATTGAAGCCCTGAAAAAGTTTAGAGTATATGTGCTAGGTATCCCATTTAAAATTGTAACCGATTGTAATGCATTTAAAATGACTATGGATAAAAAAGAAATGAGTACAAAAATAGCTAGATGGGCAATAATGTTATCCGATTTTGATTATGTTATTGAACATAGACAGGGTAGCAGTATGAGACATGTCGATGCATTAAGTAGGTATCCTATTTGTATGGTAATCCAAGATAGCTTAACTTTAAAAATTATCCAAGCTCAAGAAACCGATGACCATATTAAAACAATAAAAGAAATCCTAAAGGTGAAATCTTATGATGATTATCTAGTTAAAAATGATGTTCTTTATAAATGTGTTAATGGTAATCATTTATTAGTTGTACCGGAAGACATGCAAATGAATATAATCAAGGCCGCTCACGAAAAAGGTCATTACGCAGTTGCAAGAACAGAGAAAAGTTTAGAAAATGATTTTTACATCCCTAAAGTTAAACAAAAAATTGAGAAATGTATAGCAAATTGTGTTCCCTGTATTTTAGTTAATAGAAAATGTAGTAAACAAGAAGGCTTACTTCACCCAATAGAAAAAGAAGAAACTCCATTACATACGTACCATGTTGATCACTTAGGTCCATTAGAAAGCACTAATAAAAATTACAAACATATCCTTTCGGTCATTGACGCATTCACAAAATTTGTTTGGTTGTATCCCACAAAATCTACCGATGCTGCCGAAGTAATTTCTAAATTAGAAATCCAAAAATCTATCTTTGGAAATCCAGTTCGAATTATATCAGATAAAGGTCCTGCATTTACCTCTAAAGCTTTTGAAGATTATTGCATCAATGAAAATATTAAACATATCCCGATTACCACTGGATTACCCTGGTCTAACGGCCAAGTTGAGCGTCTAAATTCTGTCATAATATCTGTTCTGTCTAAATTGTCTGTCGATAATCCTAAAAAATGGTATACACATGTAAGCAACATCCAACAGGTGATAAATTCGACTTTTCAGAGAAGTATAAGCACAACTCCTTTTGAATTGATGTTTGGTACTAAAATGAAACTAAAAAATAACAATGAAATAACTAGTCTTCTGAATGCTGAAATACAATCTGATTTTACAAATAATCGCGAAGATATGAGAAAAAATGCTAAAAAACAGATTTTAAAAGTCCAAGAAGAGAACCGTAAAACTTACAACCTCAGACGAAAGAAAGCTAACAAATTTAAGATTAATGATGTGGTTGCTATAAAACGCACACAACAAGGTCCAGGTTTGAAGTTAAAACCAAAATATTTAGGTCCGTACAAAGTCATAAAAGTAAAAAATAATGACACCTACGATGTAAAGAAACTTGGATTCAACGAAGGACCCATGGTCACCAGTACATGTGCAGAGTACATGAAGCCGTGGACGGACGAAGCTTGAAAAAAAAAAAAAGAATTTCACCGATTGTGACACTATACCAACTATGACAAACCTCTGGACTGACAACTAATAGAATTTTAACTTTATTCTCGAAAAGACGAAAAGACGTAAGGTAAAAGAAGATGAAAAGACGTATGAAAGAAGACGAAAAGACGTAAGATAAAAGAAGACGGAAGACGTAAGAAAGAAAAGACGAAAAGACGTAAGGTAATAGAAGATGAAAAGACGTATGAAAGAAGAAGACGAAAAGACGTAAGATAAAAGAAGATGAAAGGACGTAAGAAAGAGAAGACGAAAAGACGCGAAAAAAAAAATATATGAATTTTTTCAAGAAATAATCTAAGCTTTGATAAACAATTTGAATAATGACTTCTTTTTTTCAATTAAGACTTTGGATGCTGCTGTGTTTTTTTCTTTATCTTTCCAGATGATCCAACTGCTGCTGCCTCCAAAGGGACGAGCATTCGAGGACGAAAGCCTAGTCAGGACGGCCGTTGAGGGAGCGATTCTTTCTCCAACAGCTAGTATCATGTCTTGTAAGGTTCTTCATATCGCAACTCTGATAGAAAAGGTCTTTAGAAAGCAGACGATTTTCTGAAAAAACTCCATTCAGACGAAAAGCCGAAGAAAAAAGAAATGAACGGAAGAGATCGTGGGATGGAATGTGGGGAGAGTTGGTGTTGACTTTAGAAGAATGTTGATTAAGATGACGCGATTAAGATGTTTTAATTAAAGTTTCCTTTTGAATGTTCGAATTGTAAATATTAATATGTAAATATCTTTTTTGTAAATATTAACGTTTAATATAAGTCATTTAAAAGTTTAAAAACGGTGTCAGAATTTAATTTACCTCCGAGTTTATTTACTTATGTGTTCGAAAGAACTTTTATAAGAAGAATCTCCATATATAAGTAGTAGGAAAAGGACAGTACGGGCTCAGCCGGAGGGACAGAGGGACCGTCCCTCCGCATCCCTCCGCGTCCCGCCGCCCCGCCGCAGAAAACCGCCCCGCCGCCGCCCCCACCGTCCCTCCTGCGGTACCTCCTGCGCCCACCGTGCATCCCCCTCCACAAACGCCCCCTAGTGGAAAAAAGGAACATTCTATTATAACAGAGAGGTGAACAACCTTCCCTAATTAAAAATATTATCAATCACATCTCAACTCGGAATCATACTATATGATGAAGATTAAATTTATATTTGAATTTTGAACAACCATAATTTTAATGAGTATTATTAATTAAGCGAAACAATTAAAATTTCAGTTTTCAACCATTTTATTTAGATTTCTTCAACTACAAGATGAGATTATCAATTTAACACAAGAAAGTTAAACATATTTGAATTTTGCTTGATAGACCATCTTAATGAGTAGTATTAATTAAATAAAAACAATAGAAAATATCAAGTTTTATAGAAAAAGACTGATTTCTTATGATTTTTATCAACTATATGATCAATGTAACGACTTAAAAGTTGAAAGTTAAACGTACATCCTAGTTTTTCAACTGCTATAACCCTTATGAGTATCGTTAATTAAGTAAAAAACAATGGAAAATATCAAGTTTTATAGAAAAAGACTGATTTCTTACGATTTTTATCAACTTAAGAGAGAAAACTTAATCGTACATTTCAGTTTTTCAACAGCTGTATCCTTAATGAGTATTGATAATTAAGTAAAAAACAATGGAAAATATCAAGTTTTATAGAAAAAGACTGATTTCTTACGATTTTTATCAACTGCAACATCAGTGTATCGACTTACAAGTTGAAAGTTAAACATGCATTCTAGTTTTTCAACAGCTATAATCTTAATGAGTATCGTTAATTAAGTAAAAAACAATGGAAAATATCAAGTTTTATAGAAAAAGACTTATTTCTTACGATTTTTTCAACTCAAACTTCAGAATATCAATTTGATAGAAAGAAATTTAAGCATGCATTCCAGTTTTGGACAACCATTTCCTTCATGAACATTATTTATTAAGCAAAACAACGGAAAATATTAAATTTTTAACTGATTTCTTCATATTTTTTTTAAATATAAAATCAGTATACACAACTTAAAATAGAAATTTAAGCATATTTTTTAGTTTTTGAACAGTCGTTACCTCAAAGAATTTCGATAATTGAACAATTAACAAAGGAAACTAATGATTTTTTAACGAAAAAAGACGAATTAAACGAATTTGGTTAACTTTTACTCTAAATGGAAATTTCATCATACTTTTATATACTAACTAAGTAGAATTTTAATGCATAAACGAACACATTTCAGTAAATATTCAACGCACACACAAATATGAAAACAACACCTGCTTCTTGTGACGTCATATTGAAACCAAAACTTATTCCTTGGAAGTCCCTCACCATGCCTTTTCACCCCCATCTCCCCCAATTTTTTACCACAGGTAGGGAAATGCACAAAGCAATGCCCTCTCTATCTTGTATATTTAGAAGTCTGGGAGAAAAAAAGAGACATTTTATGCACTCCAATTTCATAACAATTACCGCAATATCCCAAAATTTGAATTTTGGAAGACATAATCAGTATAATTAATTAAACAAAATAATAAAAATATTATTTTTTAAGGGGAAAAGGTGAATTTAAGCGAATTTGATTAGTTTTACAATAGTCTTTTGAACTGCAACTTGGAAATATAGATTTCTAACAGAAGAATTAAACGTATATTTTAATTTTAACAACAAAAACTTAACAAGTATCATTAATTTAAGAAAAATAAATATCAATTTTAAAGAAAAGACGAATTTGAATAATTTTACACTAGTATTTTCAAAAGCAACCTAGAAATATCAATACTTATTCACATATTTCACTTATTCACTGTATTCAATACTATATTTAATAAATTTGGATACACTTTAAGAATTTTCTAATGTATAATTAAATATTAGCTGTATATTTAATGTTACCCATGTTTTCAACATTAGTTCATAATCGTGAATTTTGTATTTTAAATACCATGTATTCAGGTTCAGATTATTTTCACTTGAAATCATACAGAATTTTTTAACAGATTCAGATTATTTTCACTTGAAATCATACAGAATTTTTTAACAGAGTTTGTTTTTGAAATCATTGAAGCAACTGTATTTAATATTTTTAACACCAATTTTCTAAGATTGTCTAACATTTTCCGATTATACATCCCCCATAAGTACATTTCTAAATGCTACAATCACTTTACATATCGAAAAGATATCATTGAAGCAACTGTATTTAATATTTTTAACACCAATTTTCTAAGATTTTTTAACATTTTCTGGTTATACATTCCTCAAAAGTATATATTCTAAACAATAGAAAATATTAATTTTAAGAATAAAAAGACGAATTTAAACAAATTTTATTAGTTTTACAATATTTTTTCTCATCTCCAACACGGATATACCAATTTTAACAGAATTAAACGCATATTTTAGTTTTTAAGAACAAAAATGTAATAAGTATCATTAATTATACAAAAAATAAATATCAATTTTCAAGAAAAGACAATTTTTTATACAAATTTTCAACTTTGAAATACATTTGTTTACATATATTGTTACAATATATTACTAAACTTAAACTTTTTAAAAAGTTTGAATGTCTTTACAAAGGGTTCATATTTATATTTTTCACGTCTTGACTGCATTCGAAATCTTACAACAAAAGTATACTTTTATTATTTTTATTATTATTATTATTCTAGAAAACCTAAAAAGTCATTTCTTGCTGCTTTAAACACTTGACAAATTAAAACTACTCTGAGATATTCTACCCATATAATTAATCAAATTAGGACATGATTCATCTTACACTTCAAAATTTCTGAATTTTTACAATACTTATTTTCATCAAACTTTATTCTTGATCCTATATATTTTAGGAGTACAGAATTTTAACATCTGTTTTTATCTACTTATCAGAAAATTATTAAAACACCCAACAACATTTTCCAAATATGAATATTATCTTTACAGTTTAATAATACAAAACATACACGAATACAAAGTTTAATTTTTACAAACATTTCATATTTCAAACCAAACTTTTCGAAATTTTCACATCATAAGAGCAAACATTAGACGAACTTTTTAACTTTTTAACTTTTTTATTGCTTAGATCTTTTCATCATAACTTTTAATTATGATAATTATCCATTTTTAGGTTGAATGTCGAAAAACTGTAACTGAAATTACATAAGCTTAATGTAAAAAACCATGTTCTCACACAATTTCTTGAAATTCAACAAAGAATTGACTATTACTTATCTATTATTATTCTTATTAAATACTTATCTACATCAATATCGACTCTCGATAGTATATAGATATTTCATCATTACACACTTACAACTCTTTTCAAACGTTTATCAGAAAAAAAGTCAATCAAAGTCTAGTAGTTATCACACCTGTTCCTCAGAAATATTACTATCATATGAAACAGTAAAGAAAATTAATAGATATTTAATATTTAATAACCTCATACGCGAAATTACTGTCGAATGAGAATACTAATAATCTATAAAATCAACTGTTGAACAAAAAAAAAGTACAGATTACCGAAAATTCAAATGTTTTTTCTACAAAAGTTACAAAAATTAACAAATGAATGACAAGTTAGAGAAATAACTAAAAAAGTTAATGAACATATTTACAAATTTATTAAAATCACACCTTTTTCTGGATTACAAACCACAATTTCTTGAAAAATTTAACACCGAATTTGTAAGATTTTAGTCCTAGTATTACATACACTCAATAAATATTCAAAATTAACAAAAATATAATTTTTTAGTCTCATCAATAAGCAGAAATTCTATATTAAAAGAATATTTTCATAGTAGTACTTATAAAAATGAGAGTTTACAAACTGATTTTCATAAATTTATCACATTTAAACTTAATATTTTACATAAAACATTATTTAATCAAATTTTATGCTTTCTAATTCAGTAAAATTCAATACTTTTTTAGTTTTTAAACCAATACCACAATATTTATTTACATCAAACTTGATTCTTCACCTTTTATATTTCCACATTAAACACGTGAGATAAATACTAACTTGGATCAGGAGTTGAAGTCAACTGATTCCATTCGATTTTCATCATGTATGCATTGCTCCTACACGAAATTTCTTACTGCTATAATCATCTAATGTATTAAAACTAATCTCCTCATATTTTTAATCAATTCACCAGATGTTTCATCTCGCACTTCTGAATTATCGTGCATCAAGTTGCTTAAAATATAAATACTATCTTTATAGTTTTAATGATATATAGTATACATGGTTTATCTTGAGTTAGCACTTCCATACTATTAATCAAATTATATGTTTCATCTTGCACTTGATCTTAATGATTTCATCTTGCATCTGAATTATCGTCCATCGAGTTTTTTTTTTTTTTAATAATAATATATTTATAGTTTTTGATTATACATAGCATGTACAAATACAATCTTTAATTTTAACATTTCATATTTCAAATAACCTATTTCCGAAACCAAGCTATGTGAATTTTACCACAATACAAATTACCACAATACAATTATTATCATAGAATAATTTGTGTTTCACACTTTTCTAAAAATTATCAGATATGTACCCCTCAGAGAAATTACTATCATATGAATAAATGAAGAAAATTTAATTTATATTAAATGTACACGAAATTGATAGCAATATACATGTATTTAATAAAAATAAATAAATAAGCGATTATTTATACATTAAACCTTTACTAAATATATATTTCTTTCATTATACAGATGTTTCAACAAGATGAACCAAAACAGCAGCAAACTTCAGAAATTAATGATCCGAATGATTCATCCCTAGCACATGTAGCGTTAACGAATAACACATATGTGAGTACTTATATGAGAAATACTAGAATTCGTATATGAAACGTAATTAGAGTAAATACAAAATGATTTGTCTTACTACCTACACTTTAGCAAGTGCTTTTTACCTATATTATTGAAGAGAATCCTAACTGTGTCCATTTATTTCTACTACAGATGTGCTCTATTTGCTACAAACACTTCTTAAGTAAATGGAATTTAACAGAACATACAAAAATCTATACAGATGAAAAACCTTACACTTGGAAAGATTACCATAAATGCTGTTTTCAAGGAGACGTGAATAAAAAATGCACACATCATCATATAAAGCATTGTCAGATATATGTAAACTTAGCGAAGATATTCAAAAATTAGTCAGACTTTTGTAGAATTTAGAAATAAAGGAAGATATTTAGGCTATTTATCCATCATATTTTCACAACACTTACCACAATATCTCAAACTTAAAATTTGGAAGACACACACTGCTGAAAAGTAATTTTGTGATTCTTCTAACCAGTATGAATGTATAGATATTATTTTGCAGTGTATTCTTTGAATGCTCACATTAAATATTCTTTTATATGCATATATCGTTGTGTTTATTTTTCTAATATCTATTACATTAATGAAATACATAACATTTTAAGTGAAATAACACTCTCACAACTTAAAAAATGCATAAGAACATACAAAAATAAGCAGATGTATGAAAAAATACGCAAGTTTACAAAATAATTTCATTGTTTTCTAGAAATATTAACAAAAAATATTTACAATATGAAAAAATTGCAAAAGTGAAAAGAAAAAACACAAATGTAAAAACAAAAACCACAAAGTGAAAAACTCATAACAAAGTTTTTGAAAAAAAAAATATTTACAACAAAATTTTTTTTTTACAAAAACCAAAACTTCCAAAAATATTTTTTTCAAAAATTTTTTTTTTCAAAAACATTTTTTACAAAAAATTTTTTTTTTCAAAATAAGTTTTTACAAAAGTAAAAAAAAGAAAATCACAACGTTAAAAAAATGAAAAATTTTTGCAACATTTTTTTGCAATTTTTTTACACTTTTTTTAACAAAAATTTTTCATTTTTTTAACGTTGTGATTTTCTTTTTTTTACTTTTGTAAAAACTTATTTTGAAAAAAAAATTTTTTGTAAAAAATGTTTTTGAAAAAAAAATTTTTTGAAAAAAATATTTTTGGAAGTTTTGGTTTTTGTAAAAAAAAAATTTTGTTGTAAATATTTTTTTTCAAAAACTTTGTTATGAGTTTTTCACTTTGTGGTTTTTGTTTTTACATTTGTGTTTTTTCTTTTCACTTTTGCAATTTTTTCATATTGTAAATATTTTTTGTTAATATTTCTAGAAAACAATGAAATTATTTTATAAACTTGCATATTTTTTCATACATCTGCTTATTTTTGTATGTTCTTATGCATTTTTTAAGTTGTGAGAGTGTTATTTCACTTAAAATGTTATGTATTTCATTAATGTAATAGGTATTAGAAAAATAAACACAACGATATATGCATATAAAAGAATATTTAATGTGAGCATTCAAAGAATACACTGCAAAATAATATCTATACATTCATACTGGTTAGAAGAATCACAAAATTACTTTTCAGCAGTGTGTGTCTTCCAAATTTTAAGTTTGAGATATTGTGGTAAGTGTTGTGAAAATATGATGGATAAATAGCCTAAATATCTTCCTTTATTTCTAAATTCTACAAAAGTCTGACTAATTTTTGAATATCTTCGCTAAGTTTACATATATCTGACGATGCTTTATATGATGATGTGTGCATTTTTTATTCACGTCTCCTTGAAAACAGCATTTATGGTAATCTTTCCAAGTGTAAGGTTTTTCATCTGTATAGATTTTTGTATGTTCTGTTAAATTCCATTTACTTAAGAAGTGTTTGTAGCAAATAGAGCACATCTGTAGTAGAAATAAATGGACACAGTTAGGATTCTCTTCAATAATATAGGTAAAAAGCACTTGCTAAAGTGTAGGTAGTAAGACAAATCATTTTGTATTTACTCTAATTACGTTTCATATACGAATTCTAGTATTTTTCATATAAGTACTCACATATGTGTCATTCGTTAACGCTACATGTGCTAGGGATGAATCATTCGGATCATTAATTTCTGAAGTTTGCTGCTGTTTTGGTTCATCTTGTTGAAACATCTGTATAATGAAAGAAATATATATTTAGTAAAGGTTTAATGTATAAATAATCGCTTATTTATTTATTTTTATTAAATACATGTATGTATATTGCTATCAATTTCGTGTACATTTAATATAAATTAAATTTTCTTCATTTATTCATATGATAGTAATTTCTCTGAGGGGTACATATCTGATAATTTTTAGAAAAGTGTGAAACACAAATTATTCTATGATAATAAGTATTGTGGTAAAATTCACATAGCTTGGTTTCGGAAATAGATTATTTGAAATATGAAATGTTAAAATTAAAGATTGTATTTGTACATGCTATGTATAATCAAAAACTATAAATATATTATTATTTAAAAAAAAAAAAAACTCGATGGACGATAAATTCAGATGCAAGATGAAATCATTAAGATCAAGTGCAAGATGAAACATATAATTTGATTAATAGTATGGAAGTGCTAACTCAAGATAAACCATGTATACTATATATCATTAAAACTATAAAGATAGTATTTATATTTTAAGCAACTTGATGCACGATAATTCAGAAGTGCGAGATGAAACATCTGGTGAATTGATTAAAAATATGAGGAGATTAGTTTTAATACATTAGATGATTATAGCAGTAAGAAATTTCGTGTAGGAGCAATGCATACATGATGAAAATCGAATGGAATCAATTGACTTCAACTCCTGATCCAAGTTAGTATTTATCTCACGTGTGTAATGTGGAAATATAAAAGGTGAAGAATCAAGTTTGATGTAAATAAATATTGTGGTATTGGTTTAAAAACTAAAAAAGCATTGAATTTTACTGAATTAGAAAGCATAAAATTTGATTAAATAATGTTTTATGTAAAATATTAAGTTTAAATGTGATAAAATTATGAAAATCAGTTTGTAAACTCTCATTTTTATAAGTACTACTATGAAAATATTCTTTTAATATAGAATTTCTGCTTATTGATGAGACTAAAAAATTATATTTTTGTTAATTTTGAATATTTATTGAGTGTATGTAATACTAGGACTAAAATCTTACAAATTCGGTGTTAAATTTTTCAAGAAATTGTGGTTTGTAATCCAGAAAAAGGTGTGATTTTAATAAATTTGTAAATATGTTCATTAACTTTTTTAGTTATTTCTCTAACTTGTCATTCATTTGTTAATTTTTGTAACTTTTGTAGAAAAAACATTTGAATTTTCGGTAATCTGTACTTTTTTTTTGTTCAACAGTTGATTTTATAGATTATTAGTATTCTCATTCGACAGTAATTTCACGTATGAGGTTATTAAATATTAAATATCTATTAATTTTCTTTACTGTTTCATATGATAGTAATATTTCTGAGGAACAGGTGTGATAACTACTAGACTTTGATTGACTTATTTTTCTGATAAACGTTTGAAAAGAGTTGTAAGTGTGTAATGATGAAATATCTATATACTATCGAGAGTCGATATTGATGTAGATAAGTATTTAATAAGAATAATAATAGATAAGTAATAGTCAATTCTTTGTTGAATTTCACGAAATTGTGTGAGAACATGGTTTTTTACATTAAGCTTATGTAATTTCAGTTACAGTTTTTCGACATTCAACCTAAAAATGGATAATTATCATAATTAAAAGTTATGATGAAAAGATCTAAGCAATAAAAAAAGTTAAAAAGTTAAAAAGTTCGTCTAATGTTTGCTCTTATGATGTGAAAATTTCGAAAAGTTTGGTTTGAAATATGAAATGTTTGTAAAAATTAAACTTTGTATTCGTGTATGTTTTGTATTATTAAACTGTAAAGATAATATTCATATTTGGAAAATGTTGTTGGGTGTTTTAATAATTTTCTGATAAGTAGATAAAAACAGATGTTAAAATTCTGTACTCCTAAAATATATAGGATCAAGAATAAAGTTTGATGAAAATAAGTATTGTAAAAATTCAGAAATTTTGAAGTGTAAGATGAATCATGTCCTAATTTGATTAATTATATGGGTAGAATATCTCAGAGTAGTTTTAATATGTCAAGTGTTTAAAGCAGCAAGAAATGACTTTTTAGGTTTTCTAGAATAATAATAATAATAAAAATAATAAAAGTATACTTTTGTTGTAAGATTTCGAATGCAGTCAAGACGTGAAAAATATAAATATGAACCCTTTGTAAAGACATTCAAACTTTTTAAAAAGTTTAAGTTTAGTAATATATTGTAACAATATATGTAAACAAATGTATTTCAAAGTTGAAAATTTGTATAAAAAATTGTCTTTTCTTGAAAATTGATATTTATTTTTTGTATAATTAATGATACTTATTACATTTTTGTTCTTAAAAACTAAAATATGCGTTTAATTCTGTTAAAATTGGTATATCCGTGTTGGAGATGAGAAAAAATATTGTAAAACTAATAAAATTTGTTTAAATTCGTCTTTTTATTCTTAAAATTAATATTTTCTATTGTTTAGAATATATACTTTTGAGGAATGTATAACCAGAAAATGTTAAAAAATCTTAGAAAATTGGTGTTAAAAATATTAAATACAGTTGCTTCAATGATATCTTTTCGATATGTAAAGTGATTGTAGCATTTAGAAATGTACTTATGGGGGATGTATAATCGGAAAATGTTAGACAATCTTAGAAAATTGGTGTTAAAAATATTAAATACAGTTGCTTCAATGATTTCAAAAACAAACTCTGTTAAAAAATTCTGTATGATTTCAAGTGAAAATAATCTGAATCTGTTAAAAAATTCTGTATGATTTCAAGTGAAAATAATCTGAACCTGAATACATGGTATTTAAAATACAAAATTCACGATTATGAACTAATGTTGAAAACATGGGTAACATTAAATATACAGCTAATATTTAATTATACATTAGAAAATTCTTAAAGTGTATCCAAATTTATTAAATATAGTATTGAATACAGTGAATAAGTGAATAAGTGAAATATGTGAATAAGTATTGATATTTCTAGGTTGCTTTTGAAAATACTAGTGTAAAATTATTCAAATTCGTCTTTTCTTTAAAATTGATATTTATTTTTCTTAAATTAATGATACTTGTTAAGTTTTTGTTGTTAAAATTAAAATATACGTTTAATTCTTCTGTTAGAAATCTATATTTCCAAGTTGCAGTTCAAAAGACTATTGTAAAACTAATCAAATTCGCTTAAATTCACCTTTTCCCCTTAAAAAATAATATTTTTATTATTTTGTTTAATTAATTATACTGATTATGTCTTCCAAAATTCAAATTTTGGGATATTGCGGTAATTGTTATGAAATTGGAGTGCATAAAATGTCTCTTTTTTTCTCCCAGACTTCTAAATATACAAGATAGAGAGGTCATTGCTTTGTGCATTTCCCTACCTGTGGTAAAAAATTGGGGGAGATGGGGGTGAAAAGGCATGGTGAGGGACTTCCAAGGAATAAGTTTTGGTTTCAATATGACGTCACAAGAAGCAGGTGTTGTTTTCATATTTGTGTGTGCGTTGAATATTTACTGAAATGTGTTCGTTTATGCATTAAAATTCTACTTAGTTAGTATATAAAAGTATGATGAAATTTCCATTTAGAGTAAAAGTTAACCAAATTCGTTTAATTCGTCTTTTTTCGTTAAAAAATCATTAGTTTCCTTTGTTAATTGTTCAATTATCGAAATTCTTTGAGGTAACGACTGTTCAAAAACTAAAAAATATGCTTAAATTTCTATTTTAAGTTGTGTATACTGATTTTATATTAAAAAAAATATGAAGAAATCAGTTAAAAATTTAATATTTTCCGTTGTTTTGCTTAATAAATAATGTTCATGAAGGAAATGGTTGTCCAAAACTGGAATGCATGCTTAAATTTCTTTCTATCAAATTGATATTCTGAAGTTTGAGTTGAAAAAATCGTAAGAAATAAGTCTTTTTCTATAAAACTTGATATTTTCCATTGTTTTTTACTTAATTAACGATACTCATTAAGATTATAGCTGTTGAAAAACTAGAATGCATGTTTAACTTTCAACTTGTAAGTCGATACACTGATGTTGCAGTTGATAAAAATCGTAAGAAATCAGTCTTTTTCTATAAAACTTGATATTTTCCATTGTTTTTTACTTAATTATCAATACTCATTAAGGATACAGCTGTTGAAAAACTGAAATGTACGATTAAGTTTTCTCTCTTAAGTTGATAAAAATCGTAAGAAATCAGTCTTTTTCTATAAAACTTGATATTTTCCATTGTTTTTTACTTAATTAACGATACTCATAAGGGTTATAGCAGTTGAAAAACTAGGATGTACGTTTAACTTTCAACTTTTAAGTCGTTACATTGATCATATAGTTGATGAAAATCATAAGAAATCAGTCTTTTTCTATAAAACTTGATATTTTCTATTGTTTTTATTTAATTAATACTACTCATTAAGATGGTCTATCAAGCAAAATTCAAATATGTTTAACTTTCTTGTGTTAAATTGATAATCTCATCTTGTAGTTGAAGAAATCTAAATAAAATGGTTGAAAACTGAAATTTTAATTGTTTCGCTTAATTAATAATACTCATTAAAATTATGGTTGTTCAAAATTCAAATATAAATTTAATCTTCATCATATAGTATGATTCCGAGTTGAGATGTGATTGATAATATTTTTAATTAGGGAAGGTTGTTCACCTCTCTGTTATAATAGAATGTTCCTTTTTTCCACTAGGGGGCGTTTGTGGAGGGGGATGCACGGTGGGCGCAGGAGGTACCGCAGGAGGGACGGTGGTGGCGGCGGCGGGGCGGTTTGCTGCGGCGGGGCGGCGGGACGCGGAGGGATGCGGAGGGACGGTCCCTCTGTCCCTCCGGCTGAGCCCGTACTGTCCTTTTCCTACTACTTATATATATACATATATATATTTAATTCAAGAATTTTAAAACAATTTACTAGAAGTCAAAGGCTGATATATATAATATCTAAAGGTAACTGCTTTTTTACTATAGAGAGCAATACAGATATGGATTTTTATTTTTTTTTTAAATAAAAATGCAGAGTGCTTAAATTTTAAATATAAAGCTAATGTTGATCAGCGTCTTCATCCTCCATCATAGGCGATGAATATAAGAATTTTGTGAAAATAAAATTTTGTATCGTAAGATCAAAAGCAATTATTCAAATGTGAACCAAGCATTTATTGATAATAATTTCAGTCTTGCAGCTAAACTTTTCCAGTCTGATGAACTAATTTTATTTGCAAATAACAAATACGTATAAATAATTCAAATATTTCAAAATAATTAATAAATATTCTCTTTTATGGAATGAAATTTTTAATAGATCTGCATTTTGCCTACGTCAATCGCTGCTAATTTACTTAAACATCTTTATTTATTTTTGTTAAAAAGAAATTTGTTTTGTTACATATTAATAATTGCATTTAAATAATATTTAAAATATAATAATGAAAACATTCTTTTAAAATCATGTATGAAAACATAAGTAATAAATATTAATCTAAAATACAGATTTCTGATTGCAAACGATTTTCAGATATTAGCAAAATAATGTTATCTTTTCAAGCAAAATATTAAAAGATTTTCTATTTTGATATTTAGGGTAATGTCACACGGACGATTTCCAAAAACAGACAAAACGACGCCCTCTATTGAGAGCATTACTATCATCTCCTCTTGTCAGACGAGCGACGCGTTACAACTGCGTTCAAACATACGCAAAGACGGGAGATGGTCACTCCGGCTCCCCATTGTTTATTGACAAGCATTGTCATGTCCCCTAATCCCTTCTTAAGCTGGGCTGGGGAACTGGACTCCTACATTCTTTAGAGAACTTTTTTTTATATTTTGTTTCTTCAGAAAAAGTATAATTTGGTTACCTTTTCTTGGCGATTTTCAACTTTTTTGGCAAAGAAAAAACACCCGACTTGTAATATTTTTTAACAAAAAAAAAAAATCAGACTAGGTGAAATTATGCCTATGTTATTATCAGTTATGAAACAAATATACACAATGCTTGGTCCGAAACTAGGGAAGGGCAGAGAAAAAAAAAATCTTGCATCTCGAAAGCTTACACACAAAACTGAAAGTAGAAGTAACATTTAAAATTATTAAAATGCAAGAGAGAATTTTCAAAAAGAACGCTCTCATACATTTAACATTAATGCTTCATTTTCTTTGCGTGACGTGTGTAGTAATTTTAATTTTAATTTTTTTTAATTCTCTTTCTAGATTTATGTGTACTAAACATATAATTCAATCATCTTATTGAAATATTAATTTGATTAACAAATTAATACTTCATTAAATTAATATGAAATATTTATTAAAATATTATATTTTAAATTTAATAGTAATAGCATTAAATTTTAGAAGCATAAAATGTTAAGGTTATGTCTGCGAATTCTCAAAAGAAAAGAGTACATAATGTCATTTCTGCATTATTGAAATGATTTTCTTATTAAAATTTAAAAGAAAACTAAAAGACGATTTTATTTCTCTTTGCAGTAATTTATGCTACTATTATTGCAGATATCAAAATAGTTCCAAAAGGAAATTTAATAATTTTTATAATTCCTAAATGCAAAATATTAAAAATGTAATATTATTGAAAGATTAATTTGACAATAAAATCCTAAGATTTTATTGTCATTTATATTACATTCGTAATCTTCCATTCGGTTCCAGGCTATAAAAACTGCAATTGAACTTATCGTACACAGATGATTATAGAAATTTATACACTTAATACAGAAAATTATTACACTTAAAAGAATATATGTAGTTTCGCATTTATTTCCAGCAAATAACTAATAAAGAAATAGACCCTATTCTTCATTTTGGTTCAAGGCTATAATAATAGCCATTTTACCAATTGTGACATCACAGGAAATTTTTGAAGAAATTGCCGTCAAACAAAATCAATCATTTAATCAGTTGTTTCATTAAATCGTTTCATAAATTCGTTTCATTAGGATTTTATATATATAGGGTAAATATGAAACAAAGGCAAGCTTATCTATTTTTTCATTACTCAAAGTTTAAACTGAGAAAGGTGAAAAAAATTTATTATACTGAAACAATAATTCCTTATGTAAGTTAGACAGTTATTTTCCCAATGACTATTCTAATTAAATATTATCCCACAATATTATTGGTTGTACACTTAAATATCCAAGGTCAAATGTAAAGCTGGAAATATATTATTATTTTTTTTATTATTATTCTTATTATTTTACCTTTATTTATTTATTTCATTTTGTTTAACAGGGGGGGGGGGGGGTGTTAAGAGGCTACTGTTAGAGCAAAAGTTCTGTGTCTACAGAGTAACACAGTCAATAGTTAAAAAATAATATTTTACTTCTTTTATTTGAAAATATCAAAAGTATCATACACAATATATTGAAAATAAATATCAAACTTCGTTTTATTTTAAAAATAAATATCGGATATTTCTTATGATGCATCAAAATATATATTCATCGATATATATCACCGAATCCAGTGTTAAAAGTACAGGAACACACTTTTTAGAATCCTCCCTTGAATTTTAATACTATTAGGTAGCTTTCGTTACAAAAAAAAAAAAAAAAAAAAAAAAGCTACCTATTGCAGCCGTCCGGAGGAAAGCACTTCCGGAAAATTTTGGTATATTTTCTCCGATCATGACCCCCAGACCCCAAAACCACCCTCCGTTCAAATGTTGACATATATATATAAGGTACCCTGGGGTAATAACGCCATGCAAACAAAACTGTGAAATAAGATGGAATAATTGCATGTAGATTACCCAATTCTAAAAATACAAACTCTACCAACTTAGAAATTGACAAATTGCATTCTAAGCTATTGAAAATGTTCAATTTTTTGTGAAAGTGTAAGAAAAATAAAGGTGTGTGTGTGTGGGGGGGGAGGTATGTACATAGTACATACATGGTATGTACATAGTACATACAAATGTTTCGACCGAGTTCGTTGGCCAGCATCATACGCCGTCTTGTTTCAAAATGGCGGCCTGTGATGTCGAAAGTAACATAACATCACATATTATTATTAGCTTCTTTTTTTAAATTTAAATTTTCAAATTTAAAATTAAAATTATCTTTCCCAATTTCAAATCAATTAAACATCATTTTTACTTTCTAAAAAGAATATATTTATCTCTTTCCTTTAAATTGCAGTTATGTATGTTTAACCGAGGCCGTTAATAAAATAAATCAAAATCCAATCTTTTCTCATCCTAAAATCATTTTCTGAGCCTGCATACTTTCGTTTGTTCAAAGAGTACATAGAATGATATTTTAAAAACCATATGCCCTTTTGCAGTTACTCAGTCACTTGTTTAATTCCTTTCCAAATTAACAGACATTACAATTCCTTTTTCGGCTTAAAATCTAACGCTCTGTTTATATTAAAGCGGCGTCTGACATCTGTGTTATGGATTTAGAAATATTTTTCTCAGCAATCAGTGTTGGCATGCATATTTGTAAGCTAATATTTTAATCGCCAAATTAACGGTCCGGTTGGCATGTTTTTAATTTAAACTTTCTTTATGAACTATACGTATAGGGTTATCATAGTCTAAGGGCAACCACATTTTAGCTCGACGCATTTTGGCTACATTATTTGATGTCAGGATTCAGTCTATCTCTAACTGTCCTGCTGTAAGGATGTAGAGCTTCTGCTTCTGTATTTTTACCAGGGGGTCACCCCATGAGAGTGTAAGTTTTACCTCTCTTTAATAAATGCCACATAATACTTGAGCATTTTCTTCATCGAGTCTCTCTTTCCTGTGTTATTGCTATTTTACGCAATGTAATTTTAATTTTGATTTTCACGGCTGATCTTCATATGTCTTAAGCAGTTATCAAACTTAACTTCCATTCTTTAAAGACATGAACGAAAATAATCGTCATACGGCCATTTAAAATTTTTTTAAACATTAAAATTTAAAATTAAATGCGAGAAGATTACAAGTTGAAAAATATTTTTCTTTTACGTGTTAGAACTTAAAACAAAGATTCCAGAACACTTTTTTTTCGTCTATATCTTAAGAAATGACTAAGTTATAGCACTTTGAATTTCTAGTATGCCTCATTTTGAAACGATCTGATTTTTGTCACGTTATAACATGCGGATTTATGAATCGATTTGGATGTAACTTTGCGTGTACATAGTAAGTGAAAGTAATTTGTAAGAGAAAATGGCATCCTTTATTTCGTATTGTAGTATAGAAATGGGCCAGAGTAACAACATCAGCAGAGTAGCTAAATTTTCCCATTTTCCATCGCCATCATTTCCTTAATATATATATATATATATATATATATATATATATTTATAAAGAATAACTGTAAATTAATGAAGAAAAATTTACACCGGATCAATTTTTTAAAGTCATTTTTCGTTTTTGAGGCATAACACAAACTCATAGAGAATTTGAAGATATCTCTCAAGCAAATAACAAAGATTTTTAATAAAGCTTCCTTTAATTTGGAATTTTATTCTTAAAGTGTTAGCAATAGGAAACTTTCAAAAGGGTGCCAAAAAAATTTCAGAGGGCGCAATGGCCCTCTCGGGCGCCGCATTGGACTGTCCTGAATTAGACAGTTTATCTTTCAATGACCGATCTAACAGGGTTCGGTATATATATACATACACTGTAAAAAAAATTCTGTAGAGTTACTAAACTTTTTCTAGGAAACTGGGATTCCAAGAACTTTTCATGTAAAGGTTACAGGAAAATTTCATGTAACCGATTCTGAAACTTGAATTTTTGCTGTTATCGTTACAGGAAATGTTTTTGGAATTCCAGTTTCCTAGATAAAGTTTAGTAACTTTACAGAATTTTTTTTACAGTGTATACAGGGTGATTCCGAATTTTTTTTACAATAAAAGAGGGGTGATAGTACACATCAAGACAAACAATATTAAATAGGAGACCAAGGGTCCAAAACGTTTTCCTAAGGAAATAGCCGCCATTAAAGTTTAGGGACCAAAATTTCAAATAAACATAAAAAACGGAAAAATCGGTCGATTGATTTGCGGTTTTCACTAAAATTATTCTTTATGTCGGCATTTTCTTGAAATTAAATTATAAAGATAAATTTCAAAAAATGCCGATAGATGGCGCTTTAGACTTTGGAGTAACGAACAACTATTTTTTGCCGGTATTTTTTGCATCTCATTAAATGTTTTCGTAAGCTTAGACTCAAACTTAAATTTTGAGCTCAAAATCTGTAGTTGGGAGTGGTTAAGTAACACAAACTGAGCTGTGTTCAGGGGGTTCAAATTTCAAATGATTATAAAAAAGGAAAAATTGGTCGATTGATTTGCGGTTATTACTAAAACTATTGTTTATTTAGGTATTTTCGTGAAAATAAATTATAAAGATAAATTTCAAAAAATGCCGATAGAGGGCGCTTTAGACTTTGGAGTAACGAAACACTCTTTTTTGGCGTTATTTTTTGCATCTTATTAAATGCTTTCGTAAGCTTAGACTTGAACTTAAATTTTGAGCTCGAAATCTGAATAGCTGGGAGTTGTTAAGTAGACAAACTTAGCTGTGTTCAGAGGGTTCAAATTTCAAATAATTGTAAAAAACGGAAAAATTGGTCGATTCGTTTGCGGTTTTTGCTAAAACTAATTTTTAAATCAGCAGTTTTCTTGATCAATCAGTGTTTTCTTGAAAAGAATTTTTAAAGATAAATTTCACAAAATGCCGATAGAGGGCGCCTCAGACTTTGGAGTAGCGTACAACTATTTTTAACTGTTATTTTTTAAATCTCATTAAATGCTTTCAAATGCATAGACTTAAAGTTTGGGCTGAAATTCTGAATCGTTGGGAGTGTTTAAGTAGCGAAAAATTGAATTGTGCTCGAGGAGGAAAGAGGGTTAAATTTTAACTCCTGAACACACTTCAGTTTGCGCTTCTTAACTCCTCATAACGATTCAGGATTTGAGCTCAAAATTTAAGTTTAAATCTAAGCTTCCGAAAACATTTAAAGTGCTTTTGCAAGAAACCAAAAAACGAAGAACCAAAAAATAATGGTTAAAATGAATTGTTGGTTACTCTGAAGTTTACCCCGCCCTCTGACGGAATTTTTTGAGATTTATCTTTAAAAATTATTTTCAAGAAGATACTGACTTAAAGAATAGTTTTATTTTAAACCGCAAACGAATCGACCAATTTTTCCATTTTCTATAATTACTTTAAATTTGAACTTCCCCCTCCCCCTTGAACACAGTTCAGTTTGTGCTACTTAACCACTGCCTACTATTCAGATTTTCAGCTCAAAATTTAAGTTTAAGTCTAACCTTCCTAAATCATTTAAAGAGGTGCAAACAATAACGGCAAAAAATAGTTGTTCGTTACTCCAAAGTCTAAAGCTCCCTCTATCGGCATTTTTTGAAATTTATCTTTATAATTTATTTTCACGAAAATACCTAAATAAAGAATAGTTTTAGTGAAAACCGCAAATTAATCGACCAATTTTTCCGGTTTTTTTTAATCATTTGAAATTTGAACCCTCTGAACACAGCTCAGTTTGTGTTACTTAACCACTCCCAACTACAGATTTTGAGCTCAAAATTTAAGTTTGAGTCTAAGCTTACGAAAACATTTAATGAGATGCAAAAAATACCGGCAAAAAATAGTTGTTCGTTACTCCAAAGTCTAAAGCGCCCTCTATCGGCATTTTTTGAAATTTAACTTTATAATTTAATTTCAAGAAAATGCCGACATAAAGAATAATTTTAGTGAAAACCGCAAATTAATCGACCGATTTTTCCGTTTTTTTCGTTTATTTGAAATTTTGGTCCCTAAACTTTAATGGCGGCTATCTCCTTAGGAAAACGTTTTGGACCCTTGGTCTCCTATTTAATATTGTTTGTCTTGATGTGTACTATCACCCCTCTTTTATTGTAAAAAAAATTTGGAATCACCCTGTATATATACGTATATATATATATGCTACTATATATATATACATATATATAGCATATGCATATGTATGTATATATATACATATGCATATATATATATTTACCATAATATATACCATGATGTATATCCAAATTTTATTTTCAAAATATCAAGAAGTTTGATATTTTTGATATAATTTAATTTATATTCAAAATATACTGTCTGTTGATGTCCGAGGTTCACGAAGCAGTTCTTTGGTGTTGTCAAGTGTAAATGAATTCACACTAATATATCTTTTTTGCGTTATATTAACAACTTAAAGAAACATTTAGTAAATTGAAAACAAGATACAGGAATGCAGTTTCCTGCTGCGGTTACTGGATTAACATATTATCCAAGTATGCGAAATCATAGCGAAGAGAAATATAAGCACCGTGTGTGCTTTACAAAGACATAAGAGAAACTGAAGTAAGTTCGTTCACAGTAAAATATTGTCCTTGAAGTAATCAACAAAAATGATTTCACCATCATGTGCAATCAACTACTTATGAATTGCTTTAAATAAACAATGATATTATATTAATATCATTAATGTCACTTTTGAGTTATAAAGTAATTTACCCTTTATAATTATTATGGTTTTAAAGTAAACAGTTGAGTTAATTAATGTCACTTCTGAAATATGAAGTAATTTAACGTTTGTAAATATTACTGTTTTAGAATAAACACTCTAAACATTCGAACACACTCCCACCCTATCAGGCCTTAGTCCTGATATATAGGGAGGAGAGCTAATTTGTGTACTGGTCGTCTCAAATAAGATCCTTTACACTGTATGGTCACAACACGGACATGTCCGTCCTTTCCTGGGTGCACCTCTTTTACTCGGCCCAATGGCCAAGAGTCTGGTGGCTGGGCATCATCAAGGAGTAGCACAACTTGTCCAGGTTGAAGATTACGTTGCTCGACTCCCCACTTTCCTCTTTTTTGGAGCGAGCTCAAATATTCCTTCTTAAATCGATGGGAGAATCCTCTTTTTAAATTTTGCAGCAGCTCCCAGCGATTTCTAGGGTTGCTCGTAATAGATGAGGTCTCTTCAGGTAGCGAGAAAATTACATCACCTGTAAGAAAATGTGAGGGTGTGAGAACATTTATGCAGTCACTATCATTGTCATTTAAATGTATAAGAGGTCGCGAATTCAGTAAGCCTTCAACTTGGCTAAGTAGGGTGGCGAGCTCTTCGAAAGTTAGAAGTGTCGCTCCTATTACTCTTTTGAGATGGTATTTCGCGGATTTTATTGCAGCCTCCCAAATTCCGCCAAAGTGGGGGGAAGAAGGAGGGATAAAATGCCATTCAATGGATTTTTCAGTTAAATATTGAGACATGATTTCATTTTTAGGAAATGACAACCATGCCCTCTGTATTAGGTCGATTTTTCTTGATGCCCCGAGAAAGTTCTTCCCGTTGTCACTATAAAGGTGACGTGGGGTACCTCTTCTTGCACTAAAACGTCGAAGAGCTGCTATAAATGCTTCAGTTGTTAGATCACTTACAGCTTCTATATGGACCGCTTTTGTAGCAAGACAAATAAATAAGGCAATGTAACCCTTAGTTGTTTTTGCACCCCTACCCTTGCTAAATTTAATGGATATGGGGCCTGCGTAATCAATTCCGCTGGCAAAAAAGGGGCGTTCAAGATTTGCTCGAGGTTTAGGTAAATTCCCCATTAATGGAGGAGTTGTAATAGTTTTCTTATATCTGAAACATTTTAAACATCTATTAATGCATTTGTTGATGAGCTTTTTTCCACCAACTATCCAAAAAGATTGTTTTATAATGTGCGATAGTAGAGAAGGTCCAGCATGTAAAGTGGCAATATGCTGTTGTATTATCAATAGTTCACTCATTTTATGTTGTGATGGAAGTATTACCGGATGCTTGTGATTAAATGCTAACTGTGAATTTTGCAGGCGTCCTCCCACCCGTAAGATACCCTTAGCGTCAATAAACGGATATAGGGAGTGTAATTTGCTTTTCTTAGCTAGAGGTTTTTGTTCCTTGATACATTTTAACTCTTCTTTAAAGTAAGAATTTTGAATCCAAAGAACGATCATTTCTTCAGCAGATTTTGTTTCGTTAGATGTAAGTACTGTTGAAGGGATTTGATATTCATTAGCATTTTTGCATTTTTTAATGAATCTTAGGCAATATGCCAGAATGCGGATAATTTTTGAAAGCGAAGAGTGCTTTTGAAACAAATTATCTAGTACATCATTTGAAGGCTGCATGTGAAATGAAAAAATGGGATCCGATCTTTGCTCAGATTTGATTTGTTCATCGAATTCATCAACATTTAAGTCGTCTTTCGGCCAATTAGATGGGTCTAGAAGTAGCCAGCTTGGCCCTTTCCACCATAGCTCGCATTCCGGCAAACCCTTTGGGTCAATACCGCGAGAAGCGATATCTGCGGGATTTTCTTTTGAGGGAACGTGTCCCCAGTGCTTCGTAGGTAAAACTTCTGTTATTTGAGAGGTTCTGTTCGCCACAAATGTTTTCCACTTGCGGGGGTGTGCGGATAACCATGAAAGGACTACTTTAGAATCAGTCCATGCAAAAATATCGAACTTGTAATTCTTTAGTGTGTCCATAACTGTGCGGAATAATTTAGATAATAAGTGAGCACCACAAAGTTCTAATTTAGGGACAGAAATTTGCTTGATTGGTGCAACTTTTGTTTTAGAAACCAAAAGAAAAGCATTGGTTTTTCCATTGCAAGTTTGTCGGCAATAAATTGCGGCAGCATAAGCTAGTGTTGACGCATCGGAGAATCCGTGTAATTCGAAGGCATTCTCGGATGAAAGCGTAACACATCTTGGTATCGAAAATTGATTGATTTCATTGAACGAATCTTGAAATTTGAATAATTCCTCGGTTAGATGTTCTGGAATAATAGTGTCCCAGTCCCCTTTTGTCAACCACAGTTTTTGATAAAATATTTTTAAAGTTACAGTACATGGTGAAATTAGACCCAGTGGGTCAAAGATTCTAGCAGATTCTGCTAAAATTTGCCTCTTTGTAAGAGGTGGAGTGAGATTTAGTGAAACCTTGAAAATAAAAGTATCTGAAGAAGAGTTCCAGCTTAATCCTAGAACTTTAGAGCTTCCGTTATCACTAGGAATTATTTCAAAATTCGATTCGGTATTGGAATCATCCTCAAACTCTCTAAGAAATTCCTTTGAATTTGAATTCCATTTTCTTAAGTGGAAACCATGCGCGTGCAAAACATCGGTAATTTCTTTACAAGTTTCTATTGCCTCGCTAACAGTGTTTGAGCCTGAAAGTAGATCATCCATATAGAAATCTTTCTCTAATGTTTGAGAAATAACAGCATTTTTTGTATAATCATCAGCAATTTGTTTGAGACATTTAGTGGCTAGATAAGACGCTGGAGCTAGCCCATAAGTAACCGTTTTTAATTTGAAATTTTTTATTTCCTCATTAGAGTTAAACCTCCAAACTATTTTCTGATAATTTTGATCTTCTTCAGAAACTAAAATCTGGCGGTACATCTTTTCTATGTCAGCGCAAAAAACAATTTTCGGAACTCGAAAATTAAGTAAAATTTCAAATATGTCCCGTTGTAATTTAGGACCTACTCCCAATATTGAATTCAAGGAGTTTCCTTTTGAAGTATTACATGATGCATCAAACACAACTCTCAACTTGGTAGTAGTACTAGAAGGTTTAATAACCGCATGATGAGGAAGAAAATATTGTTCATTTTCAGAATCGTTAATGTCATTTTGTGTTATTAATTCCATATGGCCTAACTGTATATATTCGCGCATAAAATCCTTGTATTGCTTTTCGAATTCTGGGTTTTCTTTAAATTTCCTTTCCATCGCCAACAAGCGAGAAATTGCGGCAGGTCTAGAATTACCTAATTCTGTCGTAGGTTTAACAAAAGGTAATTTTACTACAAAACGACCCTCGGAATTGATTGAGTAAGTTTTCTGAAAATGTGATTCAACAAATTGTTCTTCTGGAGATAGAATTTGAGCATTATTATTGAATACTTCTTCCATTTCCCAAAATCGTTTTAATTCATTATCAATATTAAGTTCATAAATATGTAAATTATGCATTGAATTAGGAGTTGTGTTAAGATGAGGCATTTTTCCCGATACGAGAAAGCCAAAGATGGAATTTTGCGCAATTAAACTGCTCTGAGCACATGTTATTTGACCAGGAAGCAAAATAGAAAAAAAGTAATCTGATCCTAAAATAACATCAATTTTATTTGGAGTCCCAAAATGTGGATCTGCCAAGTTTACATTTTTTAAGTGTGAATAATGCTCTTCACTTATTTTCTCAGAAGGTAATGGAGCTGTTAATTCGTCTAAAATAAAAGCTTTCACTGACAACTTGCTGTCAGCATTATGAATTGATATAAGATCAATCATTACGTAACCCTTTGTTACTGCGATTTTTGAATTAGAAAGACCTTTCACGGGAAATCTGGCATTTTTCCTTTTGAATCCTAACACTTTCATGCATGATTCTGAAACGAACGTAGATTCTGAGCCACTGTCACACATAATTCTTAACGTGTGCTTTTGACCCATGCAATCATAAATATATACTGTAGCAGTGGGCAAAAGTGCGAAAGATGTTTGAACAGAATTTATTGAAGGAGAAACTTCTTTTTTATTATCATCAGGAATCGAAAGGTCCTCTGAATCAGATTTGCTTTTCCGACTCTGTTTTTCATTCGAACGTGAAGTTGACATCGCATAATTTTGTAGCTTATTCTCGCATAACAGCGTATGGTGTTTGAGCTGACAATGATGACAGCTAAATGTAGAATTACATTGATATGTGTAGTGTTTGTCAGACAAACAGTTGCTACATAATTTGTTTTTTCTCACAAATTGTTTTCTATCTCTTACATTTAATTCCTTAAATTTAATACATTTGTACAATAAGTGATTAGCTTTACAAAATAAACATTTGATAACGTTATTGGCGGGAGTTTTGTGAAAATTTAATTGTTTCTCTTTTTTATGTAACCCTGTATAATCATTATTATACAATTCTAAAGATAAACATCTGTCATTAATGAACTGAATAAATTGATCAAAAGAAGGAAAATCATCCTTTGATGAATATTGAGCCCATTCTTCACGTGTTTTATTATCAACCTTTTGAAGAAGAATATGAATTAACCAAATGTCTCTCTCTGATGCTTTAACATCGATTGATTTGAGAGCACGAATTACCTCGTCAGAGATATCTGATATATTGCGTAAGTTAAGTGCATTAGCATGAATAATGGGAGGTATATCCATAAATGTTTTGATAAGAGCTGCGACAATTTGTTTTTTTTTTGTCGTATCTTGACAATAATTTTTCCCATGCTTCTGCATAACTGGTTTCAGAAATGGGTATATGTTTTATAATTGAAGATGGCTCCTCACCGAGCAAACCTCTTAAGTATTGAAATTTTTGAATATTTGTTATACTGGCATTATTATGCACTAACGATAAATATAAGTCTTTAAATGACATCCAGTTTTTGAAATTACCATCAAATTGCTCAATATTCAATCTGGGTAATTTAAAATTATTAGTTGTATTAACTATAGGTAATTGTTCATTAACAACTTGAGAATGTGCATTCATACTATTTATAGAAAATTTTTCAAGTTCTGATTGCAGTTTGGCTTTGGTTTCATAATATTTTGTTTCAAATTCCTCCATTTCCGAGGATTCTTCTGGTAATTGTGCATCATATTTATCAAAATCGAAATAAGCTGTTTCTAATTTTTCTAATTTATTCAATAAATCATTCTTTTGAAAAACTTGATCAGCGTCAATGAAGTTCGTGATACGTGTTAATGCAGATTTAGCTCTGCCACGTAAATTTATGGCTGTCTTTTCTAAATCTTCTTGACTCATTATTAAAATAATGAGGGAACCAAGTTAAAAAACAAAGCCAAACTGATAATAAACCAAAATGTACTTATCTGAAACAGCTGGGCTGAAGGGTGCTCCTTTACGGCGACTTTGAGACGGCGTAATCCATAAAAAGCGATGTGTGCAGGTTATCTCGCCGGTGGTGCCTCCATAATGTTGTTGTCCGAGGTTCACGAAGCAGTTCTTTGGTGTTGTCAAGTGTAAATAAATTCACACTAATATATCTTTTTTGCGTTATATTAACAACTTAAAGAAACATTTAGTAAATTGAAAACAAGATACAGGAATGCAGTTTCCTGCTGCGGTTACTGGATTAACATATTATCCAAGTATGCGAAATCATAGCGAAGAGAAATATAAGCACCGTGTGTGCTTTACAAAGACATAAGAGAAACTGAAGTAAGTTCGTTCACAGTAAAATATTGTCCTTGAAGTAATCAACAAAAATGATTTCACCATCATGTGCAATCAACTACTTATGAATTGCTTTAAATAAACAATGATATTATATTAATATCATTAATGTCACTTTTGAGTTATAAAGTAATTTACCCTTTATAATTATTATGGTTTTAAAGTAAACAGTTGAGTTAATTAATGTCACTTCTGAAATATGAAGTAATTTAACGTTTGTAAATATTACTGTTTTAGAATAAACACTCTAAACATTCGAACACTGTCTAATACTTTTTATATTTTTAATCAAAACAAATGTAATTTTTTTTTAATCATTATTAATTGTGTCATTCTGTAGATAAAAAGCTTTTGCTACGGAAATGGTCTCCCCCCCCCCCCCACCACCAACCAACAAAAAAAAAGGTTACGTTTTACTTCTAAAGCTGAATTCTTAAATGTAGAATCAATAATAATGTGGGGATGTAATATTTACTTAGAAAAGGTATTGAAAGATAAACTGTCTAATTAGATAAGCTATTTAAATATTCACTGGAAATAATCTTTACTGGTTTTGGTTTTGTTCAATTTAAATTGCACAACAAATTAAAAAATGAAGTGACAGTTTTTAACTAATTTTCTTACATAAGTAAAAAAAAAAAAAGTCGTTTAGAAGATCGCTTTGTTAAGTTTTCATGCTAAATTTATTTATTTATTTATTTTTTGGTTTCTAATTTAAATTAGGTCTGAAAATATTTATAATGTTTAATACGTTTTCTACTTTTAAACTATCAAATATGTACCAAAAATATCGGATATTTTTTTATATTTTTGAAAATATATTTACTAAACCTGAAATTAATATTGCTATCACAAAATTATAGGTTCTCTATTGAAAAATTCAGTATCAATCATGTAAAAAAAGAAAAAAAAATTCTTAAGCTATAAAAGCATTTCCAGAATTAAAAATATTCTTTGTCCACTAAATGACACAGTCAATAAAAATTGAAAAATATAATTACACATATTTTGACTGAAAATATTTAATTTATTTGTCTCTAAATTTCATGGTATATCCTGGGAGGTCATTTGATTTTTCAGAATATCGTGAGTATTAAATGCATTTACGAATGAACGTTATACTTCATAAATGTAAGAAAATTTAGCGATTTTGTTTTTAGATCAAATAAGAAAAAAATCACTAAAATATTAAAAATATTTTAGTATTTTGTTATGATTTAAACGTTTTTATTTTTAAAACTTTTCAAACATATATTAGAGTTAAAATTCTAAAAAAAAAAAAAATTCCCCTGTAAATAACATATTCCACGAAACATACGCAGTGATTTTCTCCGAGATATTAAAATTTTCAGATTTCATTATAATCTATACAGATATTTGTGATTTACAACAAAAACATTTATCTTTATTTGCAATTTTGTATTTAAAAGTATAATATGAAATTTTCAGAAGTTCTAAAATAAAAGAAAAAACTCTAATTTATACACCATTTCTTTTAAATTTACTCTTGATCCTGTCAATTTTATCGTTAACATTGAGGATAATTTCATTCCATTAAAAATTATGTAGAAATCCCAGACTAAATGTAGTTCCTCATCTTTATTTAACTGGTACTTTTTAAAGTATATATATATATATACATATTCTTTTTTCATGGGGGAAAATTTTTCTAAAATAAAAGTACTTGACAAGTACAATTTTGTTTTAAACAATAAGATATTGGATTGCACGAAAATTATTTAAATCCTCTTAAAGCTTAATGAGTGATGTTAAATGTGCATTTCTAAATTTATACTCAGATTGAGTTGGAACTAGTTTATAGCATTTATTTTGAAAATTTTCATTGTTTGAAGAGATACGAATCGCGCTCCATTTTGTAAAGAATAAACTGCTTAAAAAAAGTGGATTTTTTTTTAGCATCGTGACACCTATTCCAATATCATAATAATAATTTTTATTATTATTTGTTTGTCTGCAATAAATTAGTTTTCTCATGCATAATAGTCTTTTTACAATTTCGTTTTTATGCATTGATGAAATATATTTAAGTTTAAAGTTTTAGTTTTCACAAAGAAAAAAAAAGAAAACATTTTCTGTTTAATTGCATGTAAAACTTTTAATATTTAGATGTTTACAAAATATATTAATTTCTTCGAGTGATTTTTGTTTTATTGGAAAATTCTTCACACCTCTTTAAAGAAAATGTCGCCAAATAGTAAGATAAAGTAGCAAAATGTAGTTAGGATTTTTCCTTGGATAACTTATACATTTCACACCTTTTTTTAATCCTTTACACAAAAGAGGTAGGAGAAATCCTTATCTTCCTTTACTTGTCAATCTTTAAGATGAGTCCTATTCATCATAACTAAATGGGCGTAGCCAGGAGCCGCAGTGTCATGCAACCCGCAAAGACTCAGGTCGAAGCCACGCGTTTCCCCCAAGCCGTTGGCCAGCTGCTTGTGTCTGGTGGCTTCTGTTTATTAGAACTTGTTCAGACGAGAGTTGTTTTTAACGCTGATTTTTTATTTTCTTTCCGAGATTCACGAGCTTTTGTTGTGATAGCGTAGTCAAGAATCGATGCAAGTTTTGGGGGGAAGGGAAGCATTTTGAGAAAAATAAAAAGTATTTTTGTGAAATTTATTATATTTTAGGGGGATTTATTTTATGTTTGTAAAAAGTAACACTTTGTAACGATATGAAATCTATTTATATTAATTCGAAACAAGCATTTTTTTAATAATAACTTCTTTAAATTCTTTTTCTATTTTTTTTCTTTCTGAGGAATTTGTTTGCTTTTCAAATTACAAATTTTTAAATCTAACAACATTAGAATAATTTATGATCAGTATGTTTTCATGAAACACAATTTTGTGAAAGTACCAGTTTTAAGAAGCTTCATTTATATTTTTGAAGCAAATACATTTAAGTTTGGTAAAAAGAGATTTTTCCTTTTCTTTTTTCCCCCTTTTTTCTTTTTTTACTAGCCGCTCTTGGCGACCAGTTTGGTCTCCCTTAAATGTATATTAAGCATTAAATCATATTGCTTTTATACATAATTTATATCAAATTGCTCAATTTTTTTGCCAAATTAGAAGATTCCGCCCTGAGAAATAGATACAGATATCATATGCACTGGCGCGACTGCAATAAAATAGCAGTTATATGCGCCTCACATGGTAACCCGGCTATTGTTATTTATTTATTAATAAACTGCTTGTTTACTTTTATTTTCCTTTTAAAAATGATACAAATTGTTTTATTCTATTATTATTATCTGAACTTTATTATTATTTCCTTTTTAAAATAATAGAAATTAGTTAAAAATATGTATGTAGCTGGTATTTGAAAACGAAATTTTCGTCAAATTGGCGTCAGAAAAATAACGCACAATGTTCTGCATATATGACATCTGTGCTGATAAATCAAGAGCTCAGTATTTTTATGCTAGCCTGGCGCAGATAATAAATCGACAAATATTGTACCCGTGGCATTTTTTCGTATTTCATTAATTATTTATATATTATATTATATTATATAATAATATATAGTATATTATATAATATAATAATATAATAATTTCACTCATTTCATTTATAATATATAACTTTAATTTGAAACTGAAAACTTTAAAATTCATGACTTTTATTTATTTTTTAGGTAAAAAAGAACAGAAAAAAATAAAAATAATGATATTTTGAAGCTCCATAATTGCAGCGAAGGAACAAAACATATACAAATCCAATTTACCACAGCCTAAGATTTAACAAAGGACTTTTGCACAGTAACCAATAAGATGGGTTTAATTTGGACGTTGCCATTAAGCAATTAACGAATAATCACGATTTTTGTGTCTCACACGATCGCGTAATATATGTATATAGATTATTATTATAGTTTTTTTTGCCGAATTTTGAGTGGCAGCTAAGTTAATATAATCTAGTAAAATGTTAAAAGGCTATTTACATATGGCGACAAATTTGGAAATATTTCACTTTTCAAAATTGTCAATATATAATTTTTGAACGTTTTTTTTTCGTAAATACCATGGAAAGAAATTTCTTTTTAGTTTTTAATATTGTATGTTTATCAGCCTTGATGAACTTTACACTACATTAATAACAATTATATTTATTAAATTTTTAAATATATTTAAAAATAATTTGTAAATGAAAAATAATCAAAAATGTGAAACTTTTTTCGCTAGATTAAAATGCGCTTTAATCTAGCACAGAAGCAGGGCTAACAGAACAGAACAACAGAAACAGGGCTAACAGGTTTTGGTTTGTCTTTTGGTATCGTTATGATTTTTGACCCAATAAAAAAAAAAGAATTCTTTTTTTATTTGTAACTTGGTCTTCACATCCAAATAGTATTTTATCTTTTTTTAAACTGTTGTCTATTTTTATGCAAATGCATTGTTATTAAAATAATTAAATGATTATAAATTTATATAATTGCAAAATATGGAATACCCCAACGTTTGGCATTACTATTATGCTGTCATATGTGTATGTATATATTGATTCGCTGTTCGACTAACTATACACGATGTTATGTTTTAAACGATACCTGTGTTTATAAGTAAAAGAAAAACTTCTCCGTCTGTTTTGTTATGTCCGCCTTTCGAAGTTCTACCTGTCCCGCCTTGTCCGAGAACAATTATAAAAAGACACTATTACTGTTGAAGGTATGTAACAAAAAGCTTTAAGACTATTTTAAAACACTTTTAAATATTAACTATTTCTTTTAAGTGTTGTTTGATATGCAGTTATTTCATATATAAAGTGACATTTTATAGATTTCTCTACATCTAAATCAGTAAATTATGCGAAAAATAAATGTAACCATCACTCAAAAACAATCCAAAAAATCAAAGAAATTTTTACACATTATTGAAGATACCATTACTGAGAGAGAGGGTGTTCGGGGAATGATAGTATGTAACATCGTAAGAGGGGAGAGGGTCCAAAATTACGAAAAAAAAGGTGACAAACTTTTATATGGATGTACAGCCCTAAAAGGAGAAAAAAATCTACCTTTTGCTCATGGGACGATAGCATATGCTTCTTGATTAATGTAACGAAAATTTCACACTTTGAAAATTTTTCGGTCCTACATTTCATTTATAAAACTAAGATGCTTGTTTTGCTACCATGTACTGTAGCAACATTTTTTAAATCAATTTAGTTTTTTTTTATTTATTTATTTAATAATAATAAGAAATATCCTTCTATAGTAAAAAAAAACTAGCCTTAAAAGGAATGACTCCTGGAATGATGCTGATGCGGAAGATTTCCGGAACTAACGAATCCGGGTTGTCCACTCCTTCCATGAGCCGAATAGACCAATCAGGAAAGGGCTCCGTCTATGCATCGCCGTATGGGTTACCATAAAGAGAGGAAAGGTTACCATCGGCAAGTTTGTCGCCAACTTGGCGATATATCGCCAAATTTGGCGACCAAAATTAGTTGTCAAATCTGACGCCAACTTGGCGATAACTGTAAAATTTCGCCAAATTTTTAATTTCTTTACAACACCAGTCGTTTGATACATCATTTGAGAGGTTTGCAACTGCTTATTCATATAATGGATGTCTTGTGTGTTATCCCCCACTCTGCTCCCCAGGGGGGACACATTTTTAATTTCTTTACAACACCAGTCGTGTTACACAAGTTTTGAAAGGTCTGCAACTGCTTATTCATATTATGGATGTCTTGTTTGTCACCCCCACACTCTGCTCTCCCCAGGGGGGGTCACATTTTTAATTTCTTTACAACACCAGTTGTGTGACACATCATTTGAAAGATCTGCAACTGTTTATTCATTTTATGGATGTCTTGTGTGTCACCCCCACTCTGCCCCCCAGGGGGACACATTTTCAATTTTTTACAACACCAGTCGTGTGGCATATCATTTGAGAGGTCTGCAGCTGCTTATTCATATTATGGATGTCTTTTGTGTCGCCTCCCACTTTGCCCCCCAGGGGAGCACATTTTTAATTTCTTTACAACACCAGTCGTGTGACACATCAGTTAAAAGGTCTGCAACTGCTTATTCATACCATGGGGTATTGGCGAGCGCAGCAAGCAGGGGTAGCCAATAATTTGGAATCGCGAAGCGATTACGCGGGGGGTTGGCGAGCATAGCGAGCAGGGAGGCGGCGCCTCCCTAGTTATCTAAACGAAAGTTGAACAACAATTATAATCATTTAATAATATTCGCAGTCATCTGTATTTTTCATTTAACATGAGATGTATTAAAAAGTATTTCCTGTAATTTAATTTTGGATCCGGTAAATAATCTGTCACTTCTCACAGGATGAATCCAGTACCGTCTGTGTGTGTATATTTTTTCAATTTTCTTGAATAATTGATAAAAAATTACAGAATATTTTATTTCCTTCAAAAGATCCATCTAATAAACATCGAATCAAAAGATTTCTATTATCTCTAGAGACAATATCGTCTGCTTATTTTGACGGAAAGGTCACGTCCGTGTGAATGAGGCAGCGCAGACGTTTATTTTTCGTTCGAAAGCCAAAGCGTCGAAAAAATCGGTCGTCTGTCATTAGCCTTAAAACACATATAATTAAATAATCAAAGAAATTTTTACCTGTGAAGCGATAAATTTGTATTTATTGATCGAGTATTACAGCCAATTATCGCACAAACTTCATTGTTTACGAAATTTTAATTCGCTGTCTAATAAAAAATTGGACGATAAAAAACAAGAGCAATCTAATATGGGTTTTAACTGGTTTGAATTGATAGGCGAATCAAAGCACGTGGTTTTGTTTGGACTTAATGTGACTTAATGTAGGGTTACATTTTTGGCATCACCCAAATCATTATAGTTCACCTCCAGTATATTCTTCCTCCGTGGTTTGGCCTTTATAATATAGATATTTAAAAGACCTGGCTGTTTTTTAATCATCAGCCCTGAACTTTCTACTGGCCCGATTTTGATAATTATTTTTTTAAATGAAAGCTTTTCATGTTTAGATGTGCCCATTCTGGCTAATTTTTAATTTATTTCCATTTTTATATTTTATGTTTAATTTTAAAAGCTTTTTCGTAACATTTCTACAAAACAGTGGCAACAGTTAAGCTTTTCTCACTATAATAAAAATTTATTTTGCTTTGTTACTTTCCACCAATCAGGAGCTTGATCTCATCGGGGAATGTGTCATCGCATTTCAAAGAAAAAAAATAATGGTTTTCATAAAATTTAATCCTAATAAAATGATTGCGCATAATTATTCACTAATCGCGGTACAATACACAGGTTATTTACTGTAAGGATTAGGATGAATGGTTGCTTAGCAACCATTAAGATAAAATGAAAATGGAATAAATACATTTGAAATAAGTAAATTTCTAAAACAAAATAGTTTTTATTATCGGAGCACATATATAAAAAATTTCCAAAAATTACAGCAATAATTTAAAAAATCTGACAAATGCATAGAAAAAATTTCAAAACAATACGAATAATTTAACTGGTAAATTTCAGTATCCATTTATCATTGAATTCCATTAATCAAATGTGTCATTTTCTCTCAAGTAAAAAAAAAAAAAAATTGAACATCATTGGATTTGCCATAATAAAGCACTATTGCGCAAAATAAAATATTCTATATTTTCCGAACGAATGAATCAAATCTAACAAAAAACTATACAGCTTAATCCCAGTGCCTCACTAACATACTCACTTAATTTCTAGTCAATCGGATGCTTTTTGCGTCAGTTATCGCGGAATAGACAGACAGAAACAAAAAAATTTCGTGTCTCCAAAGTAAGCCTTCACTGACGTTTCCGCAAAAATTTCGTGTCTCCAAAGTAATCCTTCACTGACGTTTCGGCAAAAATTTCGTGTCTCCAAAGTAATCCTTCACTGACGTTTCGGCAATTATAAAAATGAAATTCGATTTTTCCTAAATTATCCAACGAAACTTGCCTCAAAAAGGTACATTACTAATTCACATTAAAATCATAAAATAAGGAAGTTTTATTTTAGGTTTAGCCAGATTTAACCAAAAAAGCTATAAAATACATAAATATATTTGGAAAGAAGATTGTGATTAACAGTGATATCTTGAAAATCGATTGCAATATCTTGAATTTTTTCAGAAATAAATTTATTTTTCCTTCATAAAAAAAACATGAATTCATTAACATTAACAAAAATTACAAATTAAAATGTATATGGAATTGATATAAAATTAAAAAAGTGAAATTTTGTCCTTATATCTGAACCGAATGTTTCATTGTTTACATCCGTAAATTATATGTGGTTTTGAAAACGCTACGGATTTGAGGGAGTCGACTGTATTGTTTTTTCATTATAAGTATGCTCCTGAATATAATAGTGGTGCAATGTCCTCCCTAATGTATCCAATATATTGAATATTGATTTTCTATCAGAGGATTCTTTTTCTATTCATACGTATGAACACACGTTACGAATTGAGCAGTATTGTTGCATTTGAAATATGACAACGTAATACAAATCATTCATATTGTGTTATTATTCTTTTCTACTCAAATTCAAATGTCCAAATGGGAAACGTTACTTTATTCTATAAATACAATACATCGTTTCATAATTTTATATTTTACAACTTTTCATTCTTTCCTGTATAAACTTTCAGCGGGGCGTTTCACAAAATCTACTTTATATTCTCTATTCCCTAGCCTAACCTTGTTCTAATTTTTATGCTGACATGTAGTTCAGATTCATATATTATAAAAGAAAACACATTTGCATCTTCAGAAACATCATGTAAGAAGATGGGTGGATTTCCACTTCGAACTTCTTCCATTAATCTTCAGGTCGCCCCCAATAAACAATTCTAAAGGTCTCTAAGCTCATAATAACCGATCCAAAATCCATACCTGAGCCTGGCACCAACAAACACGACAAAGTGGAGCGCAGCGATACAAAGTTCGGATCATAATCGTGACCTACCGATGATGGTAACCTGGAAGCTCTGGAGATGAAAAATTAGAGAGGTGCTCTTTGGTCACGACTTGGCAGTTGAGATGCATATGAATGCATATAAGCATCACAGGTTGCAGAAGAAATGTACCTGGAACGGAATGGTACATTGTGGATTGTTGTTTCATCGCGAATTTGATGAATTATGAATTTCTGGGTTATGTATTATTGTGCAGCAAAGTATGTGGGCAGTGATGAGAAAACAGTGATTAGAAAAAGAAAAAAAAAAACTATCTTAGCCATGATCGAATTTTCAGAATTGCGATTGTTAAGGCCCCTGTCCTCGCTCGAGGAAACGCTCGCGAGCTAATGCTATTCCTATGGGGAAGCATTTTTCTAATAACTCTTTCGCATTTTGACATTTTTGAATAATTTGTTTTGCATTGGATAGATGAGGTGTATGCCGACAGTGCACCTTTTTTACTTTTTCGATTTTGGTTGCAGATATTTTTTTTAAAGCACTTTCAGTTTCGAAACCGGTTTTGAAACTGAAACTAACTTTGTAAAAACTATCTGCAACCAAAATCGAAAAAGTAAAAAAGGTGCGCTGTCGGCATGCACCTCAGCTATCCAATGCCAAAAAAAAAAAAAAAAAAAAAAAAAAATTCAAAAATGTCAAAATGCGAAAGAGTTATTAGATAAAGGCTTCCCCATAGGAATAGCATTAGCTCGCGAACGTTTCCTCGAGCGAGGACAGGGACCTTAACTCTCTGTAGGAAAACATTTATGAAATTAATTATTCTAGCCCTCAGCTTGCACTCTCTCTTAAGGCTCCTGTCCCTGCTAGCCAAGACACTCGTGAGCTAATGCTTTTTCTATGGGGAAATTATTTTCTAATAACTCATTTACATTTTGACATTTTTCATTTTTTTTCTGCATTGGATAGCTTGAGTCCCTCTCTATATCGCTTCTTTTTTTACTTTTTTGATTTCGGTTGCAGATATCTTTTATAAAGTTACTTTTATTTTCAAAACCGGTTCTGAAAATGAAAGTGTCAGTTTAAAAATGGTTCCACGTATCAACATCGTCAAAATCATAAATCTGTCATGGTGGTGGACAGGCAAAAGACAAAACTTCACTTATTTTCATCGATTCTGGAGCCAGTGTTGAATAGAGATGTGTAACTAAAAGAAATTCTTGAAATGTGGCCAGAGAAAATTAAATCCATAAAATTCTTCCCTGGGCTCAAAAGCAATTCGGAAACGGGATTTGGCTTTTCAACAAGATTCCGCACCTTCTCACTGAACGAAATCCACACAAGACTGGTGTCGGGCCAATTTTCCAGACTTTATTTCGGCAGAAGAATGGCATAATATACTTGTATAATCTGAATCTCTTGGATTACAGTTTGTGGTCGATTTTAGAGGCAACATCTTATCTAAATCCTCACAACAGTTTGGAATCTCTGAAGCGTTCATTGATTGTGGGAGGAAAGCTATCTAATCATTCCAACAAAGCTGCGGTCAATTACTGAAAATTTCACGAAACGTTTGCGTTTTTGTATCAAAGCTAAAACAGGACACTTTGAGGATAACGGTTATTTTAGTTTTTTAATATATTGTTGCTGATAAATAAAACCTTTGTTTGTGCAAAAGTTTGTGTTACTTCATTAAGGGTGTTCTTAAATCAAAAAGGGCAACTTTGTGACTTAATTTATTTTTATTCGGAAATGCATGAAACTAGTAGGTATTGTAATTCAAAAGCTGCCTAATTGCACTCAGTTTTCTGTTTTTTTACAAACACAATAGATCTTTCATAACAAGCCTTCAAAATTGACGTTTTTGAGCACATTTTTTGACGAAAGCTGAAAAACCGGTCGGAAACCAGGAGAAAAACGGGTGATCACGTGATCAAAATATAGGTAATTTAATTATTATAAAATGGAAAACTAAGTTCGATTCGAGAACGCTTCCATAGTCAGGCCTTTTAATTTCATATGTTTCTATTAATAAAGGAATTTGTAAATGTGGCAAAAGGTTTTGCTTCGTTGAGCGGAGCAGTTGAGAGCACCCTTAACTGAGTCAAATTAAACCGGTACGTTATTTCTAGTAACCCTGTATACAGGGTCTGATCACTGCACAGGCAAACTAGGCCGCGGTCTTGGGTCCACTGTTGAGGAGGACCTAAATTTAATAAAATGAGTTAGTAAAAAATGCTTAATATTGCATACTGCAATTATTTTCTCAAAAACCAAAAATAACTTTGGTTGAATTGGCAACCTAATAATAATCTAATGATACCTTTAGAATACCCGTGTGAGGAGGGGGGGGAGTAGTTAATATTTTGGTGCGAGGGGAACCCGAAAAGGTGTTGGGCCTTGAGCCTCTTAAAACCTTAATCGGGCTTTGCCTGTATATATTTCAAATAAATTACATAAATTATGCGCAAATCTTTCAAGGCCGGTGGTCGTATAGTTATGGCCACTTAATTTTAATTCCAAACAGCCAAAAGGTACCAAAAGCATTTTAATAAAATTTTGCATTTATAATGAATGTTCAAAAAATAAAATTTTTAATTGCTAAGAGATTCGTTTGTAAATTCTAGTGTCAATTGATTATTTCAGCCTTTTATGAACAGAGTTATTTAGCGTCTGAAAGAATTAAATGAAAGATTTCAATGGTCCAAGATAAAAGACTACAATATAGTTCAGAGAATATTTTAAGCAATTTTCACTGGGCGACATGTAGGGTTCCGTCTTTTGATCCAAACAAATTTCCATAAATTTCTCCCTACCTTCCCCAAATAGCAGAAATCAAATTATAACAATATGGACTAGCTGACAAACTTCTATACATCACTAGTTATGTTTATTAGGTGCGTTCGTAATTATGTAAATACGTAGCACCTATTGTTGTCGCTCAGTCCGCCCGTCTGTCCGTCTGTCTGTCCGTCTGTCTGTCCACATATAACAACGCAAAAACTATCCAACCGAATTGTTTGAAATTTAAAATACATAAATGTTACATAATTTTGTCGAGTCATTTCAAATTTTATGAAAATCGGATGGATAGATCAATTACAGGGACAATCAAAAGCATTCCGTTGCATTACGGTCAATGGGGAAAAAAAGTTTCAAATGTATTTTAATCGTTTGAAATTTAAAACGTATATTTATTACATAATTTTGTCGAATTATTTCAAATGCTATGAAAATCGGATGCATAGATCAATTACAGGGACAATCCAAAGTATTCTGTCACATTACGATCAATGGGAAAAAAAGTTTCAAATGCATTTTAATTTTAATGGTGTTACACTCATTTGAACATAATAGAATTGACATGAATCTATGAAGTTATGTACTAAAATATACATTCTGTACAATCTGTGATGCAAAGAATATTTATTATTAAATTACAGGGCCACACAAATGTATTCCACTAAATAATGTTATTCATGGAAACATTGTTTGGGGCGGGCTTTAATTATATTAAACTACTTCATATTTTATGAATAAGATTTACGTTAATGAAGTATATTAAAATTTACTCCCTGCATATTTACAGGAACACAAAGATTTCGACCACTATACTGTTTCCAAAGTACGCTCTACTGTATCAGCAAGATCTGAATATTTTAAAACTTCGTTATCGTACGAACGCACCTCATTTGCTACGATTCACGTGCAATTTCCAACTTGTTGTATTTCTGTAGCAGGTTAGAAAACTTCATATCATAACCTTAATGGAATCACGTAAACATCGCCATTAATAGGTAGGTAATGTTAAAGAAAGGCTATATATACTAGTTCAGACATATTGATACCATTGTGTTTGTAATGGACCGAACATAATATCCAGTCTACCGAATTTAAATGCCTAATTGAAACTTTAAGTGAGAAAATTATAATCTAAATTTATTAGTTATTTTTTATTAGTTGTTACATTAGGCTATTTTTCATAACCATAATATATCTGTCTTAGTAGGTCTTATTAAAACTTCTAACCTTTTCGAGATTGTTATTATTTTTCTTGATACAAGCATTAAAGAAAAACAAAAAACTTAATTAAGAACCACGTTTAATTAATTTACGCTCATATTCAGTAACGTTGGCGAGCTCTTTTGGGTAACCCTGTATATCAACTATAACATTTATACACACCATATAATGTGCATATATTTAGTGAAACTTAAACGCGAATATTATAACTAAAATACATTTCATTCATCCATTAGTCATCATCGGATACATATACAGTACTTCGGAAAAAATACACCATTTGAAATTTTTTGTGATGTCCTGTAAATGCTATGTACTTCATATTATGCAAGATAGTATCGTATAATTCGTATAATTTATATTAAGCCTCAGTGACATATATCAATTTTATTATACATGAAACAGTTTAATATATTGAAAATATGTCGCACACAAGTCCCTCATTTACCATTATCTAATGAAATTCTTTTGTGCGGCCCTGTAATTGAATAATAGCTATATTTTCACCGCATATTTTACACAATGCATATTTTAGTGCACTTTGCGAATCCATATAAATTTGAGTATGTTTAACAGGGTGTAACACCTTTAAAATTCATTTGAACGGTTTTTTTTCCCATAGGCCGCAATATATCGAAAAAATTTGACTATCCCTATACATAAACTAATCATGATAGAAACTTCATTTTCAATAGGGTTCGTGCTTTGGTAAACATCAATAACGTATAAAATTTTCATAGCAATCCGAGTATATTTACGGGAGTTAGAGCGCGGACAGACGGACAGACAAACCGAGTACATAAGCATTTTTCAACTTTGTTGGAAAGTGCTAAAAAACAGACATTTTCACTAATATTTTACTGCATTTAAAAATACTTTTTTCTGTCCCTTTTTTTTATGAAATAGCAAAATTGCATAATTTAATAGAAAAAAGTTTTTGTAAACAGATTTTTATCTCCGTCTCCCCTTCCCTTCGAAACATACCCCTTCGGGATAGGCTTAGTACCGAATCTACATATAAGGTGGGGGAAAGTGGGGATGTAAAACAGATAAGAGATAAGAGCAGTCCAATAAAATCCGATAAACCAAATCATGAAATTCGCCATGTTTGAACACAGATTTGATATTTACGAACATAGAGAGGAAATGTCTTACACAGGTCACCGCCTATTGTGCAAGCCCATTAAGACTCTCCCTAATTGATACTTCCGGCACAACTGAAAGTAACTTGGTATATTTCCCCTCGCAGCGAAACATTCTTTATACCATACAACAGATACACTCAATGTAGATAAGAACTTTAAAAGGGTCAGTAGAAAGATAATCTTTTTTTTTTTTTTTTCTTCTTTCCGGTAGTATTGTATTCAATGCATAAATCTATGAGATAGCGATAAAAAACGTAATAAGATTTTATTGATTATGTTTTCTATAAAAATACAGAATTATGGATCATTTTTACCGTTATAAAATAAACTGTATGTAATTAGATACATCTTCAATTTTACTCAAATATCAAGGAATATTACAAATACTTTTTTCTGAATCTAGGAAAAAAAGTGACCGGAAAAAAAGTTATCGGAAAAAAGAGACCTAAACTACAAAAGTGGAAAAACGTGACACGTAAGAAAAGTGACAAGGAAAAAAGTTATCAGAAAAAAGTGACAAGAAATTTATTTTAGAGATTTATTATTGATTTTGGGGATTCATTGGTAAGTAATGAAAGGGCGATCGGGGGTGGCTCATAATTTAGGTAAATGGGTTTTTTATGCTGAATTAACTGTTTTGGTTCAATTTTAGGATATACGTTCATACTGAAAAGATACTTGCCTGATTAGTTTTGGGAAGGGACAATTACCCCCCCCCCCCCCCACTCGCCCTAAATCAGATAAATGGGTTTTTATGAATTATCCAACGAGTGTGAAATTTTGGATATAGATTCTTTCTAAAAAGGCTTATATATTATATAGTATATAATGCTTGAAGAGACTTCGGAGTTTCAAATTTTGGACATAAGTTAATTATAATAATACGTATCTCTGATTAATTATGGGGTGCTTTTGCTTATTAATAAAGGAGGGGGGACGGGCAATTATTACGTCTCAAATTAGATAAATCGTTTTTAATCCAGAATTACCCGATGTATTTCGAATTTTAAATATAGGTACATTCTGATTAGATGAATCCCTGAATACTTTTAAGAGTTTAAAGGCTAAATATAGAAGGGGAATAGCATATAACCCCCCTTAAATTAAATAAATTGCTTTTTACGCAGAATTATCGGATTTGCTTCAAATTTTGGATTATAGGTTCATTATGATAAGGTGTATCCCTGATTAAGCATGGGGTTCTTTTGCTAGTAAAAAAGAAGGGGGCGGGTGATTATCACCCCCCCCCCCCCTTAAATTAGATAAATTGTTTTTTATGCACAGTTACCGATGTATTTCATACTTTGGATATAAGTTATTTCTCATAAAGTGAATCCTGGAATAGTTTTAAGAGTTTAATGGCTAAGTATAAAGGGAGGAAAGGGGGATAACCACTTAAATTAAATAAATGGCTTTTTACGCAGAATTATCCGATTTGCTTAAAATTTTGGATGTAGGTTCATTTTGACAAAGAGTATCTCTGATTAGTTATGGGATTATTTTGCTAATTAAAAAGGGGGGGGCGGCCAATTATCTCTCGCCCATTAAATAAGATAAATCGTTTTTTATGCACACTTATCCGATGTATTTGAAATTTTGGATATATAATCTTTCAAATAAAGAGAATCCCTGAATAGCTCAAAGGGTTTAAGGGCTAACTATATAGAAGGGGGGGGGAATGGAAGATACCCTTCCCCCTTAAATAAAATAAATGGCTTTTTACGCAGAATTATCCGATTTGCTTCAAAATTTGGATGTAGGTTTATTATGATAAGGCGAATCCCTTATTAGTTGTGGGTTATCCCCCGTTCTACCCTTTCTATATTTAGACATTAAACCCTTAAAACTATTCACGGATTCATTTTATCAGAAAGAACCTAGATCCAAAAGTTGAAATGCATCGGATAGTTGTGCAAAGAAACAAAAAAATATTTTGTTTAAGGAGGGGGATAATCGCCCACTCCCCCTTTTTAATTAGCAAATTAACCCCATAATTAATCAGAGATACGTTTTGTCAGAATAAACCTTCATAAAAAATTAGAAGCGAATCGGATAATTCTGCATAAAACACCATTTATTTAATTTAAAGAGGGGGTATCCCCTGTTCCCCTCTCTATACTTAACCATTAAATCGGTAAAACTATTCCGGGATTCACTTTATGAGAAAGAACTTATATTAGAGGTCTGCACGGGCCGGAATTTCCAGGCCCGGGCCCGGCCCGGCCCGTAGGAAAGTTATTTCGGCCCGGCCCGTTTAAATTTTTATATTTTAGGCCCGGCCCGTACAAAAATGAGCGAAAACAGGCCCGGCCCGGCCCGTTTTGGCCCGTTACAATTTCTACGATTTCTAAAAAATTCAGATTTAATCATATAACTAAGATTCCTTTAAAGAATACTGCATACATATCTATGAAATGATTTTACAGTATATTTTACAGCAAATATACATTAACAACATTAATGATTACTTAGATTCTTAGGCTTTCAACATTCGAATAAAGATTCATTCAAAAATTAATATGGCTTAGAGTAAAAGAAAAAAGAAAGAAAGCTAAAAACATCGTTAATTTTGAAGCTGTTTAATAAAAGAAGATTTATAAATGTATTTCTATATCATTTTATTATAGATTTCAAATCCAAATTCATTCTTAAATTCAAAGAAGCTCCTTTCTAATACATTTCTAAATTAATTTTTTTTCTCAGAAACGCATAAGATTAGCAGATATCTTTATTCAGAAACTATATAATCGAATGGCGTTATCCATTTTTTTGATACAAGCAATTTAAGAATACTGCAAACAAATAAAATACTGTCATAATTAGCGTTTTGAATAGAATTTCAGGAAGCAATAGCAAGGGAAGGGAGAAAAATCTGCAATCATTTGAGAAACTATTATATCTTAACAAGGTTATACAAGTATTTTATTTATCAAAAATGAAAAACGCTATTCGATTCCAAATCCCTTCAATAGTTAGGCTTATCACTTTTATACTTTTACAATTTAAAATTAATCAGAAAATGTGTCAAACTTTTGCATTATTGAGAAATTAATTTAAAAATCATCAATAAGTATATATCCGAAGACTAAGCTGACACAAGTTCTTTATTGCTGTTAATAATTTTACAAATCGTGTAACATGTTTTCTGCCAATAATTAAGTCTAGTACCGGTCCAGCCCGTCTATATGTAGAAAAATAATGCAAGCATGATCTTGGACCGGCATGTGTCAGTTAAAAATATATTAAAACGGGTTACACATAATGTAATTCTCCGATGCCGATACACTGTGCATTTTTATATTGATGCTGTCAAACTAGTATGGCCACATTTATACTTATTCTCGTTAAAACCATTTTCGTTGAAAATAGCTCATATTTTATCTTTTCTGCTTAAAACTTCAGAAAATTTTTTTTATCGGCCCGGCCCATCTGGCCCGTTCAATTTTTTTGCCGGCCCGGCCCGGCCCGTCGAAAAAACTATTCTAAATCTGCCGGGCCGTTAGATAATTCGAAACGATTCCGCCGGGCCCGTGCAGACCTCTAACTTATGCCCAAAATGTGAAATACATCGGATAAGTGTGCATGAAAATCCTTTTATCTGATTTAAGAGGGGGAGGGTAATAATCACCCGCCCATCTTTTTAATTAGCAAAAGAATCCCATATCTAATCAAGGATACAACTTATCATAATGAACTTATAATCCAAAATTTGAAGCAAATCCGATAATTTTGCGTAAAAGGCACTTTATTTAATTTAAGGGGGTTTATATTCTATTCCCCTTTTATATTCAGCCATTAAACCTTTTAAAGTATTCAGGGATTCACCTTATCAAAAAGTACCTACATTTAAAATTGGAAATACATCGGATAATTCTGCATAAAAAACGATTTATCTAATTTGAGACGAGAATCAGTAATCTTAAGGGTGTATTCGAAAAAACGCTTGTCCACCTTCAACAGCTCGAAATTTTCCGATACAATTTCAGACACATTTTTAAAAGTAGAAGCATGAAACTTGCTGAGGGGATTCTTGAAGGGACATATGAAATGCCGTGTGATGTCTTTTTACGCTCAATTTATTAGAATTTGAGTTATAAACAATTACCTTATCATTATGACCTTTTTTTCGTTCCCAAATATTCTGCTTCGGAAAAATCGGTTCGAAATGCCGTTTTTGATTGCTTTTTTTACAATTTTTCTGCATTTATCAAAGAATCGACCATCACGGCATGTTGTGTACTTTCCAAATAAGAGATTCTGAAAGTTTGGTGCTATTGAGAGCAAAAATGAATTCAAAAATAAATCGGAAAATAAGCAGTTTGAACCGAAATACACCCTTAATAAAAATCTGAATTGTCATAAATCTGAATTTGAAATATATATATTATTGTTTTTCATTTTAGAATAAATAAACAAATGCACGTATATATCAGTTTTTAACAACGAGATTATAAATTTATAAAGATTAACAATAGGGATTCGAGAAATATTTTAATATTTAAAAAATATGCATTGAAATATTGCGAAAAGGTTTACATGCGTGTATTTTACACATAATCATGATCCAGCATAATGTAAAATGCTTAACAGTTCTGTTTGTATATCTGTCTACCCATGCTCTAACTTGATGTAAATATATACAAGATTGGGAAAAAATTTTATACACTGATGTTTGCTATAGAACAGGGATTCCGAAACTTTCAGACCAATATACCTCCACATCGAAGTCTTCCAGTGTACCACCGAATAACAAAAATAAAACTAATGCACGAAAATCTGTCTAATAAGAAACATTTCTCCATTATAAAATTCGTACTTAGATTGGCTACACTATATTGAAATCCAAATAAAAAGTTTTATCGTCAGTATAAAACAAGTACACTGTTCTTTAGAAAAATAAAACTAAAATAACATACTACTGTGCATTAATTCACATTTAGTAAGTTAATACAACTATTTTATAATTATAACATTAACGAGGAGTAACAAGCAAAGCTTTGTAAAGTCTGATTCAATATTAGTTAATTTACCAGTAAGTCAGGATCTGTGTTTAGTCATTCTATATTTGTTTTATACGTTTTCTTATACATACGCACAATAAATCATAGTTATATTCTTTTCTTACTCTGGCAAAGGAAAAAAAGAAAGTTTACAAATTATCATTTTGAAAAATTTGCATAATTTTCCTCTTATTTCTATGCTGCGAGATTATGCCTTCATATATTTCAATCTGAAACATGTAAGTAATTTTATCAGCATTTTACAATGTTTCATTAAATTTAAAATTGTATTTTTATTTACAAATTTTGTTGTCATGTAAATCTATTAATTATATTATGTTTTTAATTCTGTAAACATCATTGTATGTTAAGTATATTGAATGGATTCTACTCTCTTAAAAAGTCAGAATGTCGAAATGTGTAAAAAGTCGAAATGTCGAGTACCAGTAGCAGGAGGTTAGCGAACCTGTACTGGTATGCGTACCACAATTTGAAAATTCCAGCAATAGAATATTTCGTATAGAGTATGAACTACCAAGCACGCATATCTCATTTACAGAGGTATACAATACACACAATTAAAAAAAAGGATTACATTATAGTGTAGGGCATAAAATTGCACTCGATGATTTCAATTACACGATTTCAAACATACTGAATTTGACATGCATGACGAAGATCTATTAAACTGAAACATATTGTGTCACTTTAAGGTAAATAGCATTTATAGTTCGTTTAGAGAAACGCAGAAAAATAGTCCATAACATTATGATCAATGGAGAAAATCGGTCTGTATGTATATAAGATGGTTCGCAAAATTTCTTGTTCAAAAAAAGAAAATTTTTCAGACACATTTTTTATCATAAAATACAATAAATAAATAAATAAATAAATAATATAGGTCTGGTTTTAGAAGCTATTTGGCATTGAACTGGAAATTTGATTAACAAATTATCTAACGTATTTATAGCGATTTTTGTCTCGTGACAGCAGGTTTTTCCCATTTTGCGAAAAGAAAACATTTCACAGAAGAACTCATTTATAAAAGACTCGAAAAGAACTTGTCTTATTATTTTTTCCTTGAAAGGAAAAAAAAAACAAACAAACAAAAGGCCATTCGGCTACATTAGCTCCAGAATAGGAATTCATTTGCAATTTCATGTGTATGTGAAAAAAAAAAAAAAAAAAAAAAAAAAAAACGAATTTTAAAAAATGTTTTTTGGATTTAATAGCTGTCTAAAATTGTGTTATTGTACTTAAAGCCTAATAGGCTTGAAAAAGGTTACGGAGATGCGTTTTAACACGTTTTCTAATACAGAACGAACTATGATCAATTTAATTGTATGGAGAAAAAAACAAAAGACTACTTAATATTCCGTTAATGCTTCACAATCTATGTCCTTTTGCATGATTTTCGTTCTTATTATAATAAATTTTTAGTTTCAAAAAGTATATATCATTTATCTTCTACTAGTGATGCAACGAATAATGGTTTGGCCGAATAACCAAATATCAATTATTTGGCTTAGTTGTGGATGAATCTTCGGCTTATTCGGCCGCCGAATAATGAGCTTATTTTTTATCTAAAAATAAAATATAGAATGCTCTATATGGACGATTTATGTACATTTCACAATGTATTATTTACTTTTCAAAATATTATTTGTATACAAATTTAATATTTTAAAGCATTTTTAAAAGATATTTGGCTATTGTTAGGCCTAAAAGTTGCGTCAATAATATAGTTTGCATACCTTACCCTAAAAAAAAAAGAAGAAAAAGGAAAAAAAAAAAAAAAAAAAAAAAAAAAAAGAAATTTTAGGAAAAGTTACTTATCAGTTATTGTTTAGTTATATTTAAGTAGATATTATGTTATGTTGTTGTTACATTTTAAAACGATTATAGACTTTTAAAAATAGTAAAAAAAAAATAAATTTCAATTTTTTGAAAAAAATATTAATAAATAAACAAAAAAATCCAAGAAAAGGAATGGCCTCTAAAATGATGGAAAGATATAACAGTAGATCTTATAAAACTCACAATTAAATAAAATACTTTTTTTTTTTTTTTTTTCTTTGCTATACCAGCAGACATAACATTGTTAAGAAGTGTATAGTGAATGTTTTCAGATTTAAAGGAACGAAATATCTGCAGAGAAAATAAATTTAAAAAAAAAAAATATTTACTGTATAGTATAGTATACTGTATAGTATGTTATAAAATAGTCTGGCAGCCTTTGCCCGCTACGCTGGTCGGAATTTTTTAAAGAATCTTGTACCAAACAAAATGAATCTAGCAACGCTTAAAAACTTAAATATATAATCAAATAGCCATAATCATTGTCTTATTCGTATATTCGTATAGTCTCACATTATCCGGTTTGAAATAAACAGTGACGATGTAATAGACGAATGAACTCTAAAATTACTATGGTTAACTATTTTTAGTAAATTTGATACCTTGAATTTCGCGCTTCTACCTATAATAGCTACAGAGATGTATCGAAATGTCCTAAAAGTACGACCACCCCATTAAACCATCTTAGGTGGGAATTTCTAAAATAGATAAAATACATGTTAATTTTTGTAATTACATAGGAACTAAAAACAGATGGATTTGAAAAACAACAAAATAAAATGAGCTATCAGGAAGCCACATTTGTGAAAAAGTCATGTGACGGCATTTCCTGGTTGAAAAAGTAGAAAAAGCATCAGTAAGTGTAAAAAGATAATAAAAGAGTTTAAGTACAAAAAATTTGATTTTTTTTTTTTAATTAGTACCAAATAGCCAAACAAAATAAGAATTAAAAGTTCTCCTTGTGGCAGAAACAGGAACTAAAAGAATGATAAATGGTATCGATATTTTTTATTGATGTTTTATACGTTAAGTTCAGTTCCATAGTTTTATTATTGTTAGAAGACATTTTGCTTAAATACGCTAAACGGACCGCCTCCGGGAGGAGCAAGAGAAGTGCATAATATGAATAAGTGGTCTCGGAGCTAAACAACGATTTATCACATGTCGGACATTCCTCTCAGCCCGCACAATTTTGAAGAAAGTCCGTGGTAGTTATAGCTGCCACCACCGATAATATTAGGTGATATCGGTCACCCACTGTGAGAATTGTGTAAATGAACACAGACGCTGTCAACTAACTGAATCAACAGTTTATTTAGAATATATGTACACAACAAATACGCTATTTACAATTATATACAGTTACAACTCGGATATAGGTGATCCGGTTCAACATTAAATTAAATACAGTAAAGGTTGGCTGTGTACTGTTCAAATTACACCTTCTCCCGCACACTCAATGCACGTTAGATTCATTTTACTGGAGATCAACTTCGAATCTCCCAACACATGGATACTCGGCCTATGCTATCCGGCCCAGAGTACTACGCACAAGAACCTCTGTCCTACACTACCCTCTAGGTACGAGCCCTGATACGAACTTCTACGCAAGGACCGCTGTCCTCCACACCTCTAAGTACGAACCCCAGATACGAATTGCTCAAAACTCAGACAAGACTTGACCTTCTCAAATCACTGCCTTCCCCAATGTACACCCCCTGTGGAGCTTCTTCATTGGACGCATTCCACATTGCTTTCTTGATCCGTGACATGTTCCTTGTTTGCTCATCATTCACATACCTCGCTGACAGATGAACACGCCTCTCGGCAATATTCTCTTTCTTACTCACCATTTGTACATGATCACCTGTCAATTCTCCCTTCAACAAAGAAAGAATGTCACCTTGAAAACTTCAGTACACAGCCGGTACAGTACATAAAATATTAAGGTAGAGAAATAACAGAAATTCCAATCTGTGGCAGGTGTTTACTCAGAACCTGACATCACATGAAGGGTATCACCTGAATTTAGAAAAATGCCAAACTTGGGTGTCACGTAGGGGGAGAGATTCGGGGGGGGGGGGTATAGAATAAAATATTACTCACAGAGCTTTACAATGACATGTCACAAGATTAGTAATAGCAAAGTTTAAAAAAGTCAAACTAGGGTTCCAACTATCTCCTCCCCCCCCCCTCGGAAAACATCCCTCTCCCTCTCTTTCTCTTTAAAAATTTCATATATTATAAGTAATATTTATCTGAGGGCTCCGCTAAAAAATCCGATTAAAAATGATAATGACACTGCAATTTCAAAAAAGATTCTAAAATTGCCCCTGCACGGGGTGCAAATGGGGGTGAAGGAATGAAAGGTTCGTAATGTAAAAGTGGCCCGAGTGCTTTAAGGAATCTAGGAAAAAAGTGACCGGAAAAAAAGTTATCGGAAAAAAGTGACGTAAACTACAAAAGCGGAAAAAAGGTGACACGGAAGAAAAGTTACCAGAAAAAAAGTGACAAGGAAAAAAGTTACAGGAAAAAAGTAACAAGGAATTGATTTTGGGATTCATTGGTTAAGTATGAAAGGGGGATCGGGGGGAGGCTCATTATTTAGGTAAATGGGCTTTTCATGCTGAATTAACTGTTTTGCTTCATTTTTTGGATATACGTTCATACTGAAAAGATGCTTGCCTGATTAGTTTTGGGAAAGGATGATTACCCCCCCCCCCCTCCACCATTCGCACTAAATTAGATAAATGGATTTTTATGCAGAATTATCCAACGTGTATCGAAATCTGGATATAGGTTCTTTCTGATAAGGCTGATATAGTATATAATGCCTGAAGAGATTTGGGAGGTTAATGGTCAAGAATAGAGGGAGAACAAGAGAATAATCTCTCTTAAATTAAATTAATAGCCTTTTATGCAGAATTATCCGATTTGCTTGGAATTTTCGACAGACTAATATAATAAATAAGACTAATCAGAGATACGTCTTACCATAATGAAACATTATGATAAGACGTATCTCTGATTAGTTATGCGGTTCTTTTGCTTATTAATAAAGGGGGGAACGGGCAATTATCTCGCCTCAAATTAGATAAATCGTTTTTTTTTTATGCAGAATTATCCGATGTATTTTAAATTTTAAATGTAGGTTCTTTCTGATAAAGTGAATCCCTGAATAGTTTTAAGAGTTAAATGGCTAAGTATAGAAGGGGAATAGAATATAACCCCTCTTAAATTAAATAAATTGCTTTTTACGCTGAATTATCGGATTTCCTTCAAATTTTGGATTGTAGGTTCATTATGATAAGGCGTATCCCTTATTAAATATAGAGTTCTTTTGCTAATTAAAAAGAGGGGGCCGATGATTTTTACCCCCCCCCACCCCCCTAAATTAGATAAATTGTTTTTTATGCACACTTATCCGATGTATTTCATATTTTGGATATAAATTCTTTCTCATAAAGTGAATCCCAGAGTAGTTTTAAGGGTTTAATGGCTAAGTATAGAGCGGAGAACGGGGAATAACCCTCTTAAATTAAATAAATGACTTTTTACGCAGAATTATCCGATTTGCTTCAAATTTTGGATGTATGTTCATTCTTACAAAGCGTATCTCTGATTGGTTATGGGGTTATTTTGCTAATTAAAAAGAGGGTGCAAGCAATTATCCCCCTTTAAATTAGATAAAATGTTTTTATGCACACTTATCCGACGTATTTCAAATTTTGGATGCACTTTCTTTCTAATAAAATGAATCCCTGAATAGTTTATGGGTTTAATGACTAAGTATAAAGTGGAGAACGGAAGATACCCCCCATTAAATTAAATAAATGGCTTTTTACGCAGAATTTTCCGATTTGCTTCAAATTTTGGATGTAGGTTCATTATGATAAGGCGAATCCCTGATTAATTGTGGATTATCCCCCGTTCAGTCATCTATACTTAACCATTAAACCCTTAAAACTATTCAAGTTTTCATTTTATCAGAAAGAACCTATATCCAAAATTTGAAATACGTCGGATAGTTGTGCAAAAAAAAAAAAAAAAAAAAAAAAAAAAAAAATCTGATTTAAGGGGGGGGGGAGGGTAATATACGCCCGCTCCCTCTTTTTAATTAGCAAAAGAACTCCATAACTAAGCAGGGATACGTCTTATTATAATAAATCTACATCCAAAATTTGATGTAAATCGGATAATTCTGCGTAAAAAGCCATTTATTCAATTTAAGAGGGGTTATTCCTGTTCCCCCTTTATACTTAGCCATTAAACCCTTAAAACTATTCACCTTATCAGAAAGAACCTATATTTAAAATTTGAAATACATCGGATAATTCTGCATAAAAAACGATTTATTTAGTTTGAGGGGGAGATAATTGCCCGTCCCCTCTTTTATTAATAAGCAAAAGAACCCCATAACTAATCAGAGATACGCCTTATCATAATGAACTTATGTCCAAAATTCCAAGCAAATCCGATAATTCTGCGTAAAAAGCTATTAATTTAATTTAAGAGAGGTTATTCCCTCAATACCCCTCTATGCTTGACCATTAAACTCCTAAATCTCTTCAAGCATTATATACTATATATAAGTCTTATGAGAAAGAACCTATATCCAAAATTTGACACACGCTGGATTATTCTGCATAAACACACATTTATCAAATTTAGGACGAATGGGGAGGGGGATAATCGTCCCTTCCTAAAACTGATCAGGCAAGCTTCTTTTCAGTATGAACGTATATCCAAAAATTAAACCAAAACAGTTAATGCAGCATGAAAAACCCATTTACCTAAATTATGAGCCTCCCCCCGATCCCCCATTTCATACTTAATCAATGAATCCCCAAAATCAATTCCTTGTCACTTTTTTTCTGGTAACTTTTTTCCGTGTCACCTTTTTTCCGCTTTCGTAGTTTATGTCAATTTTTTCCGGTCATTTTTTCCGTTTACCGCTTTGAGATGTATCACATGATGTGTCCAAAAAAAGTTTGAAAAATTTTGACGCCCACTTTAGCCCTTCTCGAGAGTGGAAATTTTTAGATCGCTAAAACACATATTTAGCTATTTTTATACTCGAATTATTTTGCACAATTTCACGTTTCTACTTAAAATGGCCGCTGAGGTATGCTAAATATTCTCAAGTTTTCGACTCCCTTTTAACCCTATTATGGGGGAAGATTTGTAAAATTGCTAAAATACATGTTTAATTATTTTTTAATGCATTTATAATCTGGAATTTCACGTTCCTACCTAAAACGACTGCTGAGATATAGAAAAATGTTCAAAATTTTCCGATCCCCCCAATTTTCGAAAATCCCGTCTTATTGCATACTTACATCATAAAAAGTATGTTTTCTCCAATTTTCATGCTTCTAGATTCAGTAGTTTGGGCTGTGCGTTTATTATCAGTCAATTAAGACAAATTATTTTATACAAATATAGATAGTATGTTTTATGTATGTGTTACTGTTATATTTCAAAACACTTACAAAAATTTAAAAGTAACAGACAACATAATTTTTATGTTCCCGATGAAAAGAAATCTAAATAATATATTGATGTAACCTTACTACTAATCAAAATAATTTAGTACACAACCCTTTCAGGTCTGGTGTACTATTATTAGTACACGTCTTTTAATGGAGTATTATTTAGTTTTAGAAAAACTTTTGCTACTATTTACATGTAATTATGTTAGTATGTCTATGCATTTAATATATGACTTCATTTATATTCAAGCATTTAATAATAATAATAATTATTATTATTATTTCTTTAATTGTCTTTGCACTGTTTGTGATTCTTTTGTTTTAAATATATATTTCACACTTTGAATTTAAAATAAAAGTTACTATCCTGTCAGAATCATGTGTAATAAAGCCCAAAAGACATTAGAAAGTTGTAATATAATTTACATTTTGTTGCAATATAATATTTTTTAAACATCTCCTAAAAATTCTTTTTTAGCCTATTGTCATATAAATGTTAATTGAATAGTACGCCAAAGAAATGCATTCGTTATTATTCCGAGAATGAAATATCCGTTAAACGGTAATTAATCTATTTGGATAGTATTAATGCTATTAACGAATAAATTTTCATTTTCTAAAAATTCAAACCTGAAAGGGTTCATTTCTTTTAGTATTTTTTTATAAAAAATAGTAACACACACACACAAGAAAGAAAGAAAAAAAAACTTAAATTATGCTTTATTTTTAAGAGCATTTTTTTTTTCAAAATAAAGTATTGCGGCATATACAACAAAAATATGTATGTTCTCAATAGATCTAATTAAAAATATTGAAAAAAAATATTTTTGGATTTTGATTTTATTAATTTGAAACGAAATTTAATTAAAATATTCGACAGTGAGCATTTGACATATATATTATTTTTAAAGTTTAAAAAAAATAATGCTTTTCTTAAGGTATCCTTTTTTCCGCCGTATGCAAAAATTTGATTACGGATCTTAAAAAGCTGTAATTTTTCTCGTTTTATAAATTCCGGCTAATGTAGCATAAATTAATGTTATTTTCTATGAATCCGCCAAAACTCAAATTTTATTCCATATTATAAATATTTCTGACTTGTACAAAGTTTGTTTTTGATAGAATTTATTAAATTTGAAAGTTTATTTCTTCATTAATGTATTTTTTACGTGTACGACTATGTGAGAGAAAATTAAATCATACCCCAAACATCTTCAAAATACTCAACAGAATCCCACTGTTTAAAAAGCAAATGTAAAAAGCAATATCTAATAATAATAATAATAATAATAATAATAATAATAATAATAATAATAATAATAATAATAAGTAAAATACGCAATACATTTTAAAACGAAATTGCAGCAATTACCATCTACGTTGAAAGAGTTTTTAATAATGAGCTCATTTTCACAATTTAATGATTTGTATATGTACAAGGAATTATTCATGTACTACATATGCAAAAATTTAATTCAGTAAGGAAGCATATAACATATTTGAATGTTTAGTTTAGCAATTTTCATCAATAGACAAAAAGATAACCGAATTTTTATATTCAGTCCTGTTCAAAGGACTAGAACACTTTGCTGCACTTTTTCTATCTTTAAATCCTCAGCTAAAAACCTGTTCAAAAAAACAAAACAACAGAAGCAAATTCCGAGAATCGCAAACATCTGTTTTTGGAAACCAGATAAGGGACTGTCCATTTAATGAGTAACGTGACAAAATCGAGAGGAAATGTGTGCTTTTTCAAGAACAAATCAATCATTTTGTAATTGACCTATTTCCGGTTGTACATTCTAAAAACCACATGCGATTAAAAAAGTAACCAAGAATCAAAATGGCGTCAATTCTGCATTCTAGTCTATATTCTTATCTGTGCTATGAAGGGTACTTCCTGACATAATGACTGATCACATATGTACACATTATCACATATAAGCGTCTTTTATAGAATTTTTGAACTTTTATCTCTGGTTTTTCAAAGCAGAAATTTTTGCCTGACTGAATTCGAAAATTGCTCAGATTAAATAATGCAAAATTTGCAATAAAAATTTATTGGTAAGTATAATCAAGGATTCTAAGAGCCTTATACAGCATGTACACCGATCGCTCTTCACCAAGGAGTTATATCTGACATTTATGTCATAAAACATTTATGGTTGTTCTCAAATCCAAAGATGCAAATTTATTACACAAGTTTTAATAATTTTTGTTCGGAAACGCATGAAATTGTCAGGTGTTGTTATTCAGAAACTGTGTGATCGAAAGACATTTTCCATTTTTTGTTAAACGCAAGAGATCTTTTAGAAAATAATAACAAAGTTGTCGTTTTGAATCGAATTTTCGGATGAAAAAAGGAAAAAAAAAACACTCAGAGAGAGGAAGAAAACAGATTGTCATGTGACACAAAAACACTTTTAAGGGTATTCTCAAATCCAAAAGGGCAATTTTATGACAGAAATTTTAATTAATTTTTGTCCGGAAATGGATGAAACTAGTAGGTGTTGTTGTTCAGAAACTACTTAATCAAAATTTTTCTTCGCTTTTTTTTTCTAGAAACGCAATAGATTTTTCAGAAAACATTATCATAGTGGGCATTTTGAACCGAAGAAGAAAAAGCGAAAGAAGAATGACTACTCAAGGAAGGGTGAAAAACGTATTTGTCCCGTAATCAAAATCCCTTATAAAACAATAGTTATTTTATTTATGAAAAAGAATGGAAGACACAGTTGGGTTCCAAATCGCTTCTATAATTAAACCTACCTCTTTTATATCTTTCCGTTAAAAAATGAATTTGTAAATGTGTCAAAATGTTTTGCGCCTAATGAGCACATCAACTGAGAACAGCTATAAGCAAGATAAATAATTTTTTTATCGAAACTAGTCGTTGGGGGACCACTGCAATACTTACCCATCATGGATACGCTTAATATAAAATATGAAAATGAAACGCATGTAAACTATTCATAAAATGCTTCGCAATTCCAAAATAAAGTTTAAACGCATATTTAAATAGTTTTAATATACATAGTAATGTTCTATCAATGAATTGCTGATCAGCCGATTTCGACAAATTATATAAAACTCCAAAATACGCCAGTAGTACCGGCTTGCGTAAAAGAAGTATCCTTATAGCTCCAAAAATAATAATCATATTAACTAACAATTTACTGCGTCGGATTAAGCGTCTCATTTCCAATTGAAATATATCATTGAATTGAAATTTGAATGAAATACAGGGTCATGAAAAATCGAAGAATGTGGAAAACAGGATTACAAATATCTCGACAACTAATAATCCGATCGACTTCGTTCTTTATGCAAAATTTGTGTTATTTTATTGCCTTTTACGTCCCTTCCTTAAAATAAAACATTTCGAAAATTTTTGTGTACCTTTCGTCAGAACGAACTTTTCGAGAGTCCGAAAAAAATAGTTCCAGATAATCGAGGTTATTGATATTAAATAGGCTTCGTCCCATTCTTGCATATTAAGCACATACAAAGTTTCAAGTCTCTGTCTCAATTTGTTCGGAAGACAGACAAACAGACACACAGACGGACGGACGGCAATTTTTTTTTCTAAAAATATGTTTTTCGGAATCTCCAGTATCTAAAACGTGTAAATCCGTCATAAATTTTTTTTCGATTTTCAAAACGATTGCAATACTTACCCTATACTACGTATGATGGGTAAATAAAATGGAAAAAGTCTTTTGATTCCAAATCTCTTCCATAGTCAGTTCTGCAAATTTTGTGCTTTTACGTTAAACATGTGTAAGTGTTTCCGAACGTTTCGTGCTTGTAGAGTATATGGCTTGAAAACCTTTTGAGCGATTGGTATACATGCCATACAAAGTATTCCGAATCCTTGATTCTTCTTGCTGAAAAATTTTTATTGTAATTTTTGCCTTATGTAATCCGAGTATTTTCCCGATTCAATTTGGCAAAGATTTCTGCTTTGAAATACCGGTGATAAAAGATTAATAATTCAGATAAAGATGCTCGTTTCGACGGGGTTAAGCATAATCATTATCAGGATATGAAATTCTCGAATTTATTAAATAAACCTGTTATCTAGACACACGGCAGTGTGTCAGCCAAGTTCACAAAGTAAAAGGCGACACACCGGCCGTGGGTTATATTACCCGAACCATTTCGAACCACTTTTGACCCCTCAATAACTTAAATTCTATTTGACCTACACACTTGCAATTTTTTGTGTCGTGTAAGACCATCTTCTAATTTCCGAATCTAAAATTAAAAAAAAAAAATCTTTTACCGATGACGAGAAATTGACGCCTGAAAACCACTGTTTTTACCACTGACTCACTCACTCACTCATAGAAATGTTTGACTACTTCCACGTGACTTAGGAAGTTGAAATTTGGTGTGAAGGTAGGTTATTGGATCTATAAATAGGAAAAAATCAGAAATCACCATTAATTAAACATTAATGGTTGGTTAGAGGATAAATTATTGGATTACAATGGGAGCTTATGAGAATTTCACAAAATACCAGTAATAGTGCCAAGTTGGCGTCACTTTTGGCGAGTATCAGGGTTAATCTCTGAAACTACCGAACCGATTTCAAAAGTAATGGTACCAAAATGATGGTATTCGCCCCGGTTCAAACATAGACTGTACTTATGTCTGTGCCACTAACCAAAAGAGGGTTCAGAAGCGAAAAACATTCTAAAAATGTGATTTTTGTTTTACTGAAGGGCCTAGAAGCACAAAATTTGGCATGTTAATTATTTATAAGATGTAAATGATCACTAATGACATTTGCTAAAAAAATATCAAATTTAAATGGGTGAAAATCCGCGAAGAGCGTTCTAAAAAAGTTCGAAATACCAATTTTAAAACAATCTCAGCAAACAACAAACCGATCTTAAAAGTAATGATATCAAAATGATGATGACAGTCTTTGCACCAACATAAGATATATCTTATGTCGATTACACTAACCCAAAGGAGGTAAAAGAGCATAAAAACATTCTAAAAATGCGATGTCTGTATATTAAGGGACTAGACTGGAAACATAAAGTTTGGCATTTTAGAGTTATTTCGCGAAATATCAGAAATAGTGCCAAGTTGGCGACACTTTTGGCAAGTATCGGGGCTAATCTCTGAAACCACCGAACCGATTTCAAAATTAATGATACCAAAATGATGGTATTCGCCCCGGTTCAAACATAGGCTATATTTTATGCGTATACAATTAACCAAAAGAGGGTGAAAAAGCAAAAAAATTCTAAAAATGCAACTTTTGTGTTACTAAAGGACCTAGAACTATAAGATTTGGCATGTTAATTATTTATAAGATATAAATGATCTCTAAGGGCATTTGATAAAAAATACGGAATTAAAAAGGGGTGAAAATTTGCGAAAATGTACGAAAAGCGTTCTAAAAATGTTCTAAATTGGGATTTTTAAGCAATTTCAGCAAACAACAAAAGATCTTAAAAGTAATGATATCAAAATGATGGTGATAGTCCTTGCTTCAATATAGGCTATATCTTATGTCGATTCCACTAACCCAAAGGGGGTAAAATAGAAAACTAGTCGTTGGGGGCCACCGTAATACTTACCCATCATGGATATGTATATGAAAATAAAACATGTGAAAACTATTTATACAATGCATTGCAATTCATAAACAAAATTTAAATATTGTTAATATACATGGTAATGCTCTATTAAAGAACTGATGATTGCCGATTTCGACAAATTATATAAAACGCCAAACTACTCAAGTAGTACCGAACTGCGTAAAAGAAACATCCTTATAACTCCAAAAATAATAACTTTATTAACTAAAAATTAACTGCGTCTTATGTCCAATTAAAATATACCTCTGAATTGAAATTTGAATCAAATACAGGGCCATGAAAAATCGAAGAATGTGGAAAACAGGATTAAAAATATCTCAGCAACTAATAATCCGATCGACTTCGTTCTATATGCAAAATGTGTGATATTTTATTGCCTTTTACGTCCATTCCTTAGAACAAAAAAATTCGAAAATTTTTATGTACCTTTCATCAGAACGAAATCTTCGAGAATCCGAAAAAAATAGTTCCGGATAATCGAGGTTGCTGATGTTAAATAGGTTTCGTCCCATTCTTACATACTAACTGCATACAAAATTTCAATTCGTTCGGGAGATAGAGCGTTTACAGACAGACAGACAGACGGACGGCAAAATTTTGTTTCTAAAAATATGTTTTTCGGAATCTCTACTATCTAAAACGTGTAAATCCGTCAAAATTTTTTTTTCGATTTTCAAAACGATTGCAAAACCTACCCTATACTAGGTATGATCGGTAAGTAAAAGCGTTCTAAAAATGTGATGTCTGTATGTTAAGGGCCTAAAAACATAAAATTTGGCATGTTCATTAATTATAAGATATAAATGATCACTAAGAACATTTGTTAACAAATACAAAATTTAAAAGGGGTAAAAATGCGCGAAAAGCGTTCTAAAAACTTTCTAAATAGCAATATTTAAGCAATCTTGAGTAGTTAGCGAACCGATTTAAAGAAAAAAAAAAAAGATGCCAAAATGATGGCGACAGTCCTTGCTCTAACAAAATTATTGGATAAATTACCAGATTACAATGGGAATCTATGGGAATTTGGCAAAATACCAGAAATAGAGCCATGTTAGTATGACTTTTGGTGCGTAATTTTTGTCGTCAATATAGCGATATTTCGCCAAGTTGGCTACAAACATTTTTGGTCGACGAAATAATCAAGTAGTACCCAATCACGTAAAAGAAACATCCTTATTAGTGGAATTTAAAGGAACATAAGCAGTCCTAATGTTAAATTTTTTAATTTGACTGAAAAAAAACAGTGAATAAATGCAGGAAAAAGCTGAAATTAATATTAAATAAAACTAATTTAACCTACTTATTTCAAAAAGGAAACAAATACCTACTTATTTGACAAAAAATAATGATATCCTATCAAAAACATGAATGTGAAAAAATGCCAAGTTCGTTAAAGGTTTCGCTCATAAAAGAAGTGATTTGACAAAAAATAATTGATATCCTGTCAAAAACATGAATGTGAAAGAATGCCAAGTTCGTTAAAGGTTTCGCTAATAAAAGAAGTGAGATGTAACTGCAAACCAAGTTCTTTCGGAGCTCCTTAAATCATAACTCCTGTCATGCATAATATTATTCAATTGCTTAAAATGATTTGTTAAGTTACTTGTTATTCAATAGAGCGACTTGGCAAGTTTTCAGTTACCAACTTTAATCTTTAAGTCGGAGTACAATTTAATCTAGAATCTGATTAACAAAGATCTAGTCAATCGAGTGTTCGAATAAGTATATTGAAGTTAAGGTACTGATAAATTAAGGAAGGGATCAACTTTAATTTCTGATCAACTAAATAGAAAAAATTGAATAAGAGAAAACTTGCTAAGTCGCTCTATTGAATAACAAGTAACATAACAAATCATTTTAAGCAATTGAATAATATTATGCATGACAGGAGTTATGATTTAAGGAGCTCCGAAAGAACTTGGTTTGCAGTTACATCTCACTTCTTTTATTAGCGAAACCTTTAACGAACTTGGCATTCTTTCACATTCATGTTTTTGACAGGATATCAATTATTTTTTGTCAAATCACTTCTTTTATGAGCGAAACCTTTAACGAACTTGGCATTTTTTCACATTCATGTTTTTGATAGGATTTGTTTATTAAAGAAAAGTAAATGGAACAGGCTTCATGACTTTTCAAAATCTTATCTAAACTGGTTGGTTGAAGCAGAACAACTTACCTAAGACATCAAATTATTTTTTGAGTCACACAGATAATAGATATGAAACGCATGTTGAATAACAACAATAAACTCCTGGGCATGTTATTATTTTTACAAAAAAACTAAATACAATAACACAATTAAATACTCTACAGTAATTAAATCCACCAAAGCAACGTGAGAAACTTTTGTTGCCAGATGCTATAGATATTTATGAATTACATAAAATATTACTTGCTTTTAGAACAAGTTCGTTAAGCCATAGTCATATTAAAACTATAAATCGCAATTTATTTAATGGCGTTCTAAAGTTAATTACTCTTGCTTAGAGAAAATTATACCAATTTCAAATAAACATAACGACTAACTTAAAACAGTTGAAAACAAATTATTCGAAAAATATAGTTTTCTATTTAAATTGATTAAAAATATTTCTTACGTATATCTTTGTTGTTTGTAATTTTTGTAATATTGTGAATCAATACCCGTTTTATTTAACATAAGGTACCCTGGGGTAATAACGCCACGTTAAGGTTCTACCAATTTTCACGGCTCAGTTTTAGTTTGTATTTTTCAAAGAAATATATGATTTGATACAGCAACTCATTGACTATCTATATAAAAAAAATAATTTAACAGATATGTATTCATAAAATGTAATGGCGTGATTTCTTGACCAATGCTATTTGGCGTTATTATCCACCTATATGGGTAATAACGCCATGCAAACAAAACTATGAAATAAGGTGGAATAATGGCATGTAGATTGCCCAATTCTAAAAATAGAAACTCTACAGCTCTAGAAATTGACAAATTGCAATCTAAGCTATTGAAAATGTACAATTTTTTTGTGAGAGTGTAAGAAAAATAAAGGTGTGGTGTGTGTGTGTGGGGGGGGGGGGATGCGGCAAAAGAATATCAGACCGTGAGCTTCTTTTTGCTTAAAAAGGACCGCTTAAATAGAATTATTAGAAACATTGCACAATCTTAACTGTGTTTATTTGAATCAGTATTTAGGATGTAGCTCGGCCACTCTAGGGAATCAACCGGGGTATTAATGCCAAGGATTGGCTTTATTACCCCGTTATAGTTATTGCGCTGTACATTTTAAATTACAAATTATCTCGAGAAGAAATCTAAAATCTTCAACAACATTTTGAAAGTCCATGAAATGTAATACAAATTTATGTAATTAACGAAGTATTTCCGGATAAAAAAAATAGTCTTCACATTACAAAATGTATCTCGCAAATTTTAGATCAAGCGTTAATTTTAGTTGCTTGTAAAAACAATAAGATCTAAAAATGAAACAAATTAACTTGAAGCTGTTTTTTGCGATTTATATAACTCAAAATCCCTTGTGCGGAGAGCACATGGGTGTCATTTACCAGATTATTTCATAATTATGCAAAATATTAGCACTTGGCGTTATTACCCCGCCTGGCGTTATTACACCAGACCACCTTATTTGCTTTTTATCCATTTTAATTTGGACCATTTGCTTTCTAACTGAATTGGCCATTTCAAAAGACATATAAGCCAAGTTTTTTTCCAAATAGACTTTTTTTTTTTTTTTTTTTTTTTTTTTTTTTTTTTTTTTGTGGCAGATGCTTCTTAACGGCGTTCTTAAATCAAAAAGGGCAACTTTGTGACATAAGTTTTAATTTATTTTTGTTCGGAAATGCGTGAAACTAGCAGGTATTGTTGTTCAGAAACATTTAATCGCACTCATTTTTCTGTTTTTTCTCAAACGCAATATGTTTTTCGGAATAAGCCGTCAAAGTTGCCGATTTGAACAGCGTTTCCCGACGAAAGCAGAAAAAACAGTCTTACAAAAGGAGAACGTGATTTTTCTATTTGCCAGTTTTTCTATTTGCTAAAACTGGTATTATTTGCAAATAAGACATTTAGAAACCTAACAAAATAAAATGAAGAAATGAAATGAAGAATTTTAGAATGAAATTTTGCGAAGGATTTGTGAAAAGGGTCTGTTCTATGAAAAAAGAATTTTGTGAAACACGCAAAATTGTTTTTAAATTATGCCATGACCGACTCTTCTATGTATGGTGTATACCAAAGCTGGTGTCGTAAAATATAACTTTTCTATTATTATTTAAGTCCTTGCTCTTTGGAATAAAGAAATTTACATGATTTTCATAAATTTACATAAATTTACATGAATTTTTATCTTTGTAGTTTTTTTTTTAACCCGTTCGAGGTCTGGTGTACTATTAATAGTACATGTTAATTCATTGAATATTATTTTATTTTAACTATTACTTTGCTTCTTTCTACATATAGAAATGATAGTATATGCCTATTTTTTTCTTATTATGATTTCATTTATGTTTTAACATTTAGTAATAACAATAATTCTAAAAGTTTGCTTAATTCTTTTTGCACCGTCGGCGGTTCCTTTATTTTATACATACTGAGTGTTCGAATAAGTATATTGAAGTTAAGGTACTGATAAATTAAGGAAGGGATCAACTTTAATTTCTGATCAACTAAATAGAAAAAATTGAATAAGAGAAAACTTGCTAAGTCGCTCTATTGAATAACAAGTAACATAACAAATCATTTTAAGCAATTGAATAATATTATGCATGACAGGAGTTATGATTTAAGGAGCTCCGAAAGAACTTGGTTTGCAGTTACATCTCACTTCTTTTATTAGCGAAACCTTTAACGAACTTGGCATTCTTTCACATTCATGTTTTTGACAGGATATCAATTATTTTTTGTCAAATCACTTCTTTTATGAGCGAAACCTTTAACGAACTTGGCATTTTTTCACATTCATGTTTTTGATAGGATTTGTTTATTAAAGAAAAGTAAATGGAACAGGCTTCATGACTTTTCAAAATCTTATCTAAACTGGTTGGTTGAAGCAGAACAACTTACCTAAGACATCAAATTATTTTTTGAGTCACACAGATAATAGATATGAAACGCATGTTGAATAACAACAATAAACTCCTGGGCATGTTATTATTTTTACAAAAAAACTAAATACAATAACACAATTAAATACTCTACAGTAATTAAATCCACCAAAGCAACGTGAGAAACTTTTGTTGCCAGATGCTATAGATATTTATGAATTACATAAAATATTACTTGCTTTTAGAACAAGTTCGTGTGATTGTGATGATAAAAAGTTCACTCACTCGCCGTGAACTTTTAAACTGTATTGAGAAAATATATAAAAGTATTTCAAAACAATGACTGTATTTATCATAGTTATTCATTTTATCATTTTTCTTATGAGTAAAGATAGATGATTCGAAATATGATTATATCAGTGAATAGCCGTAGAGCCTGAATACTCATTATTTTCAGAAAAAAAAGCAGACGATTTTTGAATTTTCTTAAAAAAATTAATAATAATATATTAGTTACAGACGCAATAAAAAAACACATAACAGACGCATAATTACAAACGTCATAAACAGACGCATAATTACAGACGCAAGAACAAAGAAAGTTCTGTGTTCTAAGCCATAGTCATATTAAAACTATAAATCGCAATTTATTTAATGGCGTTCTAAAGTTAATTACTCTTGCTTAGAGAAAATTATACCAATTTCAAATAAACATAACGACTAACTTAAAACAGTTGAAAACAAATTATTCGAAAAATATAGTTTTCTATTTAAATTGATTAAAAATATTTCTTACGTATATCTTTGTTGTTTGTAATTTTTGTAATATTGTGAATCAATACCCGTTTTATTTAACATAAGGTACCCTGGGGTAATAACGCCACGTTAAGGTTCTACCAATTTTCACGGCTCAGTTTTAGTTTGTATTTTTCAAAGAAATATATGATTTGATACAGCAACTCATTGACTATCTATATAAAAAAAATAATTTAACAGATATGTATTCATAAAATGTAATGGCGTGATTTCTTGACCAATGCTATTTGGCGTTATTATCCACCTATATGGGTAATAACGCCATGCAAACAAAACTATGAAATAAGGTGGAATAATGGCATGTAGATTGCCCAATTCTAAAAATAGAAACTCTACAGCTCTAGAAATTGACAAATTGCAATCTAAGCTATTGAAAATGTACAATTTTTTTGTGAGAGTGTAAGAAAAATAAAGGTGTGGTGTGTGTGTGTGTGTGGGGGGGGGGGGGATGCGGCAAAAGAATATCAGACCGTGAGCTTCTTTTTGCTTAAAAAGGACCGCTTAAATAGAATTATTAGAAACATTGCACAATCTTAACTGTGTTTATTTGAATCAGTATTTAGGATGTAGCTCGGCCACTCTAGGGAATCAACCGGGGTATTAATGCCAAGGATTGGCTTTATTACCCCGTTATAGTTATTGCGCTGTACATTTTAAATTACAAATTATCTCGAGAAGAAATCTAAAATCTTCAACAACATTTTGAAAGTCCATGAAATGTAATACAAATTTATGTAATTAACGAAGTATTTCCGGATAAAAAAAATAGTCTTCACATTACAAAATGTATCTCGCAAATTTTAGATCAAGCGTTAATTTTAGTTGCTTGTAAAAACAATAAGATCTAAAAATGAAACAAATTAACTTGAAGCTGTTTTTTGCGATTTATATAACTCAAAATCCCTTGTGCGGAGAGCACATGGGTGTCATTTACCAGATTATTTCATAATTATGCAAAATATTAGCACTTGGCGTTATTACCCCGCCTGGCGTTATTACACCAGACCACCTTATTTGCTTTTTATCCATTTTAATTTGGACCATTTGCTTTCTAACTGAATTGGCCATTTCAAAAGACATATAAGCCAAGTTTTTTTCCAAATAGACTTTTTTTTTTTTTTTTTTTGTGGCAGATGCTTCTTAACGGCGTTCTTAAATCAAAAAGGGCAACTTTGTGACATAAGTTTTAATTTATTTTTGTTCGGAAATGCGTGAAACTAGCAGGTATTGTTGTTCAGAAACATTTAATCGCACTCATTTTTCTGTTTTTTTCTCAAACGCAATATGTTTTTCGGAATAAGCCGTCAAAGTTGCCGATTTGAACAGCGTTTCCCGACGAAAGCAGAAAAAACAGTCTTACAAAAGGAGAACGTGATTTTTCTATTTGCCAGTTTTTCTATTTGCTAAAACTGGTATTATTTGCAAATAAGACATTTAGAAACCTAACAAAATAAAAATAATTAATGAAGACTATATTTTTTTAGAATGAAATTTTGCGAAGGATTTGTGAAAGGGTCTGTTCTATGAAAAAAGAATTTTGTGAAACACGCAAAATTGTTTTTAAATTATGCCATGACCGACTCTTCCATGTATTTTAAAAAGCTGGTGTCGTAAAATATAACTTTTCTATTATTATTTAAGTCCTTGCTCTTTGGAATAAAGAAATTTAGATGATTTACATGATTTTCATAAATCTACATGAATTTTTTTATGTTTGTAGTTTTTTTTTCTTTTTTTTAACCTATTCGGGTCTGGTGTGCTATTAATAGTACATGTTAATTCATTGAATATTATTTCATTTTAATAATTTGTTTGTTTCTACAGATAGAAACGATAGTATATGCCTATTTTTTTCTTATTATGACTTCATTTATGTTTTAACATTTAGTAATAACAATAATTATAAAAGTTTACTTAACTCTTTTTGCACCGTTGGCGGTTCCTTTATTTTATACATACATTCCACTCTTTAAATTTACAATATAGGTTACTTTTCTGAATTAATCATGAGTGATAAAATGCAAAAATTATTAGAAAGTTGCAATATATATTAAACCCTGTTGCAATACGATTGTTTTCCCAAACATGTCACAAAAAATCTTCCTTAGCCTATTATCGTATAAATATGAATTGAATAGTACAGAAAATAAATACATTCGTTGTATATCAGACTACGAGATAATCTTTAAACATCTGTAAGTCTATTTGGATATCGACAATTAAGGGTGTTCTTAACTGATCCGCTCAACAAGCGAAAAACGTTTTGACACATTTACAAATTCATTTTGTAACAGAAAGTTATACAATTTTAATGCCTGGCTATGAAAGCGATTTCGAATTGAACTTATTTTTCCATTTTATGATAATTAAATTACTTATCGAGTTATAAGCTATTTCGATGACGCAATCGCCCGTTTTACTCCTCCTTTTCGACCGTTTTTTCTACTTTCGTCAGGAAATATGTTTAAAAGTGTCAACTTTGAAGGCTTGTTATGAATAATCTATTGTGTTTTTTAAAAAACAAAAGAATGGGTGCAATTAGACAGTTTCTGAATAACAACACCTGCTATTTTCATGCATTTCCGAACAAAAATAAATTAATGCATGTGTCACAAAGTTGCCCTTTTTGATTTAAGAACACCCTTAACATTATTAAAGTAATAATAATTTAGCTCTCAAAATGGAAAAAAAAAATTTGGAGCCGAAAGAGTTACAGTTTCGACTACAATCGTACACCAAAAATAAAAGTTTAATCTTTTATGTTATTTATCTATCATAAGATAACATGATTTCTTGCAGCTACTTTGTGGATTATTTCACTTTAGGCCTATTTTTGGCATAAATTAACCTTATTTAATTTTTTTTTAATACATTACTTTAATGCTGCACTGCGCATGATCTGATGTATTTATTCAATTTGTTATTCTTGCTGCTTCTTTCATACTTTTTGGAAATATCTACCATTGTACCTAATAACTTCGGATCTACTAAAATTGGAATTTAGTTGGTATTGTAATAATATACTTATCTGAATTAATCATGGGGGCTTTTTTAATATTTTTATTAGAAAATATGTTTGTGTGTATTGCATATTACACTTCAAACTTCAACTGTTTTCTATAAGATGATTGTAAAAATAGTGGTTTCATTGGTTTATTGAATGGTAATATCTGAATTACTTTGGTTATATTTATAAAAGTATTTATATACATAATAAAATAAATTTACTCTTCAGAAAAATCTTTTAAATTTTAGCTGATCATTCATTAAAAAAATGGTCATATTTAAATAATCTTCTAATCTTTATTAACCCTTTATCCACCGAATTATTGATCAAGAAATAGCTTCACCTCAATAACTGTCTTCTTTAATATCTGAAGATATGCTGGAATTTTTAAATAATAATAATGTGAAATTTAGAAGTGTTTTTTTCATTAAAACTGATTAAATATACCAGCATTTATAAGTTGTTTGTAAAATATTTACAAAAATAATCAAATTAAAAATACTCTTATGAAAATATTACAATTCTTATAAAAGCAATGTATTTAAATGTATTATCATCCTCTCTGTGAATGGAAAGGCTTTTACCGTCGAAAATATTTCATATAACTTTTTTTCAAAGGGAAAAAAAAAAAAAAAAAAAAAAAAAAAAGATATGACTATGAAAATGATTAAGAAAATTACCTCTTTTTTAAAGTATTTAACTCCGACTGTTTTTGTATTCCATCTAAATTAGATCGAGTAAATTATATTGTGTGGTAAGAAAAAGATCTTTTATTAGTAGACTGATTAAATACGTTTTTTATTAAATCTTCCGCAATGGTACTCATAACTACAGTCGGTAAATAAAGAGTTAAATTAATGAAAGTCAATGCGTAACAATGGAAACTCTAAGAGCAGTCAATTGGACTGCTATCAAATACGTATAATTCGATTTAAACCATAATCTTCTTTAAAAAGATAATTTAAATAAATAACTTAAAAAAAAGTTTAAAATAAAAATTCTAGTGTTCACTGTTTTTATGAAACTCGGGGGAAATTTCCGTCGCTCCTAGTGTTATTTTATTAGCGATTATTTCTAAAAATGAATATTACCACATTTATTATTTTTCACTTTAGAAATTTAATTTTCTATTTTTTCATTCCATTAACCGAATAATTATGGTTGAAAAAAAAAAAAAAAAAAAAAAAAAAATGTGCGTCAGCCGGGAGTCAATTCGCGGGTAGCTAAATTTACATGAATTTTTATCTTTGCAGTTTTTTTTTTTTTTTTTAAGTTACGAAAACAATTGTACACCATAAAGCAGTGTTGTATCCTAGACTTATCATTTGGGAAGGGGGTGAGATACAGTAAAAGTTTCTGAGAGGGAATCATTTTCCGCTTTAAACAGATTTTAACATAGCAGTTAATGCATATATTATACATATCCTGCTAAGATTGAATAGCATAAAACTGCCAAAAAAAAAAAAAAAAAAAAAAAAAAAAAATCGTTTTAAACAGGATTTTGTTTTAATTAGTGTAATTTTTATGGCGTATAAAGAAAGCCCATATATAATGGAAACTTGGCTGAAATAGTTATTTTGTGGTCTCTGCGAAATAATACCTTTTTAATGAAAACCTGCCTAAAACAATATTATTGTGTTCCCTATAAATTCTATTTTCGCAGATTTCATTACATTTTTGATAAACTTTCGTAATCAGAGGCGCAAACTTATATGGGCCCAATAATTTCATATCTCCATCCACCCATTATTAATTGAGCCCACCCAATATTTTTGTATTTGTTCAACATTTTTTTGAGCCCACCCAATATTTTTATATTTGTTCAACATTTTTTTGAGCCCACCCAATATTTTTCAAAAGTTGGCGACATTGTCCGTAATTACATTTTATGTTTTTAAAAATTTTTGGAGGGGACTTCAGCCTCATCAGCCCACCCCCTGAATACACCACTGCCATAAATAAACATATAAAATTAAATTTATTCTTCAGAAAAATCTTTTTAAATTAGCGGAACAATCATTAAAAAAATGATCGCAATTAAATAATTTTCTAAGCTATATTAAATTAATGAAATTCAATCAATGGATAACATTAGAAGCTCCAAGAACAGTCAATTGGATTGCTATCAAATGCGTTTAGTTTGATTTGAACCATAATCTTCTTTAAAAAGATAATTTAAATAAATAACTCAAAAAAAGCTTAAAATAAAAATTCTAATGAGAAATAAAAATAATAAAAATTCTAACTTGAGAGAAATGTCCGTCTCTTCTAGTATTACTTTCATTAGTGATTATTTTCAAAAATGAATATTACTGCATTTATTATTTTTTAATTTAGAAATTTAACTTTCTTCTTTTTCATTCCATTAACCGAATAATTATGGATGAAAAAAAAAAAAAAAAAAAAAAAAAAAAAAATGTGCGTCAGCCTGAAGTTGAATCCGGGTAACTAAATTTACATCTTTGTAGTTTTTTTTTTTTTTTTTTTTTTTTTTTTTCTGTAAGTTTATACAACAACCGTACACCACAAATAAACGTATAACTATATAAAATTAAATTTACTCTTCAGAAAAATCTTTTTAAATTAGTGGAACAATCATTAAAAAAAATCATCGTAATTAAATAATCTTCTAAGCTATATTAAATTAATGAAAGTCAGACAATGTGTAACACTCCAAGAGCAGTCAATTAAATTGCTATCAAATGCGTATAATTCGATTTGAACCATAATCTTCTTTAAAAAGATAATTTAAATAAATAACTCAAAAAAAAAAAAAAAAAAAAAAAAAAGGTTTAAAATAAAAATTCTAATGTACACTATTTTTATGAAACTTTCCGTCGCTTCTTAAAAAAAAACTTTCAAATAATGTCTATTTTTTTCACGTCTTTTACAGAATTTTAATCTTTTATCATCAGTTTTTCAAAACAGATATTTTTGTCTAATTGAATCAGAAAAATGCTCGGATTAAGTAATGAAAAATTTGCAATAAAATTTTATTGGCGAGAATTAACAAATTATGATTGGCAAAATCACTTTGACCGTACGACGGATGTACGAATAAAACAGAGAAGCGGTTAATTTTAATAGCGATCATTTACAAAAATGAATATTACAGCATTCATAATTTTCCAGTTTAGAAATCTCACTCCCTATCTTTTCATTCCATTAAATGAGTAGTTATACAAAACATACGGATGTAAAAAAAAAAAAAAAAAAGTGCGTCAGCCGGGAGTCGAACCCGGGTCAACTGCTTGGAAGGCAGCTATGCTAACCGTTATACCACTGACGCTTGCGCAAATTGTAACTAATTTTAGTAACAAATTCAGTTTGTGTTTTTACTATTTTAGTTTTATTCAGTTTTTCTTGATACACGTTCATTAGATTAAGTTAGTATGATAATGGCAGAAATATTGTTTTCTATTGTCAGCATTAATGAAGGGAATAACACAAACACATTTTAAGTAAAATATCTGTTTCTAGAACGGAAAATATAGGATGAAAGCGGAATCAATTGATAAGATGTCAGTAGTGGCGCCATCTAATAAAAAATCTACACATTAAAAATGAATCATGTTATTCGATGAATACGTTTGTATCCAATATTGAGTTTTTATTTCTGAAAGCAAATTCTATTCTTATTCTTATTATTGTTATTATTATTACTTGTCGACTTTGGTATTTTATAAATGTTTCCTTTCCTAGATTTTAAAAGAGAAAATTTTTGCGTAATTTTAATTCTAACAAGTAAAAATAATTTAAAAATAGATTATAAGTATATTTTTATTTTAATGCATTTATTTTTTTATTTTTCTAAATTTATTTTTTTCTTTTTAATCCAATTATTTATTTTTCTAAATTTATTTATTTCTTTTTAATAAAATTATTTATTTATTAAACTATTATTAATACTATTTTATTTTAATGGAATTATTTATTTATTAACCTATTTTTATTACCCTGTTCAAACAATGAAAACTTATGTGCGTTATTTTAAAACAGTTTAATCATTTCTGAATTACATATAACATTTATTGTCTGTTTCTCATTTAATTACGCTTTTTCAAAAATAACACATAAGAGTTTATTAGAAGTAAGCAGCTGCGATTAAACAAATAATATTGATTGAAAAAAAACCCTCCGAGTGAAAAATCATATGGATAAAAATGCCATGAAAAGGGCCGTCCACAAATGATGTTGGCCGGGTGGAGTCATGAAATTGCGGAAGTTTGTCACAAGGGGGTTCTGAGGGGGTAAGAAGAAATGTGATATCATATATTTTGGTTGAAATTAAAGCATTTTAAACCAGCAGATTAAAGTTTGAGTTTATTTTGAAACTAGCATATTTTGTCGGCCGATTATCTACACTAGGGATATAGGCCCGGAAGGGGGGTCTATATAAAAGTGGGGGTCTTTCTAAGGGAACCTAACCCGCATTTACGCAAGGTTCGAAAAAAAAACACGAAAACTCCGAACGGTTAGGCCGACAGCCGCGATTGGGTTCGAATCCAGCACCTGCCGTCTACCAGTTGAGATTTGATTTGATTTGTTTTTTGTCGTCCGATTATCTACTCAAGGGATATAGGACCTAGGGGGAGTGCCCTTCCTAAGGGAACCTAACCCGTATTTACGCAAATTTCGAAGAAAACCACGAAAAACTCCAAACGGTTAGGCCGACGGCCGCGATTGGGTTCGAACCCAGCACCTGCCGTCTACCAATTGAGAGGTCAGAACCTCTCGGCCACTGGTGGGGCTCTACCAGTTGAGAGGACAGAACCTCTTGGCTACTGGTGGGGGGCGAGTTACGTTTTATTTATTTATTTATTTATTTATTTTAATTAGCATCTTTTGTGTTTCATAAAGTAAAGATAAAATTTAAAGCCAATATATTAAATTCCATTTCAAATTTCAAAATACTACTGTTTTCAATCGCTCTTTCGTATTAATATTTTAATTCTATGAAATATTAGTTGTGTTTTTTCATTACAAACCTTCATCTTATCTCATACAAAATAAGTGCGCGAATCATTTTTATTGTCAAGCTCACAAAGATTCATTTTGAGCAGTAGCGTAGCTAGGATGGGTGACACCCGGGGTGGGTGTAAAAGGTATCAACCCCCCCCCCCAATTCGTCATATTTTTTCCAATCACGACTCTAGATTATTTTAACTAATGACCATATCATTCCTTAATTACTTTTTGTCCTCCTGCATAAAAAAAAAAAAAAAAAAAAAAAAAAAAAAAAAAACCCAGAAGCTACTGCTCATTTAACCCATATTCCGCATAAATCAGAATTGTGTCTATATGTAGGAGAAAATTCTAATTTTTAAAGTTTTCTTTTGCTAACTACTCATAGGATATGTTGTTTTTTGGTTCCCTGTGCAAATGTTATTTAGACATACCATTCTGTATAAAATTTCACATTTTCTAAAAAAAGAAAATTAGTTCTGTTGCGTCGTGCTCTAGAAATTTTATATTGTATCATTCTTCTTTTCCAAAATATTATAATATTACGTACATTTATATTTGCAAATAAAGATCAGATGTCACCCCTAAAAGGGTGAACACCCGGGGCGGGCCGCCCCCTCCGCCCTTCGCTAGCTACGCCACTGATTTTGAGAATGAAAAGTTTTAATTTAATAACGATAATAGCAGAAAGTAAGAATACTAGCAGGAAGATTTCCAATCGTTTTAGAAATGTTACGCATTCAAAATGAAACCTGAAAAATGGACTATGCTTCTTTTCAAATATTAATTAAAGGTTTCACTTCAGATGTGAAACGTTCCTAGATTTTTTTTTACACTGTGTAGTAGCGGTTAGTTATGATTGCTCATAGTTTTAATCCCTAATTTCTGAAAATATTGAAATACATATTTCATGCAGGAATAGCAGTACTTTACTTTTACAAGCACTTTTTTTTTTTTTTTACTTTAATTACAGCGTAAAAACTGCTTTCACTACTTTTATTTATTATTATTTTTTTAAGTCTTATTAGCAATGTGAATTTTTAAATGATAGACATAACGAACCATCTTTCATGTTTCACATTAAAATAATAAATAAATAAGTAAATAAAAAGAAAAACGGAAATGGTTTATAATTCCAAAAAAATACCAGTGATAAAATCATCTAAAATCCGATTAAAACAATTACTTTTGCATGAAAATATATAACAGTAATTTCTCCCCGACAAAACGTTCCCAAAAACTGTCTTATGTCAGCAAAAACGAAAATTGTAATTGGCGTAATTTCCCCCCTGCTTCATTTTATTAATTCAGTAAAAGAAAAAAACGAATTCTACGATTTTTCTGCTATACACGGTGATAAAACCCGCTATTATGAACGAACGTGGAAAATATAATAGTGGTTACGGTCGTACATTACGCCATCATTAAAAGTAATGATATAACCTTAAATATCAAAGCAAGTAAAAAATAAAAAATAAATAAATAGATAAAGTAAACAAATGTAATATTTATTTCAAACCCTCGAGAAAGTTTTTTCTTGCTTCATTGCACAAAAAGAAACATTTATGTTTTTTCAAAAAGTTGAATAATCTCTTTATGACGTCAGAAAGTGAAAAAAGAAAATCAAAATATTAAACACATGCTTTCTTTTGAAATCCAAATATTTACTAATTCTTTTCTTTTCTTTTTTTTTTATTATTATTAATTCTTAATTGATGGAATCTTTTAAGGGTGTATTTCGATTCAAAACTGCTTATTTTCCGATTTTTCTTTTCTTTTTTAATTCATTTTTGCTCTCAAATGCATCAAACTGACAAATTGTCTTATTTAGAAAATACGCAAGGTGCCGTGATTATCGATTCTTTGATAAATGCAGAAAATAATGCAAAAAAGCAATCAAAAACGGCATTTTGAACCAATTTTTCGGAAGCGGGAGACCTGGGAACAACAACAAAATAACTTTAACTTTTTCAAAAAAATGTATAACCGATTCCAAAAAAAGCGCTAAAAAGAATTAAATAATTCTATAAAATTCTCTAATGACAAATCGTTATCCAATAACCACACATTGACTATCATGTACCGGTATAAAACGGTTAAATTTAATATATAGAATTTAATAGTCACCAAACATAGGTTTTCTAGAAAATATTTTTACAAGAGATTAATTTACATATTTTTGATTTAATTTTTGAATATATACATATAAAAAGTAATGAATTACTTTTTGAAGTTGGTGCCAAACAATCATAATCGATAATGATTTCCTCATTTTATTTATGGTACTAGACATAATATATCCACAATTCTTACTATACTTAAGATAGTTTGGCACCAACTTCAAAAAGTAATTCCTTACTTTTTATATGTATATATTCAAAAATTAAATCAAAAATATGTAAATTAATCTCTTGTAAAAATATTTTCTGGAAAACCTATGTTTGGTGACTATTAAATTCTATATATTAAATTTAACCGTTTTATACCGGTACATGATAGTCAATGTGTGGTTATTGGATAACGATTTGTCATTAGAGAATTTTATAGAATTATTTAATTCTTTTTAGCGCTTTTTTTGGAGTCGATTATACATTTTTTTGAAAAAGTTAAAGTTATTTCCTACTTTTTAGTTATTTATACCGTAATACATAATTATGTGTGCTGAATATGATGGCTCTTTGCAACGCATTACTAATGGTCGCACTTTGCTGAGTTCTGACGTATTCGCTTTACTAATCACTGTTTGATTGTCAACTTTTCAAATAACACTTACAACATCGGTTAGTATAGTTGTGAATCTTTAGGTTTTCTGAATGCGTAACGTATTTGGCACGACGAAAAGCTACCGCATTCATGAAATATTAAAGTCAACATCGAATCGTACGGACATCGGAAGTAGTGATCGAAAAGTGACAATGCCTCAAGTAAAGTGTCCTTACACATAAGCGCGCGGCAAAGCGCTTCCATATATGAGTAAACAGCAAAATGACTCCATGTATCAATGCATAGTAAAATGCTTTTCTAGTGTAGTCAAAAGTACTCCCTCCTTCAGTCAGAAAAAGCAAAAAGAAAGATTTTAACAAAAATCGCTCTATGATTCAATAGATAAACAACAACAATCTAATTCCTATAAATGCAGTAAAGACATCGGAAATGAGCGGTGACGATTCGACGAGGAATCCGAAAATCATAACCTGTACTTGGCTGCATCTATAAGAGAATGACAGCATTCGATGCCCAAATGTTTTCTTCACGGACGCTTTTGTCCCAACTAAACTGTTAAAAATTTGAAACTCATTCCACCGCTTTTATGGAAAATGATTATTTCAGCCTATCATGGAGTATTCTCATGGGTCAAAAGACAAATATTTTATAAAAGCGGGGGAGTGACGATGCAGCAAAAGTTTAATTTTTAACAATGTATCGCAATGCTAGGCATTTTCTATTATAAAATTTGATGATGATTTCCTGGTAGAATTCGATTGTACGCCGAATGATCATTTATTTCTACACAGACATAAATACATAATCCATGTTATTTTACAAATTCGTGGACATACAAGGACAAGATAGCACAAGGAAATATTACGACACAAGAAAACTACAACCGGGAGCTACACATAAAGAGTGTGTGCAACGGAGTCAGTGGGATTCGAACCCACAATCTCGTACGCTCTCAAGAGATTAGCAGCGTGGTGTCTTAACCACTCGGCCACAAGGACCCCCTTGATGACTCATTTTTGTCCAGAATCTTTTCAATCAATCGTATACTGTGCTTCATGTGTCGTCATATTCACATCGAGGAATCCTACATGAACAAAATCTCAAATCATTCTGGTGTCTAATCCGGTAACCAAATCTGAATCTAAAGATAATTTTGTTACACATATCTATGCACTTTATTTTGCATTGATATGTAGAGATAATTTTTTTCGCCGGAGCAAAATATATACTAAAGGATTTTCATCTTTTCAACAACTTAAGGATGTCGATTGGTATCGATGTCTATTTCCGCTTTAGTGGATGCGAGAACTTGTCCATTTAAATTTTAACATTACGGGAATTTATCGCATCCAGCAAACTTTAAGGCCACACACTAGGCACAGAGAAAGACCCGGATGATAATGTAAAGTCTATGAAGGCGTTCTTTTCAAATATCTCGCTCAAATTTTAAAGTTTTTACGTGATTTTTTTTTTTTCTTTTTTTGCATAGGATAGCTGAGGATATTCCACAACCGGCCTAGTTTTTACTTTTTCTATTTTGGTTTCAGATTTTTTTTAAAAAAATATTTTAAATTTCAAAACCGGTTTAAACGGTTCTGAAATTGAAACTATCATTATATAAAACATACATAAGCAAAATCGAAGAAGCAAAAACTAGGCCGGGTGTAGATCATCCTCGGCTATCCTATGCAAAAAAAAAAAAAAAAAAAAAAAAAAAAAAAAAAAAAAAAAAATCATGTAAATATATTAAAATTTGAGCGAGATATTTGAAAAGAACACACTCATAGTCTTTACACTAACATCCGGGTCTTTTTCTGAGACTAGTGTAGTGCCTTAAGGTCCACATTGAAATCTACAGACTTCGTAAATGGGCATTGAAAAGCAGACAATCCATCAGTACACGTTAAAATTATTGTGAAAAATTACCTTTGTTTTTAAAGCTATCTATTTTCTGACTAATGAGAGCGATCTAAAAACGTCTATGGAGCGTTTTCATTGGTCAGAAAATGGATAGTCTTTAAAAACAGAGGTAATTTTTCAAGATATTTTAAACAGGGTACACTGTTAAAAATTTGACCGTTTTGCTGCATCGTCCCTCCACTGCTAATATAGAAAACGATTACTTCAGCCTATTATGGAGCATTCTCATGGATCAAAAGTGCAATCTATATATTAAAACGAAAGGCAGAAAAAGTAATCGTGGTTTAATTGCGTCTCTACGCATCGATACTTGCGCCGGTCTCTGAGAGTCTCCTCCTATTGGTTAATCGGAGGAGAGTAGTTACTGTCTGTAAGAGCATTTGCAAAGCGCGTTTGTAAATATGGGATAAGAACGCTGACACTGTTTAATGCAATGCTATAATAATTAATTTTTTAACTTTACTCATCTTATAATGATTGGAATACATTGTTTTTTCACTTTACGTAAGTTAATTAATTTATTTCCATCTGTATTCTTTTTTTGCACTGTTATTGCCGGCAATCTTAGGCTTAATTGTAGAGATGTTTCATATGAAATTGAAACATTCAATAAGTTAATGATTAAAGTGTTTATATACGTTCTTGGCCGATAAATCATTTTCTATATTGTAATTTTCAAATTTATTTATTAGTATGTGTAAAAAAAAAAGGCTGGAAATCACATTGTTTTTTGTTTCGTGTTTTGATGGTGCGATTTTCAACGGATAGTTTGACTTCATGGATGTAAACAGATTCGCAAATCACTATTTATTTTTTGCTTCAGTTTCTTATTATACTCATGTCAAAAAACGGTGATTTTTTTCCCACTTATAATTTCATTTTTGAGCAAATTCATAACGTTTAGGAAGTATTTACATTACATCTCATAGTCTCGCCGAATAATAGAAAATTGCATATGAAATGAAAATAATCCCAATTATAAACAGCTTTGTAAATCATTAATATTTCTTTAATATTTCACTTTTTTTTTAGTACACTTTTTTTAAAAAGTGTTCCCGTGACAAAATTTGCTGAGTTTTTTTGGGGAGAAGGAGGAGGGAATATTTTGATGAAATTTGCTATTTTTTTTTTTTTTTTTTTTTTTTTTTTTTTAATCGCTTGATCTTGATCTCTCAACAATGTTTTTCAGAAATATGAAGATCATTATAAACAACAAAGAAAAATAAAATTATCAGAAGAGATCCCTCTTTTTGCATAGCTTTCAATCATGATAAAGCAGTCTTTATATACCATATTCATTGCTTGCTGGGTTTTTTTATGATTATTTGGCAAAATTTGCATTTTTTGTGGTATCTAGATGATTTGAAAATTACAATATAGAAAACTAGATGGAACCCGTCAAAACTTGACGGCACCGAAGAAAGAAAAAGGTATTTTCCAGCTATTAAAGGATTTTTTAACGACTAATCTTCAGCAAAAATTTCAATAAATAAAAGAACAATCTGCATTTTACATCCAGGCAAATGACCCGCAATTGGCCGAGTTACATTCAAACATGCTGTCATAGAATTAGAATCTCTCTCATTTGATAATTTTTCATTTACAAATACAACACCAATAAATTGTACATAACATGAATAAATCATAAATTACTGTCATCACTCATTTCATACAAAATATACATACTTCACTTACTTCGCAGCAAAATAAGACTGAATTTATAGTTTGCCATTTAGCAACAACTATAACAATGATCCTCTCCGTGGTTAATTTGTTGTTACATTACCCACCCCATTCAACAAATAAACATTTGCATTTTCAACTACTTTTCTATTATCTTTTCATAAATCAAAAATACATGTAAATTTCACATATTAAAAAAAATAATGATAATATTTATTCTGGCTAGGTGAAGCCCGTCAAAACTTGACAGCAACAATATGAAAGAATCAAAGAAAAAAAAGTATTTTGCCACTATAAAAAAATTTTCAAAGAAAATTTTTTTTTAAAGATTAATATTTATTAAAAATTTCAATATGCTTTTCCATTTACCAACGTAACACCAACATGACATGATCCCGGGTGCAGAATTGGTGCAACGCTGCGACACACGTCACAGACTTGAAAATGTTTGCAGATTATTTTTCAACTGTTTAAGTTTTTTTAAAAAAATGCTAGAAATCATTTGCTATGTACCAAAGTTTGTCTAGGTACCATAAAAAACACAAATTCTGGCAAATAATCACAAAAATTAGAAAATTTCATCAAAATACTCCCCCCCCCCCAAAAAAAAAAAAAAAAAAAACATTGCCCGGAAATTTTATAAATAGATGTGGGAAAATAAAACAGCAAATTTCGTCAACAGATTGCAAAAAACAACAAATTTCTTCAAAAGATCTCTAAAAAATTTGTCAAAAAACTGAAAAAAAAAATTGTCTAGACATCCCAAATAAAACAAATTTCGCAAAAGTATTGCACAAAAATAAAAATTTTGCCAAAACGTCTAAAAAAATGGCAATTTTCATGAAATTTTTTTTTTTTTAAAAAGGCAAATTTTGATAAAAAAAATCCCTAAAAAATGGCAAATTTGTAAACATATTATGAAAAAAAATTCAAAATATTGTGAGAAAACAACAAATTTCGACAAATGATTGTGAGTAAACAACAATTTTCGTCAAAGGATTGAAAAAAAAGCAAATTTTATCAAATAATCACAAAAAAGATAAATTTTGCAAAAAGATCTTCAATAAACGGCAATTTACATTGAAAAATCATGACAACACGACAACTTTCATCGAAAGAACTCGAGAAAAACGATAAACTTTACCGAAAGACCTCAAGATGACGAATTTCGTCCAGTTATCATAAAAGACGTGAATTTCGCCCAAAGATCTCAAAAAGCACATACAATTTATCCAGGTAATCGCAAAAAAAGGTAAATTTAGCTAAAAATAGTGGAAAAAAATAACAAATTTCTAAAAAGAAAATAACAAAGAACAACAATTTCGCAAACAAAAATCACGAAAAAAGGATAAATTCGATAAAACAGCAAATTACATCGAAAGATTGTGAGAAAAAAATGACAAATTTCATCGAAAATCCCCGAGAAAACAAATAATTTTGTCCTGGTACAATAAAAGATGGGAATTTCGTCAAAAGATCTTGAAAATACTTTAAATTTGTCTAGGTATTTCAAAAAACGCAAATATTGGTAAACAGATTGTGAGAAAACAACACATTTTGTCAAAAGATGAAAAAGAGGCACATTTCAAGAAAAAATTGCAAAACAGGTAATTTTTTTCAAAGAAAAAAAAGCGAAAATATGATAAATTTCTGAAAATAACAAAAAAAAAAAACGACAAATTTAACAAAAAAAGCATAAATTCGATAAAACGGCAAATTACATCGAAAGATAGCGAGAAAAAAACGACAAATTTCACCGAAAATCCCTGAGAAAACAAATAAATTTGTCCTGGTACCATAAAAGATGTGAATTTCGTCAAAAGATCTTGAAAATACTTTAAATTTGTCTAGGTACTTCAAAAAACGCAAATATTGGTAAACAGATTGTGAGAAAACAACACATTTTGTCAAAAGATGAAAAAAAGAGGCACATTTCATCAAAAGATCGCAAAACAGGTAATTTTTGCAAAGAAAAAAAAGCGAAAATATGACAAATTTCTGAAAATAACGAAAAAAACGACAAATTAAAAAAAAAAAAAATCATGAAAAAAGCATAAATTTGATAAAACGGCAAATTACATCGAAAGATAGCGAGAAAAAAATGACAAATTTCACCGAAAATCCCTAAGAAAACAAATAATTTTTTCCTGGTACCAGAAAAGATGTGAATTTCGTCAAAAGATCTTGAAAAAATACTTTAAATTTGTCTAGGTACTTCAAAAAACGCAAATATTGGTAAACAGATTGTGAGAAAACAACACAGAGAGACTGCATTTTAGCTATCACTGTTTAATGCAATGCTATGATAATTATATTTTTTTTCTTTACTTATCTTATAATGATTGAAATACATTGGTTTTTTCACTTTACATAAGTTATTTTATTTCCAAGTGTTTATTTACGTTCTTGGCCGATAAAGCATTTTCTATATTGTAATTTTCAAATCATCTAGGTACCACAAAAAATGCAAATTTTGCCAAATAATCATAAAAAAAAAACCAGCAAGCAATGAATATGGTATATAAAGACTGCTTTATCATGATTGAAAGCTATGCAAAAAGAGGGATCTCTTCTGATAATTTTATTTTTCTTTGTTGATTATAATGATCTTCATATTTCTGAAAAAACATTGTTGAGAGATCAAGATCAAGCGTATAAAAAAAAAAAAAAAAAATAGCAAATTTCATCAAAATATTCCCTCCTCCTTCTCCCCAAAAAAACTCAGCAAATTTTGTCACGGGAACACTTTTTAAAAAAAGTGTACTAAAAAAAAAGTGAAATATTAAAGAAATATTAATGATTTACAAAGCTGTTTATAATTGGGATTACTTTCATTTCATATGCAATTTTCTATTATTCGGCGAGACTATGAGATGTAATGTAAATACTTCCTAAACGTTATGAATTTGCTCAAAAATGAAATTATAAGTGGGAAAAAAATCACCGTTTTTTGACATGAGTATAATAAGAAACTGAAGCAAAAAATAAATAGTGATTTGCGAATCTGTTTACATCCATGAAGTCAAACTATCCGTCGAAAATCGCACCATCAAAACACGAAACAAAAAACAATGTGATTTCCAGCCTTTTTTTTTTACACATACTAATAAATAAATTTGAAAATTACAATATAGAAAATGATTTATCGGCCAAGAACGTAAATAAACACTTTAATCATTAACTTATTGAATGTTTCAATTTCATATGAAACATCTCTACAATTAAGCCTAAGATTGCCGGCAATAACATTGCAAAAAAAGAATTGTAGCCTCCATGAACTTGTAAAAATTCCGTTCAGTTGTTGGCAACAAAAAGGCAGACGATATTGTTATGATTAAAAGAATAAAAATGTTGTTTGTTGTTGATATGCTGAAGGCGTTCTATTTATTATTATTTTACAAGTAATTTAATATAGTAAAATTATTTTAATTAGTCTTTTGATATTAAGTAAAATATAATGATTTTAATCAATTAATTATTTGATACGCGTAAATAGAAATAAGCGCAATACCGGGCTCTCTTACAAAATCTGGTGACCCTACTTTGGACATTAACACATTGAAAAATGACGCAAGAATCAACGAAAACGTCTACAAATGCGATTCTTGAAGCAAACAAAGTTCCTGAAACAAACAAGGTAAGCGTCAAATTTCCTCCATTCTGGGAAGATAATCCTGAAATATGGTTTTTTCAAATTGATACTCAGTTTTCCCTTGTAAATATTATAAATGAAGAAACAAAATTCAATCATCTAGTGGCTCAATTAGACCCTAAATACATTGAAAATATATGGGATATTATCCAAAGTAATCGGGATGATAAATATACCGCCGCTAAAGAAAGATTTTTAAATACATTTAAAGAGAGTGAGGAAAAATCACTTAAAAAATTGCTTACGGGAATTTCATTGGGTGATATGAAGCCAAGCCAACTACTGCTTAAAATGAAATCGCTCAGTGGAAATAACATACCAGAAAAGGTTTTGAAAACTTTATTTCTCGATAAATTACCAGAGTCAATAAAAAATATTCTAATTGTAAGCAGTGAAAATTTAGATAATTTATCACTAATGGCAGATAAAATTTTTGAAATGAGCTCTTCAACAGAAATTTATTCTGCGAGTTCAGATTCTTCTGTTATGAGTAAAATACTTGAGAAAATTTCTGTGTTGGAAAACCAGATTTCGGCATTAAAAATTGAGAGGCAATCCAGAAGTAAAATTCGGAAATCTGGTACTAAACGAAATAAAAGTAGAAGTCAAACGAGAAAACGCTTTAATCCAAATGGGAAATATTGTTACTACCATTTTAAATTTGGTAATCAGTGTTATCCTAATAAATGTAAAAGTCCGTGCAGCTGGAAAAAATCGGAAAACTCCGATCAGCAGTAGTTTTAGCGGCAAATTCTGCTGCTGAAGAATTTAAAGATTGCCGTAATTACCGTTTATTTGTTAAAGACAAAACAACCGGTTTACGCTTTCTTGTTGATAGTGGAGCTGATTTATCAATTATTCCTGCTTCATCCAAACATAAAATATGTAACTCTTTCAAATTGTATGCAGCAAATGGTTCAATAATTCCTACATTTGGTTTCAAAATTTTAACACTAGATTTGGGATTACGTAGACAATATCAATTTCCTTTTGTAATAGCAAAAGTAGACAAAGCAATTTTAGGTGCAGATTTCCTTAATAAATTTAAATTGCTTATTGATATACATAATAAAAAATTAATAGATGGTGTTACTAACCTTTTTGTTAAAAGCGATGTCATGTGTGTATCAAGTGCTGATAGCATAAGTACAACTGACAAAAATTCTCAATATGCACATCTGTTATTACAATATCCTAATTTAACGAAGCCAAATCTTTTAATATGCAATTCCAAGCACAATGTAAAGCATTATATTGATACTAAAGGTTCTCCTGTCTATTCAAAACCTCGCCCATTAGACTCAAAAAAATTAAATTTAGCAAAACAAGAATTCAAGTTTATGTTGGATAATGATATAATTAGACCATCCAAATCACCATGGGCTAGTCCACTTCATTTAGTTAACAAAAAAGATGGAAGTTTAAGACCGTGCGGGGATTACAGACGCCTTAATGCTCGAACCATTCCCGACCGTTACCCTATTCCCAGAATAGAAGATTTTCAGCATATATTAAAAGGAAAGAAAATATTTTCAAAAATTGACTTATTTAAGGCCTATTTTCAGATACCAATTGCAGAAGAAGATAAGCAAAAAACAGCGATAATAACGCCGTTTGGATTATTTGAATATAATGTGATGAATTTTGGATTACGGAATGCTCCATCTACGTTTCAGCGTTTCATTAATGAAGTATTTTTCGGATTGGACTTCGTTTTCCCATATTTAGATGATATTTTAATAGCTTCTTCAACGGAAGATGAACACACAGAACATCTAAAATTAGTTTTTTCAAGATTGGATCAATATGGCCTTCGTTTAAATATTGCAAAATGTTTTTGGTGTAAACCAGCTACAATTTTTAGGATACATGATTACTCCTGAAGGTTCAAAACCCCTTCCAGAAAAAGTAGAAGTAATTAAAAATTATAAGTTACCGGAAACAATCCACGAATTACGAACTTTCCTTGGTCTGGTGAATTTTTATAGAAGATACATAAAAAATGCTGCTGAAAATCAAGCACCACTTCATGAGTATTTAAAAGGGGCGAAAAAGAAAGACAAAAGAAAAATTCCGTGGACAGATGAAACAAAAGAAAAATTTGAAAAATGTAAAGAAGACCTAGCAAATGCTGCTTTATTGACCTATCCTAATCCTGATCTTCCATTATCTCTCTTTTGTGATGCTTCTGATTTTGCCATTGGTGCAGTTTTACTACAATTTGAAGCAGGCTGCTGGAAACCATTAGCCTTTTTTTCAAAAAAATTAAGTAATGCTCAGAAAAGTTATAGTACCTATGATCGAGAATTACTGGGAATATATCTTTCTGTAAAGCAATTTAAACATATGTTAGAAGGAAGACAATTTATAATTTATACAGACCATAAACCCTTAACATTCGCCTTTCAGCAAAAAAATGAAAAAGCTTCGCCTAGACAGTTGCGTCATTTACAATATATATCACAATTTTCAACAGATATTCGACATATTAGTGGAGTAGAAAATACAGTTGCAGACACATTATCTAGAATACAATCGATTTCTACTATAGATTATGACAAAATTTCTGATGGGCAGATTAATAATGAAGAACTTACAAAATTACGTTTAAATCCATCTTTAGTTTTCTAACAATATCCTTTGGATTCAGGTAAACTTCTTTGGTGTGATATTTCAACTTCCAAAATCCGACCATTTATTCCTGAAGCTTTTAGAGAACAAATTTTTAGGAAAATCCACAATTTAGCTCATCCTGGAGTGAAAAATACAGTAAAACAAGTAGCTTCAAGGTTTATTTGGACAAACATTAAGAAAGATGTTAATCAGTGGGCAAAATCCTGCATTGATTGTCAGAAAAACAAAATTGGCAGACATACGCATTCTCCATTTGCCACTTTCGAAGAAACAGATGAACGATTTAGTGTCGTTCATATTGACATCATAGGTCCACTAACACCGTCTGAAGGAAAATTATATTGCCTAACCTGTATTGAACGCTTCACATGTTGGATAGAAGTAGTTCCTCTAGAAAATGTGACGGCTCCAACAGTTGCTCGAGCATTTTATGATCAATGGATTTCTCGTTTTGGCATTCCACATCGTGTAGTCACGGATCGAGGAAAACAATTTAGATCAGAATTATTCCACAATTTAAGTATTATTTGTGGTTTTAAATTGAGCCCAACAACAGCCTATCATCCACAGTGTAATGGGAAAATAGAACGAATCCATCGTACTTTAAAAGTTGCAATTAGAGCTCAAAATACAATTAAGTGGACTCAATCATTACCTACAGTACTATTGGGATTGAGATCAGCTTTACGTGGTGATACAAATTTTACCATTGCACAAATGGTCAACGGAAAACCTCTCAGGCTACCAGGAGAATTTTTTGAACAACCGAAAACTATTATCGACACAGAAACCTTTGCTAAAGAATTGCAGAAACAAATGGAAGAATTAAAACCTTTTAAAAATCGCAAGCAGCCTTCTCGAAAAATTTTTGTTCATAAGGACTTACACAATTCTAGCCATGTATTCATACGCATTGATCGGGTTAAAAAACCACTCGAACCTGCTTATGATGGACCCTTTCCAGTTGTCAAAAGACACGAAAAGTATTATACAGTAAAAATTAAGGAAAGAGATATCAACATATCCATAGATAGATTGAAACCTGCTTATTTATTAACAAATGATGAGAATACTCCTTATCATGAGTTACCGGATAACCAACTAACTCTGCCTGTGCCATCAATAATCAAAAATGAACATTCAAATTTGCCTGATAAAAAAATACCTGAGAAAACTACACGCTCTGGTAGACAAGTAAGGTTTCCGAAACGTTATAGAGACTAATTATGTACTATTTTATATTTTATTTAATATATTATATTTCTATATTGTATTTCTATTTATATATCTATTTTATATTTCTGTATATATTATATTTCTATTTTATATTTTTGTATATATTATATTTGTATCGTAACTATGTTACTGGGGAGGGAGTAATGTAGCCTCCATGAACTTGTAAAAATTCCGTTCAGTTGTTGGCAACAAAAAGGCAGACGATATTGTTATGATTAAAAGAATAAAAATGTTGTTTGTTGTTGATATGCTGAAGGCGTTCTATTTATTATTATTTTACAAGTAATTTAATATAGTAAAATTATTTTAATTAGTCTTTTGATATTAAGTAAAATATAATGATTTTAATCAATTAATTATTTGATACGCGTAAATAGAAATAAGCGCAATACCGGGCTCTCTTACAGAATACAGATGGAAATAAATTAATTAACTTACGTAAAGTGAAAAAAACAATGTATTCCAATCATTATAAGATGAGTAAAGTTAAAAAATTAATTATTATAGCATTGCATTAAACAGTGTCAGCGTTCTTATCCCATATTTACAAACGCGCTTTGCAAATGCTCTTACAGACAGTAACTACTCTCCTCCGATTAACCAATAGGAGGAGACTCTCAGAGACCGGCGCAAGTATCGATGCGTAGAGACGCAATTAAACCACGATTACTTTTTCTGCCTTTCGTTTTAATATATAGATGCTTTATCGGCCAAGAACGTAAATAAACACTTGGAAATAAAATAACTTATGTAAAGTGAAAAAACCAATGTATTTCAATCATTATAAGATAAGTAAAGAAAAAAAATATAATTATCATAGCATTGCATTAAACAGTGATAGCTAAAATGCAGTCTCTCTGTGTTGTTTTCTCACAATCTGTTTACCAATATTTGCGTTTTTTGAAGTACCTAGACAAATTTAAAGTATTTTTTCAAGATCTTTTGACGAAATTCACATCTTTTCTGGTACCAGGAAAAAATTATTTGTTTTCTTAGGGATTTTCGGTGAAATTTGTCATTTTTTTCTCGCTATCTTTCGATGTAATTTGCCGTTTTATCAAATTTATGCTTTTTTCATGATTTTTTTTTTTTAATTTGTCGTTTTTTTCGTTATTTTCAGAAATTTGTCATATTTTCGCTTTTTTTTCTTTGCAAAAATTACCTGTTTTGCGATCTTTTGATGAAATGTGCCTCTTTTTTTCATCTTTTGACAAAATGTGTTGTTTTCTCACAATCTGTTTACCAATATTTGCGTTTTTTGAAGTACCTAGACAAATTTAAAGTATTTTCAAGATCTTTTGACGAAATTCACATCTTTTATGGTACCAGGACAAATTTATTTGTTTTCTCAGGGATTTTCGGTGAAATTTGTCGTTTTTTTCTCGCTATCTTTCGATGTAATTTGCCGTTTTATCGAATTTATGCTTTTTTTGTTAAATTTGTCGTTTTTTTTTTTGTTATTTTCAGAAATTTATCATATTTTCGCTTTTTTTTCTTTGAAAAAAATTACCTGTTTTGCAATTTTTTCTTGAAATGTGCCTCTTTTTCATCTTTTGACAAAATGTGTTGTTTTCTCACAATCTGTTTACCAATATTTGCGTTTTTTGAAATACCTAGACAAATTTAAAGTATTTTCAAGATCTTTTGACGAAATTCCCATCTTTTATTGTACCAGGACAAAATTATTTGTTTTCTCGGGGATTTTCGATGAAATTTGTCATTTTTTTCTCACAATCTTTCGATGTAAGGGGGTAGCGGGTTAAGGGGGGTCTGGCGGCCCCCACCGAATCTGGTAAAATCGTTCCAAAAATCTTGAAGAGGGTCGAAAAACAAGCAGTATAAGCTTTTTACCGACATTACAACCCCAAACGAAAACACAGTAATGGCGAAAAATATGATTTTTGCGATTTTTATATTTTTCAACCAGTTTAATTTATTTTTAAATGGTTTAAACGCAATTAAAAATTTGTTTTGGATGTGTGGAAGTCCCCTGAATTTTTTCAGATTTTTTGGTCAAGTAAAAACATGTGAATTTTAGGTTTAAATGCGAAAAAATCGTGAAAACGCGTCATTTTCAAGATTCAACCCTCTAATTTTTAGGGTTGTTTTCATTTTCCCCAGGGGTGCTGTATAGTATAGATAGCGGCAATCGTCCTCTTTCGAATGCAGGCAACTGGACTCAATTTGGTCAATTTTGGTGAGCGGGGCGATTTTTTGAAAAAAACTCGAATTTTCAACTTTCGGTAAATTACTGCGCGTACTTGGTATAATGCCTCTTTGCTTTAAAAAATACATCTCTATAGGGGTTTTTGAGGTCGCTGATCACGAATTTGATGTCAAAAATTTTTTTTGACAACAAATTCACCCATAAGTATTTATTAACACAGGTTTGATAATGTAAAAAATATCATTGAATCACAGCATTTAAACAATTTTAATATCGTGTTCAACTAATATAATCAATGAAACTAAATTTTCTGGTATAAATCATATTTTATTCAAGCTTACGTAATAGTCACACAGTAATATAAAATAGCATAATACTTTTTTACAGAGCTAAGTTAACAATTTTACAGTTTTAATCCTCGTCACTATCTTCTTCAATAACAGGTTCAACGCTTTGAACAGAGAAAAGAGAGATCACTAACGAAATGTTGCTCAGAAAAAACGTTAATAATGATTTAGCGAAAGTGGTAGAAGAGAAAAACTGGAACAGAAAAAAAAGGATTTTCAGACCTCTGACGTCAAATGATGTTGTAGACTTTCCGGAGTTGACAGAAAGAGATCTGAAGATACTTTTTACAGGGTCTTACCAGTTATCACAGACCGTTTCTTATTTAGCAGAATTATGTACTGAAGATGGAGTTCTTAATATGCATTACTTGTTGGAAGATAAATCAATTTTGAAATGCGAAGTTCAATCGAGGCACATAAGTCGGAAAAAGTACATGTGTTACGTAAAATACGTTCCTAACGCTATTGGAAGAAGTGGTATAGAAGAATACGTATACGATTGTGCGAATGGCCTCAGAACTGTCGGTTGTTGTGCACATGTGGCCACTATCATTTACTTCTTAGGGCATGCGAGATATTTATCGAGAATTATTCGTCCAGCACAGATTCTCACAAATCTTTTCTCTGTTCAAAGCGTTGAACCTGTTATTGAAGAAGATAGTGACGAGGATTAAAACTGTAAAATTGTTAACTTAGCTCTGTAAAAAAGTATCATGTTATTTTATATTACTGTGTGACTATTACGTAAGCTTGAATAAAATATGATTTATACCAGAAAATTTAGTTTCATTGATTATATTAGTTGAACACGATATTAAAATTTTTTAAATGCTGTTATTCAATGATATTTTTTGCATTATCAAACCTGTGTTAATAAATACTTATGGGTGAATTTGTTGTCAAAAATTTTTTTGACATCAAATTCGTGATCAGCGACCTCAAAAATCCCTATAGAGATGTATTTTGTATAGCAAAGACGCATTATACCAAGTACGCGCCGTAATTTACCGAAAGTTGAAAATTTGAGTTTTATTCAAAAAATCGCCCCGCTCACCAAAATTGACCAAATTGAGTCCAGTTGCCTGCATTCGAAAGAGGACGATTGCCGCTATCTATACTATACAGCACCCCTCGGGAAAATGAAAACAACCCTAAAAATTAGAGGGTTGAATCTTGAAAATGACGCGTTTTTCACGATTTTTTCGCATTTAAACCTAAAATTCACATGTTTTTACTTGACCAAAAAATCTGAAAAAATTCAGGGGACTTCCACACATCCAAAACAAATTTTTAATTGCGTTTAAACCATTTAAAAATAAATTAAACTGGTTGAAAAATATAAAAATCGCAAAAATCATATTTTTCGCCATTACTGTGTTTTCGTTTGGGGTTGTAATGTCGGTAAAAAGCTTATACTGCTTGTTTTTCGACCCTCTTCAAGATTTTTGGAACGATTTTACCAGATTCGGTGGGGGCCGCCAGACCCCCCTTAACCCGCTACCCCCTTTGCTGTTTTATCGAATTTATCCTTTTTTCGTGATTTTTGTTTGCGAAATTGTTGTTCTTTGTTATTTTTTTTTAGAAATTTGTCATTTTTTTCCACTATTTTTAGCTAAATTTACCTTTTTTGCGATTACCTGGATAAATTGTATGTGCTTTTTGAGATCTTTGGGCGAAATTCACGTCTTTTATGATAACTGGACGAAATTCGTCATCTTGAGGTCTTTCGGTAAAGTTTATCGTTTTTCTCGAGTTCTTTCGATGAAAGTTGTCGTGTTGTCATGATTTTTCAATGTAAATTGCCGTTTATTGAAGATCTTTTTGCAAAATTTATCTTTTTTGTGATTATTTGATAAAATTTGCTTTTTTTTCAATCCTTTGACGAAAATTGTTGTTTACTCACAATCATTTGTCGAAATTTGTTGTTTTCTCACAATATTTTGAATTTTTTTTCATAATATGTTTACAAATTTGCCATTTTTTAGGGATTTTTTTTGTCAAAATTTGCCTTTTTTAAAAAAAAATTTCATGAAAATTGCCATTTTTTTAGACGTTTTGGCAAAATTTTTATTTTTGTGCAATACTTTTGCGAAATTTGTTTTATTTGGGATATCTAGACAATTTTTTTTTCAGTTTTTTGACAAATTTTTTAGAGATCTTTTGAAGAAATTTGTTGTTTTTTGCAATCTGTTGACGAAATTTGCTGTTTTATTTTCCCACATCTATTTATAAAATTTCCGGGCAATGTTTTTTTTTTTTTTTTTTTTTTGGGGGGGGGGGGGGGGGGAGTATTTTGATGAAATTTTCTAATTTTTGTGATTATTTGCCAGAATTTGTGTTTCTTATGGTACCTAGACAAACTTTGGTACATAGCAAATGATTTCTAGCATTTTTTTTAAAAAACTTAAACAGTTGAAAAATAATCTGCAAACATTTTCAAGTCTGTGACGTGTGTCGCAGCGTTGCACCAATTCTGCACCCGGGATCATGTCATGTTGGTGTTACGTTGGTAAATGGAAAAGCATATTGAAATTTTTAATAAATATTAATCTTTAAAAAAAAATTTCCTTTGAAAATTTTTTTATAGTGGCAAAATACTTTTTTTTCTTTGATTCTTTCATATTGTTGCTGTCAAGTTTTGACGGGCTTCACCTAGCCAGAATAAATATTATCATTAATTTTTTTAATATGTGAAATTTACATGTATTTTTGATTTATGAAAAGGTAATAAAAAAGTAGTTGAAAATGCAAATGTTTATTTGTTGAATGGGGTGGGTAATGTAACAACAAATTAACCACGGAGAGGATCATTGTTATAGTTGTTGCTAAATGGCAAACTATAAATTCAGTCTTATTTTGCTGCGAAGTAAGTGAAGTATGTATATTTTGTATGAAATGAGTGATGACAGTAATTTATGATTTATTCATGTTATGTACAATTTATTGGTGTTGTATTTGTAAATGAAAAATTATCAAATGAGAGAGATTCTAATTCTATGACAGCATGTTTGAATGTAACTCGGCCAATTGCGGGTCATTTGCCTGGATGTAAAATGCAGGTTGTTCTTTTATTTATTGAAATTTTTGCTGAAGATTAGTCGTTAAAAAATCCTTTTAATAGCTGGAAAATACCTTTTTCTTTCTTCGGTGCCGTCAAGTTTTGACGGGTTCCATCTAGTATTCTATAAAAGCGGTGTAGTGACGATGCAGCAAAAGGGTCAGATTTTTTACAGTTTAAAGTACGCGTACACAATCAGAGCGCGTCAAGTTGCTTCTATGATTCAATGCATAGCAAAGTAATTCTAAATGCTCGTATGTATTAAAATACCCTTTTCAGTCATAAAAACCAAAAAGGAGGATATTATTAAAATCACGCCATGATTCAACATGCGTCTGTATGAAAGTAGCAATATTTGAAGTTAAGAATGTTCTTTGATAAATGCGGTTTTCCAAAGTACAGAAAATTTAAGAATTTTTATTTCAGAACTTGGCGGTAGTCGCCTGAACGAGTTTGTTTTATGGGTGAAAGAAGTTAACTAGCTTAACTTTAATGGTAAGCCTATCAAAAATTTTCGTCACTTATATTTGTCCAAATGTAAATCTAGCACATAGCAATGTACTTTAATCACTTTTTGAATCCGGCATAACAAGCACCCTGATACACAGACACTCTTGCTTTAACGTGTAAGGCTCTTTAGAGATGAATTTTCAGCTTTTCGATATCGAATTCTGATGTCTGGATCGATGTGGATCTTTCACTTTGGTGGATACGAGAGTTGTTCCATCTAAGATTTCGTACTTTGAAAAAAAATTAGCATCTCTGCAATAGTGGTTAGGATCCAGAAGGATTATTCGCTGTTAAGCAAAACAAGATTGACCAATCATAAGCCTTCATTTTTGAGAACTTTTCATTGTTCGAAGGAGAGAGTCTGGAATATATGGAGTGAAAATCTGCTATCGACACTGTAAAAAAATTGACCCTTTTGCTGCATCGTTACTCCATCGCTTTTATAGAATTTCTTTATTTTGACCAATGAGAATGGTCCATAATAGAGCGAAGTAATCTTTTCCTATAAAAGCGATGGAGTGACGATGCAGCAAAAGGGTTCAATTTTTTACAATGCAAGCACTGCTAAAAAACTGTATCTTTTAAATATGCAACGATGCTACTGAATTCCAAAGTGTCGATCACAGCGACATCTGCGGCATTTTCGTGATACATTACCTACACTGTTAAAAATCTGCTGCATTTTGCTGCAACGCACTCCCCCGCTTGTATAGAAAACGGTTACTTGGCCGTGAAATGGCGCTTTCTCATTGGTTGGAATAGAGATATTATATACAAGTGGTGGAGGGCGTTGTAGCAAAATGCAGCAGATTTTTAACAGTGTAGACTTGCAATAATTCTTGCATTTTTAGAAAATGTCCTGCAGATGTCGCTTCTATCTTTAAATTTCATTAGCATTGTTGCACATTTAAGGAATAGAACATTTTTGCACTTTTTTTAAGTGTTACAGAGGGCGTGTTCAGCACAACTTACCGGTTACTTACCGACCACTTACCGATTGTATGCAAGTACGAAATGAAAATCAAAGCGAAGTGTGACGTCAGCTACAATTTAACAGAATAGGTTTCATTGATGCCACAATTTGCTTTCGTACTGCCTTACAATCGGTCGGTAACATTGGTTACTTTTGTAAGTTGCTCTGAACACGCCTCTGAACACGTCATGCTATATTTTTGAAGCCTGAATTTTAGCAAATTTTTCAATGTTTTAAATAAATTTTCTTGTTAATAAATCTCGTTTCGCAAACAGTGCAAAATTAATGTGAATCCTGGCCCTCGTCCAGTTAGGATTTTGCACTTTGAACACTGTTAAAAATTTGAAACTTTTACTTTATCGTCAATCCACCGCTTTTATAGAAAATGATTACTTCATTGTATTATAGTGAATTCTCATTGGTCAAAATAGAGATATTCCATAAAAGCGGTGGAGTGACGATGCAGCAAAAACTTCAAACTTTTAACAGTGAAAAGATCGTGTGTCTATGTAAGTGTAACATAAAAGCATGCAAAATGAACACTTCTAATTGGTCGATTGCTTCCAAATGAATTTGAAATTTAAAGTTTTTATTTTTAAAAAAGTTCTAATTATCACATTTTAATGAAATTCGAATGGGACCACATGAGCCTCATACTCTTTCAAACAAAAAAAGAATTATCAAAATCGGTTCATATTTGCAAAAGTTATGCGTGAACAACAAATACAGGTCGAAATCATAACCTCCTCTTTGAAGTCGGTTAAAAAAGAATCATACTGAGAGGGTAATTGTTTATAAATCAAATTCTAATGAATTGAGCTAAAATGACATCGCAGGGCACCTTATATGTCTCTTCAAAAATCCTCTCAGCAAGTTTCATGTTTCTACTTTTAAAAATATATTTGAAATTGTATCGGAAAATTTCGAGCTGTTGAAGGTGGAAAAGCGTTTTTTTCGAATACACCCTTAAAAGGAACTTAAAGTTGTATTCAAAAAATATTTTTCACCTTCAACAGCTCAAAATTTTCTGAGATATTTTCAGACTTATTAGGGTTTCGTTCATCTGACGAAACCCTATTCCTCTGTCTGTCTGTCCGTCACAGAGTGCGTACACAAAAACTATTTAAGTCAGAGAGTTCAAATTTTGTGTACTAACAGCTGAATGTCTCTTTTCTCACAACAAATCATAAATTTTGAAAAAGACTATTATTTTAATTACAATATATTTTTTAAAAATACCATCAGTTCATTTTTTTGTTGTTGTTTTTTCCTTCTAATAGTTGCATGCAAGTTTAAATAGATTTAAAAAAAAATTCCTTTCCCCTCAATTTTAATAGAAATGGTGTACTTCTGCTGCCACGATTATAAGAATTATTAAAAACTACATAAAAATTTAATATCTCAAAAACAAATTAAAAAACAGTTTTCAGACATTTAAAAGTGCATTTTTTTCTCTATACGACGATGTAAAATTAAAAATGTGCAATGTTTAGAAATTTAAAAAGTTTTAGTAGTAAAAAATTCAAAACCGAAATTTCATTTCAAATTTCAAAGTGTTGCCTTTCGCAAAATGGCGTATGCGTTACGAGCAGTACGTTTGGCCTCTATTATATAGATAGATAGATAATTTGATTTGAACATTTTTAATTTGATAAAATTAAATAACTTCCTTTTATAATTATTGTAAAATTAAATTTGTTTGTGCTACCATGTATGTAAAAGAATTTAATATTTATAAATTTGGAATTTTGATTTTTCAATTAAAGGATAAGTTGTTTTGAAAGAAATATTAAACGAAACACTCTGTGCGATCTGCGATCACACTTACGCACTTGTTTTTAAAAATAAAAATATGAAACTTGCTGAGATGATTTTTAAAGAGATGTATACGAGGCCATGTGATTTCATTTGTCACCCAATTAATTAAAATTCTCTTTTTTCTACCCATAAACTATTGTCTCAGCTTGACCATTTTTTTCGTTCTTTTTTTCTCTTCTTCGTAAAACTCGGTTCAAAACAGCAACTTTGACAGTATTTTTTAAAAAAATATTTTCTGCATTTATGAAAAAAGAAAAAAAAACTGCCAATTTGATGCGATCGAGCGCAAAAATGAATTTAAAAATAAATCATAAAATAAACTGTTTGGATTTGGAATACACCCTTAATCCTTTCCTGCACAGAGGTCACACCAAAGACATTTTCTAGAGAATTGAGCTGAGTGTAGAAATGAAATATGAAACTGGAATAACATACAATCGTTAAAAAAAAGAATATTGTTATAGTCTATTTTGCGTAGGTTCAGACATTTCATTGACTCCAAAGATCCAACATGAGTTAGATGGGAATAACACACACACACAATGATACAATCATGCTTGGTAAAAGCAAGGCCTGACTATCTTCCAAACACCTGAGGTTCAAGCCCTGTGCACGAAATTTCTGAAGGACACAACATTTTTTATAATTCCATCTAAATTTCCAGATTTAAAAAAAAAAAAAAAAAAAAAATCATAATTGTGAAAGAATGAATGGCATATTTGAGATATTAATACGATGAAATGACAAAAATATATTTCAGTCTATGATTAAAAGCACATTTTACCAAATAATAGAAAAAAAAATATTTTTATTCCTGAAACCGTTTTTCAATTTTCTAGAAAACTTAATTTTTTGAAATAGCACTTTTCGAATAATATGTAATATGTAAAAAAAAAATCTTGTATTAATATCTTCTTCTTATTATTATTTTTAAAATACAACGACACTGATTGGTGTAATGTTACCAAATAAATAGAATTTTTCCTAAGAAAGATAATATACTTAAGCCAGGACTCGTATGATACGATACGAAGACATTTTGCCGATGAGGCCGGGACCTATGTCCCACGTCCGTGGGACAAGGTACGTTTCTTTTAGCAGCAATGGAGAAACAAAAATGAGGATGGAGGGGAGCGTAGGGAGGTCTAAAACTAAAGTTCAAAAATAAATAAATAAAAAAAAATAACATGAAAAAAAATATGTAGCAAATTACAACGATTATTTGGAAAATAATATTTTCAACGACTAAAATTTTAAACACTTATAAAAAAATTCTATATTTAAATTAATAATAATAATTATCATAATTTTTAGGATGATCATAACTTAGTCATATATTATGTGCATCATGCATTCAGCATTGATATTCTTAGACTAATAATAATAATAATAATAAACAGTAGTTTATAGATATACAACTTTAACTGTTTAAAATGTGCATTTTTATTGGATGGAATTAATCAGACTGTTTTCTGAACGCTTTCTATTACATACGACATGGATTAAACATTAATATTCCTGGACCCATCATAAACAAATTTTAAATGAAATTTCAGTTTTACAATTTTTGGAACTGCAAATTTTTAAACCTCTAAACATCGCACATTTTTAAATGTTTATACTGTTGCGTAGAGGAAAGAAATGCATTGTTAAATGAAATTTGTTTGAAATCTTTTTATCATAATTTGTTTTCAAATTATTATTATTTTGTAAAGTTTTTATTATTTTTTTGTCATTGTGGCAACAGAAGTATTACATTTTTGGACATTAAACATGGACCAATCAGAATATGAATAAGTTGCGGAAATTAACCAATAAAAAGATTCAGATATACTCCAGATTTCCCAGTTCTCTACCGAAGACACCAACTATTTTCCAAATAGTTAAAAAGAAAAAGAAACAAATACTTAAATAAAATAAATTTAAAATTTAACTTTAAAACAACAAGCAACTAACGCAGCAGCCCAGATTCTACGACCTATAGCCAAATGTCTATCGCAAAATCGGCATTAAAAAGGCCCTTTGGACAGTAGCAGTTCTGGCTCAAGGACCTATGCACACTATGAAAGCAGAATTGCTCCTTGGGTCGCTCTTAAATAAGTTCTGGCCAAAAGAGAAGGAGCCAGAGGACCAAGACTCGTCTCTAGATCAATGTTGAATTCAGGGGATGGCCCATGGTGGGGGGGGGGGGACATTACCCTGGTCCTGGAGCAATAAAATGCCTCCCACCCGGAAAATTTGAAATTTTGCGTATTCAATGGTCAAAAAGTACAATCCCTCCCGGAACTCTATAATGTCCCCCTTGATGCGACTAAAGTCCCGCCCGGAGAAAAGTGCCTGAATTCAATACTATCATAGATCCTTTAAGCCAAGGATCTGGGTTTGAGTCCAGGTTGGGCATATTTTAGTTAAAGTGAAAAAATTCAATGTTTATACATCAGTATATCAACCAATCCTTGGAGAAACGAAAAATTGGAAGTGCCCTGGGGGCAGAAACTTCCTAGTCGGACTCTGGCGGAGGTGGGGGAAGCTGCTGAACTATTAATATAAGTCAGAAATGCTAGCAATATAAACTGCTAGATCTTTATATAAAAAATGCATTGCCTGAAACCCCCATGTTAATTATTCGCCACGAGGAAAATGGCCTATAAAAAATGCTCTTAAGTCAGCCGATCCGAAAAATTATAATTGGCGTAATTAATTCTTCTCTGCTTCATTTTAACAATTCAGTAAAAGAGAAAATGAATTCAAAGATATTCAGCTGCTTATTTAGGGAGAAAAAAAAACCCTCTATCAAGAAAAAGCCTCAGAAAGATAACAGTATATTTACGGTCGTAGATTACACCATCATTAAAAATAATGATATAACTCCAAATATGAAATTGGAAAGAAAAAGAAAATAACACACATCTCGGATATAAAGTAAACAATATTTATGCAGTTTTTGTTTTAAACCCTTTTCAATGTCCTTTCTTGCTTCATTGCGCAAAAGTAAACATTTCAGTTTTTTAATTTGTTTGAATCATCATTTTTGTGACGTCAAAAGAAAACGGGGGGAAAAAAAGAAAAAAAAAAAGAAAGTAAACATTTTTTTGAAATACAAATGTTTATGGACATTGTCTTTCTTAAATAAATGCTGGATGGGGAATCTTTAAAAAGAAAATACTTAAGGAGTAACGAAACGCTGCTAACTACGCCTAAAAAATTCCAAATGTTTTTTTTTTTTTTCCGGTAATTTTTAAATGTTTAATCCCTTTTGAGCCTTTATAGATGACAAATTATGAATGACGGTCAATACACTTTATTGCCAAATTCTGTCAGGAAACTCTAAAAGTAATAAATAAAGTAATATAATCATCATTATTTGCTTCCGTGAAAAAAAAAAAAAAAAAAAAAAAAAAAAAAAAAAAGCATTTATTTACTGAACATTGTAAGTACTTAGAAAGAAAAGTTATAAAAGATAAAATCGTAAAATCAAAGTAAACGTCAATGTATTCATTTGTTAAACTCTGTAGTAATTAACTTATCTAATTAAATTTTATTTTGATACTTAAATTTTTATTATTATTCCTAATGTGAAAAATAAAATTTAGCAACATTGTGGGTTTTTTTTAACAATTAAAATCTAATTTTCAGCATGACCTCCATTAAGAGATCACCTCTCGAAGCGACTAATTTTCATTGGAGCGGAATGTGGTCGCTTTAAGAATGTTTTATTGTGTTAGTTTATAAAATTGAAGCATTAATTAAAACATATATTTAAAATAAATTTTTAAAATTATACAATACCATTCCCTCACATGCAATTGCTACCCTCCTCCCCCAAAGAAAAAAAAAATTTTACTGAAATATTTATATGGTACTACTCTGTTATCTCGTCGATCGATATCGCTAAATTATACAAATCGCCAAACTAATAGTCAAAATATACATATTCACGTAATTTTTATTTTAAATAATAAAAAAAAAAAAAAAACAAACAAACAAATTATTAGATTAATAAAAGTACAAATAAAAAGTCGAAATAAAATCACTTAATGATGTTTTAAACACGTGTATCGTATTTAATGTCATTGAATTGACATTCACGATCATCCATAATTAGCATTTAATCTTATAATTTGGCGATAACATTTTGATCGATGGGATAACAAAGTAGTACCATTTATATTTATTTTGTCTGACATCTGTCTTTTAATATTATTACATAAAGTACTCATTCTATATATTACATTATTATTATTATTTTTTTTTGTTTGCACACGCAATTTTTATTTAGCAAAATATATTGCAACTCTTATTTCATTTAATTCCCCCACTTATTAATAATTCTGGTATTTGAAATAGGTTGTACCACTGTAGACTGAAATATTGTCCATGAGCTGAGCACATGGGTCTTACCTGTCTGTAAAAAAAAAAAAAAAAAAAAAAAAAAAAAAAAAAATCATTGTATAAAAAAAAATTTAATATACAGATTGGGCAATATTAAAATGATATTATGATTTCCTCATTTAAATTTATAAAAATAATTTATTCTCTAAAAATTTATTTATGGGTGGTTTAGTTTTCACTGAAGGGAAAATTTGGAAAGAACAAATATATTTTCTTAATTTATTTTATCTGTACAAATTTTAAAAGCTAATTATATATACATTTGATCGTTCCTTCACTAGACGTTACCTAATGCAAGGAAATGATTCTTAGGTGAGAGAATTATTCTATTATTTTCAAAAACGTGTAGAAAAAATATTTTTGTTGAAAATAAAGGTACAGTGGAACCTGTCTAAAGTGACCACCTTTGGGACCGGCTAAAATGGTCACTATATAGATGTGGTCACTTTATGGATTACCTTTCAAAATTACACATAAAAACTTTTGTGAACTCAAAAAAAAAGAAAAAAAAAAAAAAAAAAAAATATATATATATATATATATATATATATATATATAGATATGTGTGTGTGACGATTTCAGGAGAACTCGAATTATTTCCACTGGTTAAACAGAAACACGCAGTCATGGCAAGCGAGGGAAAAAACAAAAATAATAAATAAATGTAGAAGATCCAATAATTAGTCATGGGCTGCTGTAAATTCATTTATTAAATTCGTGATAATGAGGAAGGAAAAGCTCCTTGTTGCAAAAATTCCATCATTATTTCAGCGAGCTGTCCTCATCGAAGAAGCAACCCAAGAAATCTTCAGAATCTTCCTTTCATCTCGAGACTTCCCCCTTTTAAACTAAAAAGAAAGTTCTGGAACTTTCGGTAACCTCAAACCATCATTCTTTTATGTAAACAGAATTCTTGTCCAGTTACGAGGCTATTTTAAACAGACGATAAATTTATTTTAAAAAAAATATTATTTAACCAATTTATAATTGACTCCGAATTTTAAATATCTTAGGCAGACGATTTTTATACATGATTAATTTTAAGAGAAAAAGAAAAGAAATGAATTTATTAATATGCACATTATCGTTGACGGCGGAAAAATAAATAAATAGATAAAATAAAATAATGATATTTTTTGAAAGGTATGGTTTTGGAATAAATTTAATAAGAATTTCTTAAAAAGGGTTGATAAAAACATAGAAGAAATCAGTTTTATTTGGGAATATTAAGAAATAAAGTTTTAATTAAGAATATTTTTAATTTAGAGCCATCTTTTTAAATTTACGCATACTGGAATAATGTTTTTTAAGGCAAATTAAGAATTTATATCGTCTGCACACAGATTAACAGATTAGATCTAGAAATAAGATTTTAATTTAATAATTTGAAGTAAGTACGGAATATTATTATAAGAAAATTAAGATAGTATAAAGGTTAGTTTTGGCGAAAAAAAATTTAAATTTGTAATATTATCCCCCCTCCCCAAGACTTTGTATGAAATTGATAGTTAAATAAAACTACAAGTTCAGACAACAGAAATATAATAATTTAGAAAAGTTAAATTTTGGAATAAAACTGTCAAACTCAGGAAGCCAAGAGATGGAAGAAAAGAAAATTAACGCAATATAAAAAATATTAGCGATCAAAATAAAATAGTTAAGAGAAAATAATTCTGAATTAAATTTAGGTAGGAGCATTTCCCTGAAAGAAATACAATAATGTTACATCACTTACCATTTGTAAGTGCATAGGAGATAATACATATAATAACAGTAAATAAGTTATGAATATTAATAAGCAAGAGATAAAAATATAATAAAAACAATAAAAGTTCGTTCTCATGGAAGTTTAAATAACTACAATGACTTAATGCATAGTTTATTTTAAATAAGTCCTTTAAATGAAAAAAGTCTTTCAAGAATATATAAAAGAGTCTTTTTCAATGTCCAGTGAATACAGTCTCTTTAATTAAATATCTCCAAATCTAGTTTAAGCTTTGTTTTTTATGTTATGTTGGATCCAACATCTTTCAATAATATATCGATTTTTCAATAATAAATAGCATCACTCTCAATATCAATAATAAATAATATAGAAAAATTTAAATAATAACAATGTCAACAATAATAAGTAATAGTATAATAAGACTCCATATCCTAATATTTTTCAATAAGAGTATAATTAATACTAAACTTCATCATAGAAATCATAATAATAATAATAATAGTAAAACAAGAGTATAATCAAAAGAAAATATCACTATTTGTTTATTATTGATAGGGAAAATATTGGTTGAGGATAAAAATAATTACATAGCAACTAAATAATTTTCTTATCTTCTAATAGCATAAGAAAGTATTTTTTGCTAGCCGAAAGTATAAATAAAAAAAAATCATAATAATTCCAAAATCCAAATAAAATTAAATCTAACTACTTAGAAAATGGACTCTCAACCAGTATTTCCTTACAATAATTCCTCTCTGATACTATTTTACAAAATTGTCAAATTTGGTTATAAGTTTTCAATGCCAAATGTAGAATAATGTTTTATCCACACATGGTTTATAAACTTTAATAATAAAATACAATAGGAATAAAAGGTGCCATTCTTAATTGAGAAATGGAAATAAAAATAGTGTGCTTTTTTGAAAAACTTTTAATCTGTAGTTTTCACAATCACTAAAAATCACATATTATGTTATAGGTTTGAGTAGAATCATTAGATTTTATAACTGTTATAACATAAATATCTGCTGAATAAATAGAATAATATTAATGTCAAATACATGAGTAAATATAATTAGACTTAAACACCCTTAAAATTAATTTATCAACATCAATTTGAAAGCTTTTACAATCAAAGTGTTCACCTTATGCCTGCATAAGGAGCCCAATTTAATCCCAAAAACTCCCAAAAACAAGTAATATTCTTGTAGCGCTCCAAGAACATACCCGCTGATGTTGAAAATTATGGTTTTTTTATGGTAAATGGGTTTAATGGTTTAATGGTATTTGGTAAATGGTTATGGTAAAAGTTTTTTTATGGTATTTTTTTATGGTTGTTTATGGTAAATTTAATCTATTGTCTTGACTTTAGTTTGATCTAGTGATTGTATCTGAGGTTTTGTTTGTTTTTTGGATTGCTCATGAAACAGTTTAAAATCTTCGGGTGAAAAATAGGGTCTTAATTTAGAAACATGCACAATAACGGAATTCCGTCCTGTCTCATAATTAAATTTATCTATTTCATAAGTTACATCAGAAAGTTTATTTATAATTTTATATGGTCCAGAGAAAGTAGGTTCTAATTTTCGAGTGTTAGGGTATTTAAATTCTTCATAAATTACAGAGTCTTGTATTTTTAATGGGCATTCAACAAAATTTCGATCATAGAGTCTTTTACTTTTAAGGTGAAATTCATGAGTTCGCGCTTTCGCAATTTTGAGGGCTTTGTCTACTGATGTTGTATACATTTTAATTGCCTCACACAAAACCATTACCCACCATTTTTTTTTTTTTTTTTTTTTTTTTTTTTTTTTTTTTTTTTTAAATCTGAATCAGAATTATCGAGAAATTGTGACTATTTTTAGCTGTTAACATTAACCAGAAATTTTATCTAATAAAAATAGAAATTGTAAATATCATAGTTATACCTTAAATTGGGATCAACTTTTAATTCTATTATTTTATAGATCATAAACAGATTCAAAAATTTTAATTATAGGTAATTTCTTACTTAAAATCACAAAATTTACTGAAAAAATTAATCATATTTATCGTCAAAATTCTAGCAACAGCCTTGCACAGTTCCATCTTTCTTACTGAATTTAAATAAATTATAAGAATCCGGGAACCAAAGCTCACTGTAACCAGAAATTCTAACAAATAACAGGAAAAACATAAATATTAACTTAATTTTCAGCTCAAATGTTTAGTTGTAGGAACATTATCATGAAAACACTGTATTCTGAGAATAGTTCTTGATAACAAACAATATCAATAAAATAGAAAATGTATCTTTTTTTTAAAAAAAATAACTTGAGCTTCTAAGTTCTTTTATACTTCACTCTTATTACGAACTTATCTTTAAACGTGCATAAAAATATCATAATAATCTTAATAAGTAACAGTAAATATCTTAGAACATCATACTCCTCAATTAAATTTTTAAGAACAAGCATGTTTTCACTCCAACAAGTAATAATAATAATAGTAATAATAATAATAAGACTCATAACTAGATAAAAAGATAAATAAATAAGGCTCACAGAAAAATAAACAAACAAATAAATAAACCTTACAAACAAAGAACTATCTACACAAATACAGTAAAAAGGATACACATAATAATTAAATACATCTAAAAATAACTCACGGATAAGGAGAAATTTTCAAGCTGATCCTAGGGGAGACAGGAATAACGAAAATTATGAAAGTAAGTAGTAATCTGCGTTCAGTTGTCTCTAAAAGTTTTTTTTTTTTTTTTTTTTTTTTTTTTTGTTATTATGACCATGATTATCTTGAGTCATCAGTTACACATAAACAGCAAAAAGGTGGAATATCAGGCCTCAGGAATTCACGAGATATTTAGAAGAAATCTTTCAAACCACTCGGACAGAAAGCTGATTAACATTAAAATCTCCTCTGTTACATTCACTCGAGGAATCAAAAGGTAATGGCAATTCTTGCTTAATAACACTTTCAATCATGGCGGGAAAAATTTTCGGCGATTCATATTTTTGTCATCACTTCGTTTCAGTAGATTCATTAGATTCATTTACATAGCATTTTACTTCTTCAGTAGATTCATTTCAAAATCCGAAACAGGCACTAGCACAGGCATTACCTATCCTGTGCGACTTTTCGATTAGTTGTGACGATTTCAGGAGAACTCGAATGATTTCCACTGGTTAAACAGAAACACGCAGTCATGGCAAGCGAGGGAAAAAACAAAAATAATAAATAAATGTAGAAGATCCAATAATTAGTCATGGGCTGCTGTAAATTCATTTATTAAATTCGTGATAATGAGGAAGGAAAAGCTCCTTGTTGCAAAAATTCCATCATTATTTCAGCGAGCTGTCCTCATCGAAGAAGCAACCCAAGAAATCTTCAGAATCTTCCTTTCATCTCGAGACTTCCCCCTTTTAAACTAAAAAGAAAGTTCTGGAACTTTCGGTAACCTCAAACCATCATTCTTTTATGTAAACAGAATTCTTGTCCAGTTACGAGGCTATTTTAAACAGACGATAAATTTATTTTAAAAAAAATATTATTTAACCAATTTATAATTGACTCCGAATTTTAAATATCTTAGGCAGACGATTTTTATACATGATTAATTTTAAGAGAAAAAGAAAAGAAATGAATTTATTAATATGCACATTATCGTTGACGGCGGAAAAATAAATAAATAGATAAAATAAAATAATGATATTTTTTGAAAGGTATGGTTTTGGAATAAATTTAATAAGAATTTCTTAAAAAGGGTTGATAAAAACATAGAAGAAATCAGTTTTATTTGGGAATATTAAGAAATAAAGTTTTAATTAAGAATATTTTTAATTTAGAGCCATCTTTTTAAATTTACGCATACTGGAATAATGTTTTTTAAGGCAAATTAAGAATTTATATCGTCTGCACACAGATTAACAGATTAGATCTAGAAATAAGATTTTAATTTAATAATTTGAAGTAAGTACGGAATATTATTATAAGAAAATTAAGATAGTATAAAGGTTAGTTTTGGCGAAAAAAAAATTTAAATTTGTAATATATATATATATATATATATATATATATATATATATATATATATATATATATATATATATATATATATATATAAATAAGGAAAAATGCATTACATTAAGTAATGAATTGATTAGTTAACAACTATAGTAACTGAATTACTAATTTAAAATATACTACATAGAAGTTAATTTACTTAAAACTCACTTAATTTCTTTTGAATACAGTTGCAATTCCGTAGTGATTGGCATATATAACATATAATTGCAAGATATACTGTGATTTATAATTCATTTTTATTTTCATTGTAATTGCATAATAATAACGTTTCTGCAACTGGCGGTAAAAAAAAAAAAAAAAAAAAAAAACTTTTCATTAAAAATCACCTTAGACAAGTGCAAATATCATTATAACTAGCAAAAGCCATGCTTTGTTTGGATTCGCGAAGCATTATTTTATAAAACAGATATTTGAAAGTAACAATATTTTTTTTATTATTATTTTTGCATCTTTATTAAACAAAAACGTTATTTTATGTTTTGGCGCATTTTATTTTTTTATTTATGATGTAAAACTGGCATAATAAGATATTTTCGAAGCAAACTTTTACAAATTTTTTTTAAATTTTCAACTAAAAGCTCTTTTAAAGATGTTTTTACAATTTCAAGTAGCCACTGGTGTTTTTTAATTGTTTGAAATATGCATGTTTCCAATCTTTGTAATCAACATCCCATAATCTTTGATAGCTATTTTAGAATAATATATTTGAAGAAAGCTTGAAGAAAGTTACTTCTTCAAAATCCTATTTTCTGGAAAAAACATTTGAAATCTGCTTTCGTTGATACTATGAATTTTTAACTGTAAAACATTTTATTTTAATTTCTTCGTTTTTATACATGTTAGCGTATGAGAATTGCTGTAATTCTCTCCGCGTGGGAGAACTTTTTACTTTCTGCGAATGGCAACTCAATTAATGGAATTACCTTTTAACGAAGCGCTCTCTCATTCTCGCAGTGACGTTTTCACGAATAATTATTGTTGTGTTCGCGAACTTATTAAAGTCTTATTTTTCTATAAAATCCTTCTGATTAATGAGTCGATATTATTTAGCCACAATACGACCTTCGCAAAAATATTTATAAAGAGCTTGAACCAACAACTTCACGCAGATCTTTTAATTTTTCATTTATATAACAAATTTAAGAATTAATTTTATTTGTTTACAATTATTTTGTTGCCAGTTTACAAAAAAAAAAAAAAAAAAAAAAAAATCCATAATACAATTCTTTTAAAATGTTTAAGTGTCATCTGTGCAAACGATTTTGCGGGATAATGAAAACATGGTTTATTTAATAAATTAATCATGATTCTATCTATAATTATTTACTCCGTGATTTAAACTTTTTTTTTTCTGAAAATATACGCGTTTCATTTTTTATTTATTTGCTAAAATGCGTCCGTATTGGAAATGCATGTAAAATAAATTAATTAAAATAATAATTTTTTTAACGTTTTCCTTCTATAGTAAAAAAAAAACTAGCCTTAAAAGGAATGACTCCTGGAATGATGCTGATGTGGAAGATTTCCGGAACTAACGAATCCGGATTGTCCACTCCTTCCATGAGTCGAATAGACCAATCAGGAAAGGGCTCCGTCTATGCATCGCCGTATGGGTTACCATAAAGAGAGGAAAGGTTACCATCGCCAACAATCGCCAAGTTTGTCGCCAACTTGGCGATATATCGCCAAATTTGGCGACCAAAATTAGTTGTCAAAAGTGACGCCAACTTGGCGATAACTGTAATATTTCGCCAAATTTTCAATTTCTTTACAACACCAGTCGTTTGATACATCATTTGAGAGGTTTGCAACTGCTTATTCATATAATGGATGTCTTGTGTGTTATCCCTCATTCTGCTCCCCAGGGGGGACACATTTTTAATTTCTTTACAACACCAGTCGTGTTACACAAGATTTGAAAGGTCTGCAACTGCTTATTCATATTACGAATGCCTTGTGTGTCACCCCCACACTCTGCTCTCCCCAGGGGGAGGGGTCACATTTTTAATTTCTTTACAACACCAGTTGTGTGACACATCATTTGAAAGGTCTGCAACTGCTTATTCATATTATGGATGTGTTGTGTGTCATCCCCCACTCTGCCCTCAGAGGGGACGCATTTTGTAATTTCTTTACAACACCAATTGTGTGACACATCATTTGAGAGGTCTGCAACTGCTTATTCATATTATGGATATCTTGTGTGTAACCCCCCCTCTGCCCTCAGAGGCGACGCATTTTGTAATTTCTTTACAACACCAATTGTGTGACACATCATTTGAAAGGTCTGCAATTGTTTATTCATTTTATGGGTGTCTTGTGTGTCACCCCCACTCTGCACCCCTGGGGGGCACATTTTTAATTTCTTTACAATACCAGTCGTGTGACATATCATTTGAGAGGTCTGCAGCTGCTTATTCATATTAAGGATGTCTTTTGTATCGCCTCCCACTCTGCCCCCCAGGGGGGCACATTTTTAATTTCTTTACAACACCAGTCGTGTGACACATCATTTGGAAGGTCTGCAACTGCTTATTCATACCATGGGGTATTGGCGAGCGCAGCAAGCAGGGGTAACCAATAATTTGGAATCGCGAAGCTAATACGCGGGGGGTTGGCGAGCATAGCGAGCAGGGGGGCGGGGCCCCCCTAGTACTGTAAAAAAAATTATATTCTGTAAATCTACAGATCCTAATTTATTTTTGTGTTTAATTTGAAGTTAAAATATTGAATAGTTTTTTTGTAAAGCGTACGACAAATTGTAATTTGAGTGGACTAGTAGAGGATTCGCTTCGCTCATCCTAATAAAGAACAAATTGGTCACTTTTTATATTAAGCAAATATGGGAGATAAATTTCAATACCTTTTTAATGGATCAAAATAAAATTTCAGAAAATGATCACTTTAGTTTTTTAGTTTGAAAATTTTCGCATGCAGAAAAATGGATGGTCACATTTTACAAGTTCAAATAACATAGACAATGACAGGCTAACTGGCAGATTACCGGACAATTCTCCAGTCATTTTATTATGAGCGCTAGTAAAATTAGTAGCGGATAGAGACAGCTTAATGCAATAATGTTAAAACTTAGACTGAGTAACGAATGGGGAAAAAAATCAAAAAATCCCTACATAGTTTCGGCGAGTTGTTTTCTTAGTATTGATGTTAAAGTTATATTATACTTATAAACTTAGACAAAGGTTATAATCAGTGGTGTAAATGGAACAAAATATTTATGGGAACTCACATTCATAGAATAGATGTTGATTACCGGATTTTTACTAAACCAAAACTCCGTTTAAAACTTTTAGCCAAAAGCCAACTTATTTTTTCAATTTACATTTATATTTGTTACATTCTAGTTTTTATAGTATTATATCTATACAGCATTCATCTAAAAGCAATATTTAATCAATCTCATAGTAACATTTTTTATTATGAATCAAAATAAATGGAAATAACAGAAATAAATCCATATAGCATACATATTACTGGCACATATACTCTAGAAGTTTTCAACGGTAATGAGAGATATTTTTTGTGCCTTATGATTTACGACAAAGCTGCCTCGATTGCTAATTTTCTTCCTGATCACAATCAAGATTTCACACAACGTTCAAGACAAAACATTTTTAGGGTTTTTAGAGAGGTCCTATATGGCTTATGGATATAATAAAACGGATTTTCTTAAAAGTAGCATAAATTATCATTTCGCTTGAAAAAAAGATGCCAGTACACATTTTTTTTTAAACAGTAATAAGCCAAATATTTCTGGGAACGGAGTTCCTACTCGTTCCCACCCAATTACAGCACTGGTTATAATAAAAGTATTATTTCTTCAATTTTATTTTTTAATGATGATTTTAATTGCTATTTTATAGAAATGTACAATGAAAGCAGATTATAATCTTTTTAATATTAGAATATTAATAATTATAACGCATTCTTTTCAAATAATAATGACATAATCCTAAACCAAACTAGGCACTGGATTTTGGCGATTTTAGTGACAAGCACTCTCAAACGAACTGAATTTTCAGAAACCTAAAAATTCACACGAATCAAAACGCGGAATTTTCGGCAGACAATTAACGACGTGAACAGTTCCAATGATGATTCCTAAGCGCTGCGCGCGTATTAAAACGAAACAACAACAACAAAAAAAAAAAAAAAAAAATCACTGGGCACAAGAAACTGACTGTGCAGCAGGCTCTAAAATGACGAAACTCGTCATTGCCGCGGTCACTAACGTACGTATGAGCGCTGCGCGCACATTTAAACAACAAAAAACACCATTGGATGTACGAAACTCGCTGTGTAGCAATCTCTAAAATGCAAGAAACTCGCTGTGCAGCAATCTCTAAAGTATACGAAACTCGTCAATGCCGCAGTCACTAACGTACGTATGAGCGCTGCGCGCTAGTTTAAACAAAAGAAATCAGTGGATGCACGAAACTCTCTGTGTAGCAGTCTCTAAAGTGCACGAAACTCGCTGTGCTGCAATCTCTAAAGTGCACGAAACTCGCTGTGCTGCAATCTCTAAAGTGCACGAAACTCGTCAATGCCGCAATCACTAACGTACGTATGAGCGCTGCGCGCTCATTTAAACAAAAAAAAAAAAAAAAAAAAAAAAAAAAAAAGAAAACCACTGGATGTACGAAACTCGTTGCGTTGCAAATTCTAAAGTGCACAAAACTCGCTGTGCTGCAATCTCTAAAGTGTATGAAACTCGTCTATGCCGCAATCACTAACGTACGTATGAGCGCTGCGCGCTCATTTAAACAAAAAAGAATCACTCGATGCACGAAACTCGCTGTGTAGCAATCTCGAAAGTGCACAAAACTCGCTGTGCAGCAATCTCTAAAATGTACGAAACTCGTCTATGCCGCAATCACTAACGTACGTATGAGCGCTGCGCGCTAGTTTAAACAAAAACAACATCACTGGATGCACGAAACTCGCTGTGTAGCAATCTCTAAAGTGCACAAAACTCGCTGTGCTGCAATCTCTAAAGTGCACGAAACTCGTCAATGCCGCAATCACTAACGTACGTATGAGCGCTGCGCGCTCATTTAAACGAAGAGAAACATCACTGGATGCACGAAACTCGCTGTGTAGAAATCTCTAGAGTGCACAAAACTTGCTGTGCAGCAATCTCTAAAATGTACGAAACTCGTCTATGCCGCAGTCATTAATGTACGTATAAGCGTTGTGTGCTCATTTAAACAAAACAAACATCACTGGATGCACGAAACTCGCTGTGTAGCAATTTCTAAAGTGCACGAAACTCGCTGTGCTGCAATCTCTAAAGTGCACGAAACTCGTCAATGCCGCAATCACTAACGTACGTATGAGCGCTGCGCGCCCATTTAAACCAAAAAAAAAACATCACTAGGTGCATGAAACTCGCTGTGAAGCAGTCTCTAAAGTACATGAAACTCGTCATTTCCGTAGTCAACGCTCTTATGAGCTCTTCGTGCCCATTTAAATAACAACAACAACAAAAAAACATTACTGGATGCACGCAACTAGTTGTGCCACAACGAAACTCGTCAAAGCTGCTGTCTTTAACGACTCTAATAACTCTAAAACCCAAACAAACATCTCTGGATGCACGAAAGTCGCATTGAAAAAATTTCTAAAATGGACAAAACTGGTTAATGTCGAGGTTACTAACGCCGGAATCAAACTATTAAAATATGCATGCGTTTATACAAAAATACGCGATAAAATTTTGAAATATTTTTCTAATTTTTATAAGGCATAAATATTATGCTAATTTTTAAATAAGAAAAACGTATTTTTGATACAGGAATGCGCTATCGTATTAACATTTCACGTTGTAATATTAAGAGTAATAAAATTATGAGAAAAAGAAAATGTAAATGCACAATACAATGTAAAATACAAGGAAAAGTAACCGAAACGAACATCAATACCAAGAAAACAACTTGCCAAAACCGGGTAGGGATTTTTTGATTTTTTCCCCGTTTCGTTATGCAGTCTAAGTTTTAACATTGTTGCATTAAGCTGTCTCTATCCGCTACTAGTAAAATTTTCCAAAAGCGGCCACTTTAGCCAGGTGGACACTTTACCAAGGTGATCACTTTAGCAGATTCCACTGTATATATGTAAGAAAATTGGTGTATAAAATTGCCATTTATTATGTAAAAAGTAAATAAAAGTCAGGAAGGAAACCAAAATGGATCTGGATATTTAATAAGCGAATATCACATTGCTAATTTAGCGTAGAACCAACAGCGTGAAAAATGTCAAATCCCGGAACCCTTGGAAGAGCTCACCGGGTGCTCTATCATTTAAGCTACTAGAACGATGTCCAGCTCCGTATTCTCACTCCTTTTGTTGAGAAGGCTGCAAACTGCGGCACAAGATAAAAACATCCACACGAGCACACAAATCTGTGGCGACACATAAATAGACCCAGCATCGGTGAACACATATGTGTTTAAAAAAGGATTTCTTATGGAGAAATTTCCCAAGAGCAGTCATTGTGACTACTATCAAATATATATGCAATGTGAACCAGAATTTTTTTAAAGAATGAATTAAATGTAGATTCCCTCAAATCCGCAACTCTCTAAAATCCGCACATAATTTACAGATGTAAGCAATGAAGCATTGAGTTCAGATATAGAGCCAAAATTTGACTTTTTTTTAGCCTTATATCAATTCCATATTCATTTTAATATGTACTTAAAAAAATATTTCTGAATTTATATTTAATCATAAAAGTTTCTGGAAATTAAAGAATAAATTTATTTCTGAAAAAATTCAAGCTGTTGCTGATATTATTGATAATCACAATGTTCTTACCAAATATATTTATGTATTAATCAATTTTTTTTTTTGTTATTAAGTATAGCTGAACCTGAAATAAAATTTCCTTATTTTATGATTTTGATGTGAATTAGTAGTGTATTTTTATGAGGAAAGTTTCATTGATTAATTTAGAAAAAATACACTTAATCCTTTTAATAAATATTTAATCATACATTATTAATTATTAACTTGATCTTTGCTTTTAATATTTAAATCATTAAAAAATTATCTAAATTTTTGTTATTTTAGTTTATTACTTATTTTACTACTTTATTATATTGTAAGCATTCATTATATTTTTAAGTGCATTATTAATTACATTAAAATTACCGTTTTAAAACTGTAAACAAAACAATGACCAGAAATCTGCAAAACCTTTGGTCCCAAGCTGTGCGGATTTGAGGGAGTCTACTGTATGTATATAGCGTGTCTCATAAAAGCAAGCTAAATTGATACGTTAATAAGTTTCAAATAAAAATTCCAGTGTGCGTTTATATTTTTTTAAACTTGAGTGAAATTTCCGTCGCTTCTAGCGTTAAAAATCTAATAAATATAGAAAGTTTTAATATCGAGCCTGGTTTTCACTTATCGTTTAAGTTTCCGTCTTAGCAGGTTTCATTACATCGCACTTATGGGGTGGGGATCGCACATTCGAATTACTAGAAGGGATAGTGTTCTCTCTCAATTAGTGCTGAATTCAGGAGGTGGACCGGAAAAACATTCCTCCCCGGATTTTTGTTTGTGTTTATGACGGCCAATCATCTTCATTTGGGATATAGGCCCTAAAGGGGAGGATGGCCACCGTGGGATCTTTTTAAGCGAACCTAACCGGTATTTACGCAAGGAAATCCAAGGTTCGAAAAAACCCCGGAAAACTCCGACGGCCGCGATTGGGTTCGAACCCAACATCTGCCGTCTACTAGTTTTGAAGGCAGAACATCTCGGCCTCTAGTGGGGCCTATTACACTGGTGTCCAAAAGTTAAGCATAATTGGTAATTAAGTAATTATTTTTAAGTAATGAAAGAAATATGAATCGGAATGTGCTGAAACTCCAAGTGTATAAACAAAATAGTACGCGTCACATATTTTCGCGAAGAGTTTTCCCCGAAATCGAACAGGGGACCGTCAACAAATTGAAAAAGAACGAAGATCTTTTGGATAACCCTGTCAAAACTAATGTAGCAAAAGCTTTCAAACTGCACATTATGATTAATTGGCTTATTGTAATGTACTGTGTTGATTTTTGCAAGGATAGCATGTATACTCGTAGAGAAATTAAGGTTTTTATAAAAACAGTCCTAAGTTTTTTGCTTATAATTTGCAGAGTTCTTAATATAAAATAATGTTATTTTTTGAAAAAATGACAAACATCATTGTACACAATACCCTGTCATCAGAATTAAAAAATAATAAAAATTGTATGATAAATGAGCAGGTTTACTAAATAATTTTTTCAGGGATGAAAGTGCGCTAAAGCCATTTTGTAGCAGCTTTGGAGCAGCAAAAATCGAATTTTGGAGCAGTAAAACCTATTTTTGTAGCTGCAAAAATCAGATTTTGTAGCAGTAAATATCGGATTTTGTAGCAGCAAAAATATAATTTTGTAGCAATAAAAGCCGTTTTAGGAGCAGATTGAAATATTCTAATGCGAATAAACTCTTAACAATTACAATAATTGCTATCTTGAAAAATATTTTTACATTTGAAAGAATAAATACTCAGATTAAATTTCTTTACATGTTTCAGACCTTTCGATGAAATTTGGAGTTTTTCGCGATATTTTAACATAATTCATGCTTTTTCACAATCTTTTGATCCTGTTTTTTCATTTATTAACTAGATTTGCAGGGGTTTTTTTACGACCTTTTGATGAAATTTGTACGTTTTCTGAGATCTTTTGATGAAAATTACAGATTTTACGATCCTTTTGATGAAATTCTCGTTTTTTTTTCACATGATCTTTTAAAGAAATCAACATTTTTTTTTCATGATCTTTTGACCGTATTTAGTTTTTTTAATGACAATATTAGATATCCTTTGACAAAATTTCATGTTTTTTGTGATTTTTGACGAAATACACTTGTTTTTTGGAATCCTTTAGAAAAATTTGTGGGTTTTTTCGCCATCTTTTCCAGAAATTAATGGTTTTTTCCACGATCTTTTGGCTGTGTTTTGTTCACTCTTTTTTGATAATAACGATCCTTTAGCAAAACTCATATTTATCTCGGTATCTTTTGATGAAATTCGAGTGTTTTTTGATAAAATGTGCAAGCTTTTCGCGAACTATAGACAAATTTTTCATGATTTATTAATGAAATTCAAGTGTTTTTCACGATCTATTGGTGAAATTAGAGTGACGAAATTAGTGATCCTTTGACAAAATTCACTTTTTATTTTTTCGAGATCCTTTGACAAAATTCGCATATGTTTTTTGAGAGGCTTCGACTAAATTCGTGTGTTTTCTGTGATTTTTTGATGAAATTCGAGCATTTTCCCCGAGATTTACGGTCTTTTCCTACAGTGTTGAATTCAGGTGGTGGCCCAGAGGGACACCCCCCCCCCGGGAATTTTGAGATTTTGGGTTTTCAATGATCAAAAAGTGTAATCCCCCCCCCCCGGAACTCTATCATGTCCCCCATGGAGCTATAGAAATCCCTCCCGGAGAAAAGTGTCTGAATTCAACACTGTTTTCCTTTGGACTGCATTTTGTTCATTTTTTGACAAAACAGCAATTTTTTTTGACAAAATTCTATTTTTTTTTTAATTTATTTTATTTTTTTTTCTTGTAATTGTTTGACACACATGTAGCGGATTTTCGTAAGCGCTTTCATTCTGCTTTCAGTTTTGCTGTCTATCGGCAGGATTCGCTGAGGAGCGAAGTAATTCACCACCACCACTGGAAAGACGCAGAACAGGAAGATACTTAATTTACAAAAAATATGTACAATACATAAAACAGAGGCGATTCTAGGTGATATTTTATTTTATTTTTTTTTAAATTCACATCGCATTTTCGGAAATCGGTGGTGGGGAAAGGGAGGTATCCGTGATCTTCTGACGAAATCGGCGTTTTCCCGCAATCTTCAGACGAAATCAGCGATTTATCTGCGATATTTTAGCAAAATCCAGGGGTGATTCTGGATGAATATTTTTTTCGGAAATTCGCATCGCATTTTCGGAAATGGGGGGGGAGGGTGATGAAATTTCAGGGGGTCGTGAGTTCCTCCCCTCCAGCGATTTTCGGACAAAATCGGCGATTTATTGCGATCTTTTGCCAAAATCGGCGTTTTTTCGACGATCTTTAGACAAAATTTGCTTTTTTACGCGATTTTTTCTCGAAAACAGCGTTTTACTCTCGCGATCTTTTGACGAAATCGGCGTTTTTTCCGTGATCTTTTGATGAAATCGACGTATTTTTTCAAATATTCTTTTGACAAAACATTTTTAAGCGATCTTTTATCGAAAACGGCGTTTTTTCCCGCGATCTTTTAACGAAATCGGCGTTATATCCGCAATCTTCAGACAAAATCGGCGTCTTCCCGCCGTCTTCAGAAGAAATCAGCGTTTTATCTGCGATATTTGGTGAAATTGGCGTTTTTTCCGCGATCCGCACAGGAAATTCGCGTTTTTCATCGATCTTTTGTCAAAGTTCGTTTACAAAAACATTGACGAAATCGTCGTTTTTCCACGAAATATTGACGAAATGTATGCTATTTCGGCGATTCTATCACGAAATTTGCATTTCTACGTTTTTTCCGTGCGCAAAACCGTACAAGTTGGCAACTATGTGGAACTGATAACCCAATTACAAATTTTCGGAAGAGGATGCCTTAAATTTTCGGAATTTTTGGACGGGAATCACCCCTGACAAAATCGGCGATTTATTGCGATCTTTTGCTGAAATCAGCGGTTTTCCAGCGACCTTTTGACAAAATCAAAATTCTATCTTTTAAAAAAAAAATAAATAAAATCGGCGTTTGCTCGGCGATTTTTAGACATAATTTGCATTTTTACACGATCTTTTCTCGAAAACGGCGTTTTATCCCCGCGATCTTTTGACAAAATCAGCGTTTCTTCCGTGATCTTTTGCTGAATTCGCGATTTTTTTCAATAATCTATTGGCAAAATATTTTTAAGCGATCTTTTATCGAAAACGGCGTTTTTTCCCGCGATCTTTTAACGAAATCGACGTTATATCCGCAATCTTTAGACGAAATCAGCGTTTTCCCGCCATCTTCAGAAGAAATCAGCGTTTTATCTGCGATATTTGGTGAAATTGCCGTTTTTTCCGCGATCCGCACAGGAAATTCGCGTTTTTTCATCGATCTTTTGTCAAAGTTCGTTTACAAAAACATTGACGAAATCGTCGTTTTTCCACGAAATATTGACGAAATGTATGCTATTTCGGCGATCCTATCACGAAATTTGCATTTCTACGTTTTTTCCGCGCGCAAAACCGTACAAGTTGGCAACTATGTGGAACTGATAACCCAATTACAAATTTTCGGAAGAGGATGCCTTAAATTTTCGGAATTTTTGGACGGGAATCACCCCTGACAAAATCGGCGATTTATTGCGATCTTTTGCTGAAATCAGCGGTTTTCCAGCGACCTTTTGACAAAATCAAAATTCTATCTTTTAAAAAAAAAAATAAATAAAATCGGCGTTTGCTCGGCGATTTTTAGACATAATTTGCATTTTTACACGATCTTTTCTCGAAAACGGCGTTTTATCCCCGCGATCTTTTGACAAAATCAGCGTTTGTTCCGTGATCTTTTGCTGAAATCGACATTTTTTTTTCAATAATCTTTTGGCAAAATATTTTTAAGCGATCTTTTATCCAAAACGGCGGTTTTTTCAGCAATATTTTAACGAAATCGGCATTATATCCGCAATCTTTAGAAGAAATAGGCGTTTTCCAGCAGTTTTCAGACGAAATCAGTGCTTTATCTGCGATATTTGGTGAAATTGCCGTTTTTTGCGGTCCGCAGAGGAATTTCGCGTTTTTCAGCGATGCCTGTGGCATTTTTATTATTTTACCATCAAAAAGTGTATGAAGCAGTGGTGATTCTGGATGAAATTTTTATTTTCGGAAATCGGGAGGGGGGAGGGGGTAATCCACGAGTCAAAGGAGGTTTTACCCGCTATCTTCAGACGAAATCGGCGTTTTCCGCAATCTTCTTCCGGAATCGACGTTTTCCGCAGATAAATCAGCGATTTATATTATATGATCAGCTTTTGTCAAAATCAGCGGTCTTTTGCGATCTTTTGACAAAATCGGTGTTTCCCGTGGGGTTTATTTTATTATTTATTTATTTATTTATTTATTTATTTTTTATGAAAACTGCGTTTTTTTCAATGATCTTTAGAAAAAAATTGCATTTTTGCGCGATCTTTTCTCGAAAACGGCGTGTTAAACTCCGCGATCTCTTGACGAAATCGACATTTTTTCCGTGAACTTTTGATGAAATCGGCCTTTTTTTGTCCAATGACCCTTTGACATATTTCTTTTAAGCGATCTTTTATCGAAAACGGCGTTTTTTCCCGCGATCTTTTAGCGAAATCGATGTTTTTCCGCGGCTTCGAGACGAAATCAGCGTTTATCTGAGATATTTGGTGAAATTGCCGTTTTTACCGCGATCCGCAAAAGAAGTTCGCGTTTTTCAGCGATCTTTTGACAAAGTTCGTTGACAAAAACATTGACGAAATCGTTGTTTTTCCGCGAAATATTGACGAAATGTGCGCGTTTTCGGCGATCCTTTCACGAAATTTGCATTTCTCCGTAATTGTTTTTTTCCGCGCGCAAAACCGTAGAAGTTGGCAGCTATGTGGAACTGGTAACCTAATTTCAAATTTTCGAAAGAGGATGCTTTAAATTTTCGGAAATTTCGGGCGAGAATTACCCCTGACATAAGAGACGAACTCTGATTAATTGGGAATAAACATAATGAAGCAGCTTTCTCCCCCAAAGCGCGCGGCATACGTCACATGACGTCAGGCTCCGAACTCTGCGATCAGCTGCAATGAAAATGAACTTACGATGACTTGAGGGAAAAACAACTTCCGGTCGTTTGCGGAGACACGATAAAACTCCACAAAACATCGCGTGTTTTTTGTGACCGAATGTGCGTATTTTTCGCAATTTTTCGGCGAAATTTGCGAGTTTTTCGAGATCTTTTGCAATGTTTCTTTGCTTTTCGACGAAATTAACAGCCCCAAAAAAGTTATTTGTAGTTGTTTCCTGGATCGACGAAATCGCGATAAATTTCGTTTTGGCACTAAGTGCCTTTTGGCGCAAGTTTGGCGCAAAATTGAAAAAAATAGCTGTTTTGTAGCAGTTTGGCGCAGGAAAGCGGTTTTGGCGCAGTCTGGCGCAATTGGCGCAGGTCTTACATCCCTGTTTTTTACTGCGCATGCGTGAACGCTATTAAAATTTCATTTGCATATTATGTTAGTTAAATGTATAGAGCAACTTTTGTGAAAGTCTCAAAAACATAGCTTAAAAATTCTGAAAATTATCGTTGATAGAATGAGATCAAAATCCTTTATTCCCTAAATGAAGCAAAAAGATGAGGGGCTGTATCCATATTCCATTGTTTAGTGCCTACACAATATTGCACGTACAACTATATTTAGGTAAAACCCCTGATTTTTTTGCTTCCTTTAGGAATAACGGATTTTGAGTTGATTCTATAGGCGACCATTTTCAGAATTTTCAAGCTATGTTTTTGAAACTTTTACAGAAGTTGCTCTATACATTTAGCTAACATAATATGCAAATGACATTTTGATATCGTTGACGCATGCGCAATGAAAAATTATTTACTAAACATACTCATTTTTCATACAATTTTTATTATTTTTTTAATTCTGATGACAGGGTATTGTGTACAATGATGTTTGTCATATTTTCAGAAAAGAACATTATTTTATAATAAGAACTCTGCAAATTATAAGCAAAAAACTTGGAAAAATTTAGGACTGTTTTTATAAAAACCTTAATTTCTCTACGAGTGTACATGCTATCCTTATAAAAATAAACACAGTACATTACAATAAGCCAATTAATCATAATGTGCAGTTTGAACACTTTTGCTATATTAGTTTTGACAGGGTTATAACCAAAAGATCTTCGTTCTTTTTCAATTTGTTGACGGTCCCCTGTTTGATTTCGGGGAAAACTCTTCGTGAAAATATATGACGCGTACACACCTGGAGTTTCACTACATTTCGATTTATATTTCTTTCATTACTTAAAAATAATTACTTAATTACCAATTATGCTTAACTTTTGGACACCAGTGTACATCACGGAGCAAAGAGATGCCACTCCGGAAGATTTGATATTTTGTGTTTTCAATGGTTAAAAAGTGCAATTCCCAACCTGCAGAGCCATAGCTAAGGTGGTGCTATGAGGAGGGGGCTGAACCCTCTTAAAACATTTTGAGCCTCCCTTGAAAAAGATTCCAAGGTCACTAAATGCATTTAAGTTCCGAAAATACAAATTTATTTCTGCTCAAAAATCGAATTTAATTTTGAGGCCCTTTTACAATTTTGAAAAAATACTAAATTGTAACTAAAATGAGCGTTTCGTTTCAACACTCGCTCATCTTATTTGAATAAATGAAGCTAACATGACGTTTAATATTACACTGGTTGTATACTCGAATTTTTCATCATCATATTATTTTTCTCAGCATAAATTGACGTTGTTACAACAATTTTATAAGAAACATAGTACATACAATGTGAATATGCACGTATATTTTCTTGAGCTCTACCTATTATTCACTTCTAGCTACGGCCTTGCCCCCCCCCCCCCCCCCACACACACACACACAGAAATTCCTGCTGTTCGGTGGCTAGAAACATTTTTATTTAAACATGCATCCAGCATTAAGAGTGTATTCGAAAAAAAAAAAATGTTTTTCCACCTTCAACAGCTCGAAATTTTCCGATACATTTCCAGACTCATTTTTAAAAGTAGAAACACGAAACTTGCTAGGGTGATTTTTGAAGTGATGTATAAGATGCCGTGTGATGTAATTTTTCACTAAATTAATTAGAATTTGATTTATAAATAATTATTTTCTCAGTTCAATCATTTTTTTCGTTCCCAGATCTCCATGTTCGAAAATTTCTGTTCAAATTAGCAACTTTGGCAGCATTTTTTGCAATATTTTCTACATTTACCGAAAAATTGATGAACACGGCACCTTATGTAGTTTTTAAATAAGAGATTTTGAAAGTTTGGTGCATTTGAGAGCAAAAATGAATTGAAAAATAAATCTGAAAAAAAGCGGTTTGGATCAGAATATACCCTTAACTCTTTATGACACAATGGGCCCACGTCGGGACCAACTAATTTCAATTTCAAACTTACAAACGGTACCAAGAATATTTTAATAAAATTTTGCTTTTACAATGAAAGTTTAAAGTGACAATTTTTAATTTCTAAAAAAAGTCGTTCGTAAATTCTGGTGTGATTTAATCATTTCATCATTTTAACAACATAATTTTTCTGTGTCGGAAAGTGTTAAGAGCCTACATAAGTTACTCAAACAATCCCGGATGATAATGTAAAGTCTATGCAGGCGTTATTTTCAAGTGTCTCGATCAATTTTTAATATTTTTACATAATTCTTTTGCCTAGGATAGCTGAGGACGATCTACAACCGGGCTAATTTCAATTTTTTCGATTTAGGCTCCAGATTTTTCTTTAAAAATCTATATTATAAAGGCCAAACGTATCTGTGCGTAACGCATACGTCATTTTGCTCATGGCAACACTTTCAAATTTTAAATGAATTTCGGTATTGCAATTTTTGCTACAAAAACTTTATTAACTTCTAAATGCCACACATTTTCAATTTTTACACCATCATGTTGGGAAACAAATTTACTTTTAAATGAAATTTGTTTGAAAATGGTATCTTAATTTGATTTGAAATAATAATTTTTTGTAGATTTTAATGCCGTTTTTCTAATCATGGCAACAGGAGTACTCCAGTTTTATTAGCAAAGGAAAAAAGGGAAAAAAATTTATTGCTGTATTTTTATGTTGCCACTTTCTCATTAAAAGAGAAAAAATTGAAATGTAAATATCTTCTGTTATAGAACCCGGTGAATTTTGATTTCATTTACAAAATTTGATTTACACGTAAAAGAATATCAACAGTTTAATACACTGAGAAAAAAAATATACCGCCTTCACCTAGAATGAATAGTTACGCACTTTCTGAATACCTAAACTAGAATTACAGATTGCCGAACCATGCGAACAGGCTAAACAACTAAGCTGAATAAACATAATGACCTAGCATTTCTAGTCTCTTGTTTTCTAAGTAACGAGACGATATTGAATAATTTCATTTACAAGAAATTATAGCTTGATTTCGGGAATGGTTTCATAAACTAGAATTATCGTTACTAAATCAAACCTCTTGCGTTCTCATCAATTTGGAGGAATTTGTAAATAAGTTTCACGATGAGAATACGGGAAAACGCTTTTGAATTCTAGTAAGAGACTCTAGAACTCGCTAACATACAAAGCTAGAATTTATAAGGATGACATGGAACTATTTTTTCCAGAGCTACAATTTAGATTCTATGTGCCTGAACTATATTTTTTTCTCAGTGTATCTCTTTCAGCTGATAGTATTGAGACTTTAAGTTTTGAATCAAAATGATTAAATTAAAATGCCAATTTTTTTGAAAAGGTGAATACAGATGCGAAATGTGTATTTGTAAATTTCGATATGGTGAAAATGATGCCGGGTTTAGATTTCACGGGAAAAATATTCTATGACTGCGGCAAAGTTGAATAAATTTTGCTTTTTTTGATTTTGGAATACTAGCATAAGAACTTTAATTGATAACTTTATCATAATAACATATCTTTATTATTTGTTACTTCTTACATATACGTTTAAAGTTTAATTTTAACAATTTCTACAACTGCGTTTGATAGAAATAGTATTTTGTTAATTTGACGATAAATATCGTTTGTTTAAGAGTTAGACGTACCTATATAAAGTGCATTTTTTAATATAACTAATTTTGTAGGTTTATTATTATTCAAAGAAACAGTTCCTTCTTAAACATTTTCTTTCGTCAAAATTTGACGGGTTCTACCTTGTTATTTTAAATTTCGGATCGGTAAGAGCAGGATCTGAAATTGAAACTATCATAATGTAATATAAAATGCATAACCAAAATCGAAAAGGTAAAAAATAGACCGGTTGTCGATCGTCCTCAGTTATCCTATTAAGAAAAAAAATCAAGTAAAAAGATTAAAATTTGAAAGAGATATTTGAAAATAATACTCCCATAGGCTTAACATTATCATCCCGGTTTTCTTTGAGTCGCTCGAGTAGCATCTCAAACTCAGTTACTGTAGCACTTTCATTCATTTTTTTCATCATCCTGAAATAATGAGTGCTTATTAATGACTCATTTTTTTAGTTATCTGATGTGATTCACCGTCCACTCTTTTGAAGCAATGAACAGTGATAAGAAATAAGTAGACCTGAAAAAAATATATACATATATTTCACATAATAAACAGTGTAACAGGCCAAAATGGATAGGGTCAATGATTATTCGCTCCACTTTTTCATTCAGAACTGATGCGAAACAGATGGCTGGTTTCTATGAAAAATTGTCTCGAATGTGAAGTGTGAAGACATTTGATAAGTTCTTCTCCTGAAACTCCTCTCAGCTAAATAAAGATTGAGAGAAAAAAAAAGTTATTAGTGTTGCGAATAAATTATAAATTATTTTCCAATATTACACAATTTGAAGTTAGGCGTGTTTGTTCTAATATCCTGTTCCTTCCTCTTTTTCCTTTTTCTTACCCATCATACGTAGTATAGGGTAAGTCTTACAATCGTTTTGAGAATCGAAATTTTTTTTTGACGGATTTACACGTTTCAGATAGTGTAGATTCCGAAAAACATATTTTTAGGAAAAAAAAAAAAATCGCCGTCTGTCTGTGTGTCTGTAAACGCTCTATCTCACGAACAAATTGAGATAGAGACTTGAAATTTTGTGTGTACTTAGTATATAAGAATGAGACGAAGCCTATTTAATATCAGTAATCTCGATTATTCGGAATATTTTTTTCAGACTCTCGAATAATTCGTTCTGATGAAAGTTATATAAGAATTTTTTTTTTATTTTATTTTAAGAAGTGGACGTAAAAGGCAGTAAAATAACACAAATTTTGCATAAAGAACGAAGTCGATTGGATTGTTAGTCCGAGATATTTGTAATCCTGTTTTCCACATTCTTCGATTTTTCATGACCCTGTATTTCATTCAAATTTCAATTCAGAGGTATTTCAATTGGAAATGAGACGCTTAATCAGACGCAGTAAACTATTAGTTAATATGATTATTATTTTTGAAGTTATAAAGATGTTTCTGTGTTTGCTGTGAACGGTATTTGGTGTGAACGCACTTCGGTACTACTTGAGTAGTTTGGCATTTTGTATAATTTGTCGAAATTGGTTCATCAGCAATTCATTAATAGAGCATTACTATGTATATTAACAATATTTAAATATACGTTTAAAATTCTGTTTTGGAATTGTTATTGCATTTATACAATGTATTGTATAAATGCAAAAAAAAAAATTACATGTTTTATTTTCATGTATTATATTATGCATATTCATGATGGGTAAGTATTACAGTGGCCACGAACAAGATGAAATATCGGATACGTAAAAATTTTCGACTTCCGGTTTTCGACAGATTTTTCGGCACGTTATAGGAGCCAGAGATACCAAAAAACATCTTTTTACAAAATGTCTGTCTGTAAACGTAACATGTCTGATTGTCAGTGTAAGTGTGCATGTGAAGCATATTTTCTGGACGCTCTATCTCAAGAACTAATGCACAGAATTTAATAAATTTTTTTATTTAGTTAGTCCCTCATATGAATTGGTGCTGATTACTTTTTGGAGGTCTTTTGGAGCAGGCCTTTTCCTCGCCAAAGCAAACGGTTATATTGCAACTCAAAACGGTTGGATATTTAGAATGCGTGTAAATGCTATTTAATGAATTTAAACATAAACGATGAGTGACTTTAAAATATTATATACATATATATACATATTGTATTATACATATATATATGTCGCATTTTCATGAAACGACAGACTTCAAGGGGATGAGTTTTAATTACGATTTATTTAAAACATAACAAAATCTTTTCGCAAGTCTTTACATTATGAGTTCTGGAGACCAAGTGCGTAGATGTATAGAAATTTCTCATCTCCCGAGGGGGGTTACCAGTTAAAAAGGCCATGTGTTTTACTTAAATTAATACGATAAACTTAGGTTTCTTGTTGCCCTGTAAAACCCGTGATTATTAGTCATGGGGCCCGTATCCACATTGAGGGACGATTTATTAAAAAAGTAATAAATAGGTCTGATTTTTTGTATTTTCTTACAATTTCCCCCCCCCCCTTCCAGACAAGTCTCCGGGGATGGGCCGGCTTCCATCCATGATACTCACCTGAAAAGGGTAAACAATTTTTACATTAAGTGAGCTAATGGGAGATGAGTTATTTCTTTCGTATACTTAACAAATAATAGTATAACAATAATAAAAAATGTACAAATATCATATCTAAAAACAACACTGTTATAAAATGTACCACTATACGTCATTGAACATGATAAAAACAATTGTATTAATAAATGCAAAACACTCAGTAAATATTATACATAGACTAAGATAATCAAAATAAGAAATATGTTGTAGATGGATTCTGAAAAGTCCAATGTTATTTACATTTTCAAATTTGTATGGAACTGTCCTGACATAGTTCAAGAAATAGTACTTTTACACATAACACAATGTTCACAATAATGGAAAAATAATTTAAATTTCAAATATTCATAATAAATCAAAAAGGTAATTAAAATTCCAAATATTCATAATAATGCAAACCGAGATCTGATATAATATAATATCAGTTCATATGATACCAACTATTTCAGTTTGTTGGTGTAAGTAGTTTAAATTGATTACTAGGAAAAAAGTATCTTAGTTTGGAAGCGTGTATTACTTCATAATCCTTTTTTGTAAGCCAGTTAGGCTTATTTATTTTAAAACTTACATTGGATAATTTTTCCATAATTTGATATGGACCAGAAAAAGGCGGACTTAACTTCCGAGTATTCGGATAGTGAAATTCTTCCACTATGACAAGGTCACCAGGTTTAAAAGGCGCTTCCACAAACTTTAAATCATACCTGACTTTATTTTTCAAGTGATGTTCACTTGTTCTTTGGAAAGCCTCTTTTCTGGCTTCCTCTACGGGGGGATAATAATTTTCATTGCCTAATACTGATGGATAAGGTAATTGGCCGAACATTAAGTATGCAGGAGGGTACTTGGTTACTGAATGAGGTGTGTTATTGTACTCATTAATTATTTCCTGCAGAATTTTGGGCCATGGGACGTTTGAAGGGGTAGAATTTACTTTAAGTCTTAGTCGGGTGCAAATTGACTGATTCACACGCTCATTTTTCCCATTACACTGTGGTCTATGAGAAGAAGTAAGTAATTTTTTTACATTCTGTTTATGTACCCATTTACGAAGTTTAGACGCTGTAAACGCAGGATTTCTATCCGTTAAAATTTTCTTGGGAAGTTGAATACTAAAAATCTGTTTAAGAATATTAATGTAGACTTCAGTTGTAACATTTTTAGATGCAAAACCCCAAACATAACGAGTAGCGTGATCAATAGCTATGTGCATATACCTTTTAGATGAATTATAATAGTTAAAACCTCCTACTGAATCTAATGAAATTATATCGAAAGGTAGTTCTGCAGGTGGTAATGCCTCCAGAAGACCAAATTTTGGTTGGTGTGATTTTTTGTTCAGTTGGCAGACCTCACAATGCTTGACAAATTGTGTGATATCGTGCGTCATGCTGCTCCAGTAGTATTGTGGGGAAATTAAATTTAACATTTTTTGGATTCCGGGATGGCCAAATTCTGTATGGGTATTTATTAGTAATTTCTCTCTCAAGGAGAATGGTACTACAATTTTTTGAAAACCCTTTTTGCGAATTATTACAATGTCATTAACTTTTTGAAATTTAGGCCCTGTTATATTATCTAATTGTTGGTGTTCTTTAATTTCATCTGACGTTAATAAATGAATATGGGGATTTACAGAAAAAGTGGGATTTCTTGAAAGCATGTCTGCTTCAAAATTGGTGGATCCTTTGTTATATTTTACAGTATAATCATACATACTTAATTTTAATGACCATCTGAATAACCTACCTGTTAAATGCTTCACCTTCTTAAGCAATACTAAGGAGGCATGGTCAGTATGTATTGTAAAAGGTTTTCCGTGAAGGTAATAATGGAATTTGTCAAGGGCATCGATTATTGCTAGACATTCCAGTTCTGTGATAGCGTAATTTTGCTCGTAGGGCCTTAATTGTCTCGAGTGGAACGCAATGGGATGCAAGTTCCCTTTTTCATCCATTTGTTTTCAGACAGCACCTACGGCTTCCTTTGAGGCATCAGTATAGACATGACATGGGAGGTTAGGATTGAATAATTTTAAAATAGGCCTAGAAATTAATGCGTTTTTAAGCAATTCAAATGATTGTTGACAGACATCTGACCATTCCCAAGGAGCATCTTTCTTTAACAATTTATTTAGAGGGGCTCTAATTTTAGCGTACTTGTCTATGAATTTGTGGTATACGTTTACAGAACCAAGGAATCTTTGCAATTCTTTAACGTTTTTTGGAGGGATTAATTTTTTAATAGTTTCGGTGTTAGCATTGTCTGGTTTTATTTGTCCGTTACTAATTTCATAACCGAGGAAGTCAATTTGAGATTTAGCAAAGTTACATTTGGAAAATTTTAATTTTAGATTTTCTTGACGGCAAATGTTAAATATAGTTTTAAGGTGATCCATATGCTCGGCATAGGAATCGGAATAAATTATAAAATCATCAAAATAATTGGTAGCAAAATTAACTTTATGTTTATCTAGGATTCTTCGAAGAGCTCTTGCAAATTGAGCTGGGGCATTTTTATAGCCAAAAGGAAGAACCAACCACTCATAAAGACCTTGATTGGTTGCAAAGGCCAACTTCTCTGTGTCTGAAGGATGAAGTGGTATATGTCAGTAGCCAGAGGCTAAATCTAGCGTGGAAAAATATTTGGCATTGACAAGTCTGTCCAAAAGCCAATCTATACGGGGCAATGGTTCCGAGTCAGTCTTACAAATGGCATTGATTTTTCTGTAATCAATACAGAGACGCGTTTTACCTTCTCCTTTTTTATATGCCAGAGTGACGGGAGAGGAATAAGGACTGCAGGACTCTTTGATAAGTTTAGCTTCCAGTAATTCTTGTATTTGTTTTTGAATTTCTTCATTGTCCCTAGGAGATGCACGGTAAGGTCGAAGCGAGATAGGAAGTTCCGAGGTGAGAGTTACCCGCTGAGGTTCCCATCTGACTCTACCTACGTCATATCTATTGCGCGCAAAAATATCCTTGAAGTCGCTTAGAAGCTCTTCCAACTGTGAGTTCTCTTCGGTAGTACAATGACTAAAACTTTTGTCATCATAATCCGAGAGAATTTGAGTATCAAGATAACATTGTCCTTGTTGCGACAAAATTTCTTGATTTGATTTGGAAGGAGAACGAAGCGGCTTCTTGCAATTCATATTACTCGTTAAAGTTAATGTATGATTGAATGAGTTTCCCTGAGAAATTTGATTGAAAATATTTTGATCATGCTTAAGAATGACTCCATCCTGAGTCAGAATATTCGAGTAAAAGTCCATCGATATATGGAATTTTTGTAATTCTGGAGTTCCCAGTATCGCATATGGCAAGAATGACCTAACTAGGTATAAGGTGCTATTTTGCCTGATATTTCCTATTTTGAGGGGTACGTGAAGTTTTTCAGAAATCTGAACTTGTCCTTGGGTTTGATTAACATTAAGAGGATGACAGCTTTGAATAGACGTCATATCCAAAGCTGCAACTAAGTTTTCCGGAATAAGGGAAAGGGTACTTCCGCTATCCAATAAAAATGGTATTTGAACCTCATGACAAGTTTTTGGATACGTATGATTATCGTAATTCCCATATCTGAGGTACCCCTGGACTATAAACCGTCATAAAACATTATGGGGTATTCCTTGATCAGGGGAATAATGGACATTTTGTGATTGACACTGATGACTATGGGTTGCCAAATCGGGATTCATTGTTGTTCCTGCATTGCCCTGCACATCATATTTATGGAGTAAAGTATGATGTCTTCGATGGCAATTTTTATAGTTCATCTTGGAGGGACATTTATTTGAAAAGTGGCCACCTCGCAGACAATTGATACATAGTTTGTTTAGTTGGACAGTTCTCCAACGGTTATCTATGGACATATTCGTTAATTTTCTGCAGGCATGGGTGGCATGCGACTCAAGGCAAACCCCACATTTAGTATTTTCTTCACTTTTGGGGAATTTATATCTATAGGAAGAATTTCGGGAATAATTTACATTTCTTAAATCTATTTTAGTTGGATTCTCCAACGCTAGCATACTTTTGGCATGAGTCTCTAAAAATTTTAAAAATTCCGTGAGACTAGGCATATCATTATGAGTAAGAGAGAGCTCCCATCGTTCTTTTAGATTATCACTTAGTTTTTGAATTATAGTATAAATTATCATGTTATCCACCAAAGCATTTTGAGTCAAATTCAAAGACTCTAGAATTCGAAGTGACTCATTACAAGTACCTATTATGTCAAAAATAGCTTTAGAGGAAGAGGGGCAATTTTTCATGTTTTTTAAATTGTATAACTTACTTATTTATGCTATTGCTAAATCCCTAGTTTTATCGTAGCGAGCGCAGAGAGTGTCCCATGCATTTTTATAATTGGCTTCCGAGAGAGGAAATCCAGAAATTAATTTATGAGCAGGACCCTTTACACTAGCCAGTAGATATTGCAATTTTGAGACGCCCCCCAACTCCAAATTTTGATCTATAGTTGTAAGAAAAATCTCCTTAAAAGAAAGCCATTGATCAGCTTCTCCGTGAAAAGGTTTTAATTCAAATTTTGGAAGATTAACAGTTTTTACACAAACATTACCTGTAGTTTTATTTAGACTTTCTGAACCACCCTCGCGAATGTTTAAACTATTAGTTAACTTATTACGCGATGTATTTATTGCTATGGTTAAATTATCCAATTTAAGTGCAATCTCATCATATTCATCTATTATAGACTGATTTTCCGATGCATATCGCTCTGAAGAATGGCATTTTCATGGAGTTTATTTAATTCGGTTTCAATATCCTGAACCTGTTTACCATATAAATCTAACTCTTCAAGAGTTACAGTTTCATTATCAATTTTGGGATTTATAATATTTTTTATGCGAGTGATTTTTCCCTTAAGAACAGTTTTTTGTTTTTTAATAGCTTCCATTTTAAATTAATTTTATGACAACTTCCTAAAAATCTAAATATAAACAAATTCTAAATGACCTTCAATAATAATAATAATAATATCAACATAATACAAGCATCTGCATAGAATTGTGAAATGAAATAAATAAAAAGAATTATTTATATAAAATAATTAGACGTAAATATGGATATCCATTTTTTCTTTCAATTTAAAATATAATTACACCTTAAAACCATGGTTTGTAGAAATAATAAAACTAAACACAATATCACTACAAATAGCACTTACCTTTAATTACTTATATTAATAAACATAATAAAAACAATAAGAATAATAATATCATATATAAATAATAACCCCAGGGTATACACATACACTCAACCAAAATAAAAAAAAAGCAATTTTAGTGTGCGCACATGAAAAACTATGCGTTTTCTTTCTTTTCTTTTCGATAAATAATGAAGCAATTACAGGAGCACTTTTTGAAGGTTATTGATAACACACTACGAAGCAAACACGAGCAAACACAACTGTTGAATTCGGTTACTCATTATCACCATCGAAGAATAAACACATACGGCACCACACTTCGATGAAACCAGACGAACACAAAACCTCTTTTAAGAACGCACAAAAACAAAATAAATCACAAGTTCGGAGAGACCGGCCGAAGTAATTCATGGCACGACAGAAGGCAGGAGGGGGGACGAACGGCGATAGTTGAAGTCCCGCTCAAGAAGAAATCCAGTGTCCAGGATGCGGCAAAGCCCGACCGAATGGTAGAAAATAGCATCTAAGTATTCCAATGGGGCAACGGCGATAGTTCCGCTCAAGAAGAAATCCAGTGTCCAGGACAAAGATCTTAGGATGCGGCAAAGCCCGACCGAATGGTAGAAAATAGCATTTAAGTATTCCAATATGGAATACGTTTGCTGGATGATAACTCATGACGAGACATTAGCTCCTTTTCAGGGCCTCTTTCGATGTTTCGAGTCAGAATGACCACTGTCTTTGCTTTCCTTTGTGGGTCCGGTATTTTTAATGATGTTCATATTTCGTAGATTATTTTCCCGCACTAGGTATCATACTGCCGACTATGAAGAACTGTCGCATTTTCATGAAACGACAGACTTCAAGGGGATGAGTTTTAATTACGATTTATTTAAAACATAACAAAATCTTTTCGCAAGTCTTTACATTATGAGTTCTGGAGACCAAGTGCGTAGATGTATAGAAATTTCTCATCTCCCGAGGGGGGTTACCAGTTAAAAAGGCCATGTGTTTTACTTAAATTAATACGATAAACTTAGGTTTCTTGTTGCCCTGTAAAACCCGTGATTATTAGTCATGGGGCCCGTATCCACATTGAGGGACGATTTATTAAAAAAGTAATAAATAGGTCTGATTTTTTGTATTTTCTTACACACATATATATATATATATATATATATATATATATATATTATTTGTTGAAGTAGTTATTTAATTAATTACTGGAAAAAATGTTTTCATAGATAAAAAAATTATATTGAAAACAATTATCTTCATACATTTAAGCGTGTTCAAAAATAAAAGCCAAGTGTTTCCATAGCGACAAAATCTAATCGGCAATATGACGTATCTAATTTATTCGAAAAATTCAAAATCTTTGAAGTTTTCTGGAAATTGAGTGATTCGCTAATTTAGAAAACTAAATTAAATTATCATTATTAAAAATAAATTTACAGAGTCTTGTGTATATGTTAACGGTGTCAATTTACAGAGTCTATTGTAAATTTGCCGAATATGTTCTCTGTTATTTAACAGGTTCTCGGTTTTTCTATCTCTGCAATTTTACATGAGGCTTAAGATAATGTATTAACCATATATATTCTCTGTTATTTAACAGAATCTCGGTTTTTATAATCTCTGTTATTTTACATAAGGTCCTGTCCATAAATGATGTCGCGCTTTTTTTCCATATTATTGACTACCCCCCCCCCTTTGCCACAAAGTGTCACACTTCACATTACCCCCCCCCCCCCCTCCTCTTATCACATGTCATGTCATATTACGTTTACGCTAACAAATACTTGCAGTACTTGCAGTTCAAAGAAAATATTATGTATTAGATCATATTTCAAATTTTATTTTTAAACTTTAACAATATGTTTTAATGACATTTGCGAGCTGAACAATAAAAATTTTTTCGTGTGCTAATTTTGTATGAAATAAGATTTACAACAAAAAAAAATAATTAATTTAGAAAAGAAATAAAATTTTAATATGAAACAGCAATTGAAAAACATTAGTATTTTGGAATTTGAAATAGAATTTAACATATTTGGCTTTCAATCTTATCTTTATGAACATAAAATATTTTAATTTTAAAATAATTTCATACTTTATAACTTAGTGTATAGAATTTTGTTGCTTTTATTCAAAACAACATGTGTGACGTCATTTCTTCTTATCTCCTCCCGCCCCCTTGTTACAAACTGTCACTATTTCATGAACCCCCCCCCCCTTCAAGCGTGACATTATTTATGGATGGCCCCTAAGACTTGACATAATAGATTACTCATAGGTTCTTCTATAATTTAAAAGGAAATTTTTTAACTGTGTAGAAGAAAGTAACAATACATAAGCTTTGTGCAAGTGCGTCCATCCGCTCGTACTTGGTGACCCTTAATCTAAATATTTATCATGGACTGTTTATTTTAAACATAAGATCAATAGAGTTTCCTTTTACTATTTCGCCTAGCAATAGCACAGATATAGCGATTAGCTATTTAAAAAACCCAAACGATTGTTGTTCAGGACAAAGGCTGCATTTGCAAAGAGATTTGAAGTAACGATAAGGTCGATGAAAATTGTCTATGCTCCTATTGCAGATCCGAGATAAATATGTGAGCTTTCTCTTTCTTCTCGCAGACGTGCACTCATTTACTCATATTAGTGTATTTTTCAATCTTTTGAAAGCTACCGAAAACTTGCAGGCTTCAGTAATCAATTTTATTATCTGCATGGTAAAGCGCATTCTTTAATAGATAAAAAATGTTTTTGAAATTTCTCTGAATTATCTAAACAAGTTTTAAAACTATTACTTTTCCAATTTTTTTAAAAAAAGAAGCAAGATTTATTGAATGAGATTCATGAAAACGTTTGATTATATCAAGATCCTTTCTTACTCTGAACCTCACATCGTCTTTTCAACATCACTCTCCAGTATAATTGATAAATGTTTACGAATTGGGTTTGTCAATCTGTCTGTCCGTGCTCTAACTCTCATCAATATGGTTAGATTGTCATGAAGCTGATATTGTTTACTATGATATATCCGGCATTGAAAGTGAAATGTGTAGCGTCAACGGTTTATTTAAGGCAGTGGTTTTCAACGTAGGGCGTACACTCCTACTGGAGAGCAATTTACCTTTTCAGAGGGGGTGGGGGGTAATTCCGAATTTGTTAAACCCCCATTTTTTATTAGTTTCTTTTTCTTTTTTTATTTTTCTATATATATATATATATATATATATATATATATATATATATATATATATATATATATTAAAGTAATGTTGCAGGATAAAAATAAATAGAACACAAGCGAAATTTAAAGAATTAGTTTTTTAATTGAATTTTAAAATATTTTAGCCAAAAGTTTAAAATAGAATCAACACCATAATAATTATATTCGTAATCTTTTAAGTTAATTTTTCTTAGCATAAGACTTAAGATAATGGATTAGCTGTAGATTCTCTACAACTGAACAGAAATTTTTTTAACAGTGTAGAAAAAACTAACATAAGCTTCGCAAGTTCAAGTGCTTCTACCTGAACGTACTTGGTGACCCTTAATTTAAATATTTACCACGGTCTGTTTTTTTTAAACATAAAATCAATAAGTAAAGTTATTTTTTACTGTTTCGCTTAGTAACAGCACAGATATAGCGATTAGCTATTTTAAAAACCCAAACAATTGTTGTTTAGGACAAAGACTGCATTTACAGAGATTTGAAGTAACGATAAGGCCGACGAAAATTGTCCTTGGAGCATTCAAGATAAATATCTGAGTTTTCCCTTTCTTCTTGCAGACGTGAACTCATTTACTAATATCAGTGTATTTTTCAATCTTTTGAAAGCTGTCAAAAACTTGCAGGCTTCACTAATCAATTTTATTATCTGCATGGCCTTTTTCCAATAGATAAAAATGTTTTTGAAATTGTTTATAAAAATTTCTATCTTTTCAATGTTCTAAACAAGTTTAAAACTATTACTTTCTTTTTTTTTTCTTTTTTTTTTTTTTTTTTTTTTTTAGCATGATTTATTTATTGAATGATGATTTATGAAAACGTTTGTTTATATCAGGATCCTTTGTTACTCTGAATCTTACATCGTCTTTTTAACACTCTCCAACATAAATGAAAAGTATTTATGAATTGGGTTAGTCTCTCTGTCCGTTCATGTTCTAACACGAACAACTATGCTCAGATTGTTATGAAATTGAAGTTGCTTACTGTGGCATATCCGGTATTGAAAATGAAATGTGCAGTGTTAGTGGTTTATTTTGAGGGGCACTAAAAAAAATTACATTACATTATGGACTATGGAGAAAAGTCGTTTGCAGTGTATTTTAAGAATACTTCAAATATATTAAAATTTGTATGTATCACTGAGGTATGCTATAAATACTTACTGTGACTTCTATGACACAATCAATTTTTTTAGCACTTTCCAACAAAGTTGAAAAGTGCTTATGCATTCGGTTTGTCTGTCCGTCTGTCCGCGCTCTAACTCCCGTAAATATACTCGGATTGCTATGAAATTTTTATACGTTATTAAGGTTTACCCTAGCACGAACCCTATTGAAAATGAAGTATCTACCATGATTAGTTTATCTACAGAGAGAATCAAAAGTTTCACATTACATTACGGCCTATGGGGAAAAATCGCTAATATACTCAGATTGCCATGAAATTTTAGGACGTTATTGACGTTTACCCTGGCACAAGTCCTATTGAAAATGAAGTTTCTACCATGATTAGTTTATCTACAGGGCGAATCAAAAGTTTCCCATTACATTACGGCCTATGGGGAAAAATCGTTAATATACTCGGATTGCGATGAAATTTTAGGACGTTATTGAGGTTTATCCTAGCACGAACCCTACTGAAAATGAAGTATCTACCGTGATTAGTTTATCTACAGAGAGATTCAAAAGTTTCCCATTACATTACGGCCTATGGGGAAAAATCGTTAATATACTCAGATTGCCATGAAATTTTAGGATGTTATTGACGTTTACCCTAGCACAAGTCCTATCGAAAATTTAGTTTCTACCATGATTAGTTTATCTACAGGGCGAATCAAAATTTTTCTATTACATTACAACCTATGGGGAAAAATCGTTTCAAAGGAATTTTAAGGATGTTATACCCTGTCAAAGGTATTAAAATATGCATTCTATAAAATATAAGGTGCAAATGTAGCTATTATTCATTTACAGGTCCACACAAAAGAATTCCATTAGATATAATGGTAAAAGGGGGAATTGTGTGTGACATTTTAAAAATATATTGAGCTTTTTCATATATAATAAAACTGATATATGTCACTGAAGCTTACTATAAGTTATACGCTACTGTCTTGCATAATATGAAGTACATAGCATTTACAGGGCCATACAAAAGATTTCAAATAGTATATTCTTTCCGAAGTACCGTATATGTGTCCGATGATGGCTGATGGAGGGATGAAATGCACTTTATTTATGATATTAGCGTTTGTATTTCGCTAAATATATGCGCATTACATGGTGTGTATAACTGTTATAGTTGATATACAGGGCTACCCAAAAGAGCTCACCAACGTTACTGAATATGAGCGTAAATTATTTAAATGGGGTTCTTAAATAAGCTATGCATTTTTACGCTGAGCTGCATTCAATTTACTGAGAAATGTTTGCAGAATATAGATAAAGGGATATACAGGGCCACGCAAAGAATTCGGTACATGGACGCTTATGAATGATAATTTATGAGAATGTGATTTCAGTTGTTTTAAAAGTGTTTTAGTTTACAATAAATTTTAGCCTAATGCTGACGTGTAATAAAGGTATAATGTAAACTACAGGGCTGAACAAAAGTATTCAAGTATGTTTCCATCTAATAGTATGAATTGCTGAAAAAGAAATTTCAAGTTACTAGGTATTTTCTTGCTGAGCTAAATTTTCCCATTATATGAACTGACATATGAAATACAGGGCTGTTCTAATGTACTGGAATACATATTTGGGTATATTTGGCTATACACTATTATTTCCCTAAATAACAAAGTTTTGTTAAAGATTTCATTAAGTGTTGGAAAGTGCTTCATAATCTATGCTTAATGCATGATTTTTCTTACTTGTTTTCAATGAGATCTAAACATTACGTCATTTTTACCATCGTAAAATGTACAAGTACATGTTTACTTTCAGAATAGTATGACTTCAAAGTTCAATAACAAATTCATTGTAGATATAAAGAAAAAAAACTTTTTCAAATAAATATATAAAAGATTTATGGGAATTTCCGCACAAAAGACGTATGGTGTAAGATCCTCTATGTTGCAAAGTATACAGAGTGTTTCACGAGAGCATTCATATTATATTATATATGTATATTTTTTTTACTTAATGCATTCAACAATAATAAAATCTTTATAAGTAGTTGCCCCGAACGGAGGCAGTAGAGAGCAGATAGAAATAAATATCAACAAAACAAGCGGACGACATGCCTGGCTTTTTCTTTTTATTAATTAGTAAACACAATGTATAAAATTGAAGCTGGTGTTATACACAATTGAAATGAAAAAAACTTCTTTAAACACCATAAAATAAGTTAACTGCGCAAGGCCTTTCGAAAGAACTTAGTCTTTCTTCGTCAGGCGCAAAAAAGACGTGCGTCCACAATGAATGTAGTGGCACGACTGACAGACAGACTGACCGACAGTCGTGCCACTACATTCATTGTGGACTCACGTCTTTTTTGCGCCTGACGAAGAAAGACTAAGTTCTTTCGAAAGGCCTTGCGCAGTTAACTTATTTTATGGTGTTTAAAGAAGTTTTTTTCATTTCAATTTAGTAAACACAAGCTTCATTTCAAATATTCTTCACAGATGATTTCTCAAACCGTAATTATGTATGCATACACATATGAAGAGGAATTTCAAACGTTGGGGTATTCCATATTTTAGACTTAAATAATTTTATAATAATTTAGTGATTTCAATAGTAACTTTGCATTTTCATAAAAATAGGTAGTAGGCTAAGAAAATATAACATGCTTAGTATCAAAAACTATGTTACGAATAAAGGGATAAAATTTTGATTAGATCAAAAATGATATCGATATCAAAATACACCCCCCTCCCCCTAGAGATATCTTACGATATTATGAGCCAGAACCCTCTTCCCCCCTAAAATAATAACGTTACATTTGTGCAGCCCTTTTGATGAAATTTCGAAAACCCAGATGAAACTGTTTTATCAAGGAAAACTATCATTGCTGCCATTTATTCATTTTTTTTAACTGAAAAAAAAATCATTATAGAATTATCAAAGTAAAGTTACACCAGCATATCTATACAGAAATAAAGTAAAAATGCCAGAGTTTAATTTTCATGGAGAAAAGAGGTTCATATTTATGTACCCCAGGTTTGGAAAAGTAAAATAAATAACATATAAGCATAAACGATGCTCCAAGCTCCATTGTAAAAATTCATTTGATAAAATCCCCCCCCCCTCCTCCCCTCGATAATCTATATATTTAAAAGACCTGGCTGTTTTTTTTTTTGTCATCAGCCCTGAGCTTTCTACTGGCACGATTTTGATAATTATTTTTTTTTAAATGAAAGCTGTTTATGTGTAGATGTGCCCATTCTGGCTAATTTTTAACTTATTTCAATTTTTATGTTTTATTTTTAATTTTAAAAGCTTTTTTGTGACATTTCTTTAAAACAGTGGCAACAGGATAAGCTTTTCTCACTATAATAAAAATTTATTTTGCTTTATTACTTTCCACCAATCAGGAGCTTGATCTCATTGGTGAATGTGTAATCGCATTTAAGAGAAAAAATATAATGGTTTTCGTAAAATTTAATCCTAATAAAATGATTGCCCATAATTATTCACCAATTGCAGTACAATACACAGATTATTTACTGAGTAATATTATTAAGTATCCTTCTATAGTAAAAAAAAAAACTAGCCTTAAAAGGAATGACTCCTGGAATGATGCTGATGTGGAAGATTTCCGGAACTAACGAATCCGGGTTGTCCACTCCTTCCATGAGTCGAATAGACCAATCAGGAAAGGGCTCCGTCTATGCATCGCCATATGGGTTACCATAAAGAGAGGAAAGGTTACCATCGCCAACAATCGCCAAGTTTGTCGCCAACTTGGCGATATATCACCAAATTTGGCGACCAAAATTAGTTGTCAAAAGTGACGCCAACTTGGCGATAACTGTAATATTTCGCCAAATTTTTAATTTCTTTACAACATCAGTCGTTTGATACATCATTTGAGAGGTTTGCAACTGCTTATTCATTTAAAGGATGTCTTGTGTGTTATCCCCCATTCTGCTCCCCAGGGGGGACACATTTTTAATTTCTTTAAAACACCAGTCGTGTTACGCAAGATTTGAAAGGTCTGCAACTGCTTATTCATATTATGGATGTCTTGTGTGTCACCCCCACACTCTGCTCTCCCCAGGGGGGTCACATTTTTAAACACATCATTTGAAAGGTCTGCAACTGCTTATTCATATTATGGATGTGTTGTGTGTCATCCCCCACTCTGCCCCCCAGAGGGGCACATTTTTAATTTCTTTACAACACCAATTGTGTGACATCATCATTTGAGAGGTCTGCAACTGCTTATTCATATTATGGATATCTTGTGTGTAACCCCCCCCCCCCCTCTGCCCTCAGAGGGGGCGCATTTTGTAATTTCTTTACAACACCAATTGTGTGACACATCATTTGAAAGGTCTGCAACTGTTTATTCATTTTATGGATGTCTTGTGTGTCACCCCCACTCTGCCCCCCAGGGGGGCACATTTTTAATTTCTTTACAATACCAGTTGTGTGACATCATTTGAGAGGTCTGCAGCTGCTTATTCATATTATGGATGTCTTTTGTGTCGCCTCCCCCTCTGCCCCCCAGGGGGGCACATTTTTAATTTCTTTACAACACCACAGTCGTGTGGCACATCATTTGAAAGGTCTGCAACTGCTTATTCATACCATGGGATATTGGCGAGCGCAGCAAGCAGGGGTAGCCAATAATTTGGAATCGCGAAGCGATTACGCGGGGGGTTGGCGAGCATAGCGAGCAGGGGGGCGGGGCCCCCCTAGTTATGTAAATAAAATAACAGAAAATAAACTTTAATAAAGTATAATATCTAAAGCGAAATTTTATTGATGGAAAAAATATCATCATTCAGAAAACAAATAAATTTGTTCCATGAATATAATATACATTGTTATAGCTGTGTCAGTGATGATGTCATATTCACTGACTTTTATTCCTGCATCTTAATATTCTATTTATTTAAAGGTCCGTGGTGTGCACAAATGAAAATATTTCTATATAAATTGCGCCATTTCGATTTAATTTAATAAATATTTTATGAAACTAGAGAATTTTTAAATATAACTGCATATATCACGCTTTTTTCTCGGAAAAGATGAGTGTTTCTGAAAGTGTAAATGATGTCATATTAGAGAGAGAGAGAGAGAAGAATAAAACTTGTGATATGCCGGTATTACGATATTTCTATTTTAAATAATATCAAAAATTAACTAAAATTGTTTGTTGTATTAAGTTTCTATTTAAAAAAAAAATAAATAAATAAAATGTTTTCTGCATATCAGCAACAAACACAAACATTTTATTCTTTTTTATAACAATGATATCGTTTTTCTTTTCGTTGCCATAACAATAGAATTAATTTTGACAAGCTCATGGAGGCTACAAACCGATAAATAAATTAAATTTATTGCAAGTGCTGTAAATGTGTAGTGGGCTGGTTATGCAGTTTAGTAACTTCATGTTTCTATTACAGTTAAAATGTTTTATTGATATTATAATCATTGTACTGTTACCAAGTGATATTCAAACGGAGAAAAAATAAACTATGCAGATATTTTTGAATTCGTCTTCTGAGGTATTATATTAACTTCGTAAATGATTTGGCATTTAAATAACGTTTAAGGTTTAAGAACCGCATTATAAAAGATTTGTAGCTGAAGTTAAGTCCAACATAATAATTTATGAGTTGCTTTTCTTATTTTTTGTTATTTCTAAAGTTTGTGTATCTTCATCATGAAAAGTTATATTATCCCTATTTTAAGAGGTGGCAATTGTTTATTTCGCTCAGTATCTTATTGTGTATATAAGACTGATATATATCATATCTAATATATATTCTTTACCGTCGAATTTCGACGGAAAAGTAGCAGCTAGTGTATTTTATATTCTAAAGTTGGATGGAAATAAGGGAGTGATTAATTAGAAATTAAAAGATAAAATCAGTGCAGAGAAATTTTATTCAGATTGAAAACTATCAGGTCATTAACAGCTGATTTATAAAAAAAGTAATTAAAAATTTTAATGATTTAATTAAATATTTCCATTCAAACTCGAAAACTATAAATTAAATTTTCGTCCATTTTTTTTCTTAATTTGAACAAGCAAAAGGCCATCTAACTGAAGAACTTATCATCAAAGGATCCAATTTATTATCCAATTACATGTAATGTAAGTAAGTGCGAGCACAAATACCCCTTAAGTACACACATATTCTAAAAAGAGTTAGGAGAAGTTGATAATTATCTCATTACAAGATAATTTATTGACTAATTATCAATGGAAAGACGAGAAAATAAATCGAATCTATTAGTATGTGCATTATGATTCATCTAATTGAATCAACAAAATAATTTATCTGAGAATGAACAGCAGACGATTTTTTTTTAAATCAACCCATACATTCAGAAAAGAAGAATTGAAATAATTATTTAAATTAAAGAACAAATGTTAAAATGACTCTTTTCGTAAATTCGTTCTTTCAACTGACTAATTATGCTAAATGAAAATAATTATAAAATATGTGTATTTCAGCATGAGAAAACAAAAAGTCTGACAGATAAATTTTTCCTTTTAAGTTTAAAGAGAACGCATAATTATGTAAATGGCCTGTAATGATAAATTCCTTAGGTTGATAATAAATAACAATCTTTGAGTACACGTTAAAATTTAGTTGAAGCTTACAAATAAATGTTGGGAAAATTATGATTGTTAGAAATTTTAAGTATTTAAAAAAGTGTGTTAGTTAAAATTATGTTTTTTAATATTTTCCATTATAAATTTGTATATTATCTTAATATGTGTGCTTCTGTTAAATTAATATTTTAAGTAAAAAGAAAAAGAAAAAAAAAAAAAAAAAGAACGTGCGACGAGTGTTGTTACAGATTAGGCATCTTAATGCACAAAAGTTGATTATTAATATTCATTTAATATGTTTTTAACTTTTTCCTATTAATTATTGTTAATAATGATTAACAAAAACGTTAATAAATATTTTTTATCAATAATGTTATATATTTTCTTGCTAATTTATAAATTTTGTATGTTTTTAAACCAAATGCAAGTTTAAAATAATAATATTTGCCTCACATAAAAATAGTCATAGTTTTCTAAATAATGAACCAACTATATTTGAACTAGTTCAATAAAAACGTGCAGAAAAGGAACTATAGGGCAGGAACTAGTTCCGCTAAAAGAATTACATTGCTCGTTCTATTTCCAACAGAAATCACAAGATTAAGATAAAAATGCATTGTATTAAAAAGCAAACAAATAAAAATACATAAAATTCTGCTGCAGATTTTCATTTGATGTTGGGTTTTTTAAAATTGCATTTTATGTTTATATTTCCTGTTTTTAGACATTACAATTAGAGGATTTTTCCCCCATCATAATTTGATATAGTAATTTAGAATTTGTATTAAAAATGGGATTAATACATTCTTTCTAATTGCTAAAAAGGTGTAAAGACGATTTTAGAATCAGAAAAATATTTTATTTAATAGTCGACATGTTTCAACTCATCACCGAGTCATTTTCAAAACAATTAAAAGTGATAATCCAAAGTTGCACAGTCTGTAGCGCATTGAACTAAAACGCTATTCAGCTTTTCACGTGACGCACGTTATTATTATTTTTATTTTACTTGGATTTTAATTTCTATTTTTTTTAAACTATTGAGCAACTCGTGCCACAGTTTTGGTAGATTGAATGATTTTGTATTGTTACTTATGGAATTTTTACGTGTTAGAATCTCTGATGTTTCGCTTATAATGGATGAATAATATTGTTTGGAGAGAAAAATTACTTTACTTTGGTTGAAGTTTATATGGATAATTTCTTCTTGATGTAATTTTGCCAGGGTTGTTGTTTTTCTATTATATTTAATATCAGTGATATGCTCTTTTTTACATATTTAAATTTCCTGCTTGTTATATATTTAAAATGTGATTAAGTAAAAAATATTTCTGATCTATGTATGAAAAGTATTTCGTCGGATTTAGATGATCACTATCAAATTATTTTTATCATTTATTTGAAAAAGAAAATGAATCTTTGAGCTTGAGACAAGTTATTAGACCGAGAAGTGACAGCACAGACAATCATCTCTTCAAATTCATTGCTGAAATTCCAGAATTAGTTAAAACTTGATTCGCATATCAAAATGCAATCGGTCTGCCAAATCATATGTTGGTGAAAACCACCTGAAAATCCGATTTTAGCGGTTCACTCGTAGGTTTATCATTGTGTTTTTCTGCAGCCAAAGTTATGAAAACATGTAGAATTGGAGCAGGAAAACATAATTGTAAACCTACGAGTCAGCCACTAAAATCAGATTTTTCGCTGTTTTCCACCAAGATATGACTTAGTAGATCGATTGTATTTTAATATGCGAATCGAGTTTTAACTAATTCTGGAATTTCAGACGTGAGTTCGATGAGGTAATTGTCCGTGCTGCCGGCTCCCGATCTACACTGTAAAAAAAAGGGTCGATCTACTAAAAAAACTTTAGTGATCCTTGTAATTACTAAAAAAAAAAAAAAAAAAAAAAAAAAAAAAAAAAAAAAAAATTAGTAATCTTACTCGGTTACAAGGAATCTGTAAGAATTACTAGAAAAAAGCTAGCAACGAATAGAGTTAATAGTTATATATTTTTAATAGCTATTACTAAAACTCACTTGGTGTGGCCGTGATAGCCTAGTGGTCATAGCATCGAACTCCAGGCTGAAAGTACCTGGGTTCGATGCTGGCCGCCACCGAATGTATGCAATGTAAGTACTTGTTAAATAAAGGGATTATGATAATCCTGTCGTAGCAGTTACCATGGGTAATGGTCTCTGAACTTTCCCACCCCTTTAGAAACATGTCGAAATTGAGCAGGTAGCAATGTTTGGTGCTGCCATCTATTGCGGCTTTGCCGAAAATCTTCCGTTTCAGAAGTCTTTCTTTTTACCCACTGGATGCAGCTCGAAGGAGGCTCCTGTCCTTCGGGCACAGGTAATGGTTACTAAAAATAATTTTGGAGTTATTACTAAAATTTGTTTGGTGGCTCATACTAAAAAGTTTTAAGTTAGTTATAAAAAAAATTCTTTTGTTCAGTTTACAAAAGAAATGTTTGTTTCACTTGCAAAAATGTTTGTAATGGTTACTAGAAAATTCTATGGAATACAAATTTACTAAGAAATTTTTAGTAACCTCTTGAATTTTTTTTTTTTTTTTACAGTGTATAGGAGCATGTCTAAATATACTGAGCACAAATTAAATTTTACTATTGAAATACACATGTATAAATTAATAAAATATGTATCTACTTTTTCTTGTTTGGTTTATAAACTAAATATTATTATTATTATTTAAGAATTCACACTTGATAAATATTTTATACATATAAGAAAATGATACAATAAAATTTAGTATTATAATGTATATTCGTGGAAAAATACTGTCTTAATTGTTTTGTATATTTTCTCCTTTTCTTCTTTAAAAGTACTAGTTCACCGAACCCGGGGTTCCCGGGTCACAAAGTAAAGATGAAAAACTTTTTTAAAATTTAAAACTGGAAAGTCTAATAAATTAATAAATTTTTCCTGCGTAATAGGCTTTTTAAACTGCCAACTAATTCCAAATAGCAATTTTATATGAAACATATTATTTATGTAATCATATACAGCTTTAAAAATTATCGGTACTTCCGTATTAGCGGGGCCGTAGCTAAGGGGGTGCTATGGGCGGCTCACCCCCCCTAAAATATTTTGAGTCCCCCCTGGAAAATATTCCAAGGTCACTCAATGAATTTCTGTTCCGAAAATTCAAATGAAATATTGTTTAAAAATCTAATTTAGTTTTGAAACCTTTTCACAGTTTTGCAGAGTTACTAAATTGTGTCTAAAATAAGTGTTTCAACACTCCCTCATCCTATTTGTACATATGAAGCTAACATGATGGGCTATTTTGCACCAGTTATACACTCAAAACTTCATCATCATATACTTTTCTAAGTATAAAATGAAGTTATTTTAACAGTTTAATAAGAAACATAGTACCTACAATATGAATATGCACTAATTTATCTTTCTGCGTCAGAGAAAGAGAAAAAAAAAAAAAAAAAAAAAAAAACTAAGAGACCCCCTACATTCTCTTGAGCCCTCCCTATTGTTCACTACGGCCCTGCGTATTAGACGCAAGATAGCAGTTATTAGCCAAAGAATAAAATTGCATTCTCAGTTTTTAAAAACAACTAAGAAAATATGACACCCAGATATTCTTTAAAATACATTTTTGTAAAGGTTAATTGGTGTATCTTTTGTAAAGTAAGTTTACAACGAACTAAAAGTCACTAAATTCATAGATAAAAACGAAATAAAACCAACAACATTCATCGGGTTTTATAACCGACGATATATTGACATAACAGGTTTTTAATTACTATTTTTAGGTGCGTTCGTAATTATGTAGATACGTAGCACCTATTGTTGTCGCTCAGTCCGTCCGTCTGTCCGTCTGTCTGTCCGTCTGTCCGTCTGTCTGTCCGTCTGTCTGTCCGTCTGTCTGTCCGTCTGTCTGTCCGTCTGTCTGTCCGCATATAACAACGCAAAAACTACCCAACCGAATCGTTTGAAATTTAAAATACATAATTATTACATAATTTTGTCGAGTCATTTCAAATTTTATGAAAATTGGATGCATAGATCAATTACAGGGACAATCAAAAGTATTCCGTTACATTACGGTCAATGGGGAAAAAAGTTTCAAATGCATTTTAATCGTTTGAAATTTAAAATACATAGTTATTACATAATTTTGTCGAGTTATTTCAAATTTTATGAAAGTCGGATGCATAGATCAATTACAGGGGCAATCAAAAGTATTCCGTTACATTACGGTCAATGGGGAAAAAAGTTTCAAATTCATTTTAACCGTTTGAAATTTAAAATACATAGTTATTACATAATTTTGTCGAGTTATTTCAAATTTTATGAAAATCGGATGCATAGATCAATTACAGGGACAATCAAAAGTTTCCGTTACATTACGGTCAATGGGGAAAATGTTTCAAATGCATTTTAATGGTGTTGCACTCATTCGAATTTAATAAAATTTATATACAATATAAAGTACATATTATAATATGCATCTTACATAATTTGTGATGCAAAGAACATTTGTTATTGATTTACAAGGCCACACAAAAGTATTCCATTACATAATGGTATTGGGAGAACATTGTTTGATGAACGTTTTAATTGTAATTCACTATTTGCAATTTTATGAGATTGATATATGAGAGTAATATTTTTAAAACTTCATTATCGTACGAACGCACCTCGTTTGCTACGCTTCACGTGCAATTTCCAACTTGTTTTCAGTTGCTATGAAAAAATGACAACTAAAATATACAGTGATCTGTTATTTTCCATGGAGAAAATAGATAGATGCCGTATGCGATTAAAACGGTTTGATTGGCGTTATTCTTCCGATATAAGTCTCTCATTCGACCCAAACAAAACAATCACATGGAACAGAGACCGAATTTTTTAACATCATTTTTTCTCTAAATGAAAAAGATCTGAATATATTTTAGCATTATAAAATAACATTTCATTGTATTATGAATTAAAATTGCATCGCTAAAAGTTTTTTCTTTTTTGTGAAAGCAGGCCGTTGTGTTTGATGCAATGCAGCGAATTTTAGAGTAACATTTTTGGCGTCACCTACAGCCACTAAACTGCATCTGTATTTTTTTTTTCTTTTTAGGTGCGTTCGTAATTATGTAGATACGTAGCACCTATTGTTGTCGCTCAGTCCGTCCGTCTGTCCGTCTGTCTGTCCGTCTGTCTGTCCGTCTGTCCGTCTGTCTGTCCGCATATAACAACGCAAAAACTACCCAACCGAATCGTTTGAAATTTAAAATACATAATTATTACATAATTTTGTCGAGTCATTTCAAATTTTATGAAAATTGGATGCATAGGTCAATTACAGGGACAATCAAAAGTATTCCGTTACATTACGGTCAATGGGGAAAAAAGTTTCAAATGCATTTTAATCGTTTGAAATTTAAAATACATAGTTATTACATAATTTTGTCGAATTATTTCAAATTTTTTGATAATCGGGTGCATAGATCAATTACAGAGACAATCAAAAGTATTCAATTACATTATAGTCAATGGGGAAAAAGTTTCAAATGTATTTTATACGTTTGAAATTTAAAATACATAGTTATTACATAATTTTGTCGAGTTATTTCAAATTTTATGAAAGTCGGATGCATAGATCAATTACAGGGGCAATCAAAAGTATTCCGTTACATTACGGTCAATAGGGAAAAAAGTTTCAAATTCATTTTAATCGTTTGAAATTTAAAATACATAGTTATTACATAATTTTGTCAAGTTATTTCAAATTTTATGAAAATCGTATGCATAGATCACTTACAGGGACAATCAAAAGTTTTCGTTACATTACGGTCAATGGGGAAAATGTTTCAAATGCATTTTAATGGTGTTGCACTCATTCGAACTTAATAAAATTTATATACAATATAAAGTACATATTATAATATGCATCTTAGATAATTTGTGATGCAAAGAACATTTGTTATTGATTTACAAGGCCACACAAAAGTATTCCATTACATAATGGTATAAGGAGAACATTGTTTGATGGACGTTTTAATTCACTATTTGCAATTTTATGAGATTGATATATGAGAGTAATATTTTTAAAACTTCATTATCGTACGAACGCACCTCGTTTGCTACGCTTCACGTGCAATTTCCAACTTGTTTACTCTATGGCTATTTTTTCTCTTTTTCCCTCATAAATGCGATACTCAAGTTGCCACCATTAGATAAATTGAACCAAAAACTACAAAAAAATTAATATCTCAAAAACAAATTGAGATACAGTTTTCTAACAAACGGCATTTAAAAGTGCATTTTTTTCTATATACGATGGTATAAAGATTGAAAACGTGCAATGTCTAGAAGTTTAAAAATTTACAATAGCGAAAAATGCAAAACCGAAATTTCATCAGAAAGTGTTGCCATTCAAAACATGACGTATGCGTTACGCACAGATACGTTTGGCCTTTATTATATAGATATTCGTATTTTCCCTATACCGCATGTCTGAAAACATTCTTGTAACTATTCTTTTAATATTTTGCATTTTCTTCGATTTATTTATCTATTTTTAAAATTTTCCGAAACATTTTTTCCCGCCTAAAGATACATTATCGTCTTACATTAAAATAATACTGCTCTATTGATTTCGAATTTCTTCGCTCTTTTATAAAAGCACCGTTTCACAAATTAAAAGAATGTATTTCAATTTTGGAAGCGAGAATTTATCTAGATCAAAATCGTTTTCTTTTTAAGAACAAGAGACGTGTTGTCATGGAAACGAAAATATCGAACATCATACGTGGGATTTAAATACATAGCAGACGAGAAGAATTATATGCACTTTTTCATTGTTGCCAACAAAAACCTAATGCTTTATTTTCCAATGTTTAATTAAATCAGAATGAAGAGTACTGGAGATTTGTTTTCAGAAGAATATTTTGCATTTTGTTGTTCCCTTTCAATAATTATATGTTCGTTTCTGATTTAAATAACTTGCTTTTTACAAATTTCTTCCTTTGAAGGTTTAATTTAGATATTTTTGGAATAATAATGAAACATGAGATTATTTAGTCTATACAAAAGATTATTCATGAGCCATATATGAGCTAAACACATTTTTTTTATGTATGAAAGAAGAATGTAAAATTAAAAGAAAAGAACAATTAAAACTGTAAATAATGGAAAATCTAAAAGTTGCATTTTAATAAATGTGACTAAATTTTAAAAATAAGAAATGGAGTTAAACTACTAACATGTTTAAATTTTTTCTTTGAAAGATGTAGATTCCTTGCTGTTAATAAAATGACTAACAATTTGTTTTAAAATAACCAAGATACACTATACACAACATTAGATGCAAAGACAAGATTATGCTTCAAGTAAATATGCTTAAATATATGAATAATAATAGATTATTAAACACATATATTCTTAATAATACTAGAATAAAAATAAAACTTAGTTTTACAAATGATATATCATTATTCAGTTTTCGAACTGTTTCATTCTTCGATTATATTTTCCAATCAAATGTGAAATTTTAAAGTAGCTTTTTTAATTGTTTTAGATGATAGAGCTGGTAAATACAGTCAGATCTCGCTATCCCGACACCCGGTTTTCACGTCACTCCGCTTATCACGTCAGTTTTTCAAGGTACCGATTTTCTGCATACGATTTTAATGTAAATTAACTCCGGATTTTACATCGTTGAATAAATTTCGACTCCGGATATCCCGACGGTTTATAAAAATGTTCCATTTTTCACAACCAATCTTACAAGCACGGAAATTAAGCGATAAGAAATGTTTCAGCCAAACTTTCCACAAAAGTATCTAAAATACTCATTGACATAAAACAGAAGCTTTATTTCAATCATTTATCTGAATAAAAAATCTTGCAGACTATGAATGATAGAATCAGTGAAGGAGAGATTTCTTCATGTGAGTTCTCTATCCTTCAATCCACGATTACTTTCCTACTGTTTATCACCGTGAGAGTGTTACAGTGAAACCCCGATCTATCGTTCCCGCATTGATCGTTTTTTTTTTGACGGCCCCTGCATAAATCATACTTAAATAATGTTAACGAAATCCGCAAGCATCGTTCTTCAAAAAATCGTTATACCGCATTCATCGTTTCAATTTTTTCCCCTCTCAAAAATGAAATATAATATCATGCGAATCCGTATGACATACAGGGTGGTTAATAATTAACGTGAGATGTTCAGAGCCCTCTGGCGAGTAAAGTATTGGGCGAAACATAATCAAATTTCATGAGCATGCATAGTAGACCATGGGATTTCAAATTCTTAAAAATAAATAAATTAAATTAAAAATTAAAAAATTGTCACTAGGGGCAATTTTAGCGTTGTTTACCGACTAAAATGTATTAATTTGCATAAAATCGGCTCTGTGCAGCGGTCATGAATATAAAAAGAAAGGCTGAGAGAGTTCTCATCATTATCAACTCTCACAATACGGGACCATGCTTTGCTAGTCAAGCTGTGTTATCAGCAGTACGAGAATTGCAATGGTGCTCTTTCGCCGATTAAAGAAGTTGCGAAAAGGACCGATGAGCATAACAAATTTACAAAAGATGATTCATCGATTTGAAACTGCGCGGCAACAATGCCAAGGACGCAAAGTGACTAGTCAATAACAAGTTGACGAAGTTGTAACTGCTTTTGTCGAAGAAGAGATGAAAAAAATTGCAGGGTACCATCAGCGCTCGGACAGTATCTCAGCAATATAAAATTGATCTGTACTATGTTTTTTGGCATTTAATCATTCGAAATTTACATTGATACACTTTTAGTGTGCCAAAATTACCTCTAGTAGCGTTTTTTTTTTTTTTTTTTTGACTAGCAAATTATGATCCCTTTAAGGTGAGAGCCATCGCAAAGCAGTTGGTCTGAGAATGATGAGAACTCTTCCAGCCTTTCCTTTTATACCCATGATTGCTATACAGAACGGATTTTATGCAAATTAATGCATTTCAGTCGGTAAACAACGCTAAAATTGCCCCTAGTGGTAACTTTTAAATGTTTATGTTAATTTTTTTTTTTTTTTTTTTTTTTTTTTTTTTTTTTTTTTTTTTTTAAGAATTCGAAAACTCATGGTCTACTATGTATGCTGATCAAATTTGGTTATGTTTTGCCCAAAACTTTACTCGCTAGAGGGCTCTGAACAACTCACGTTAATTACTAACCACCTTGTACAAACTAGAATTATTTCTTTTATCCTAAAATAATTCATTTGCGCTGTTTGTGTTGATGATGGCGATAATAATGCAGATGAAGAGTGGTTGTATATAGCAGAGGATGTGATTATGTTTCCATTGATTAAGATGTCGCGACATATGTGGTATCCTAAACACTGGAGAAATGTGTGATAATGCAAAAAATGAAAATAATGACGAAGAAGCAGAGGATAACTTTCATGTTGATGAAGCTGTATACCCATTGTTAAGTCTGCCTGCCAAGTAACGGCATTTGAAATTGTATGAACTTTTCTTTATGCGTATGAATTTACAGAAAATGACCAGAAAAATGCTGTATATCTTGAAAAAATATTCTTTGATTAACCAAAAAATGAACGAAAAACCAAACAAAACTATTGATTTTTTAAAAAATAAATATCAATTTTCTATAACTTCGATTTATTTCTTTTACAGTTTCATAAGCAACAAATTAGTATTTATTAGTATACTGTATACATTGCACGCATTAGTAATGCATAAGCATGGTGTTTTGTCGTGTTTTAAAGTTAATTCGCGTTTATCGTTTTCCCGCATTGATCGTTTTTTTTTTCTCGCATCCCTTGAAAAACAATGGATCGAAGTTCTACTGTATTAGTATTCACTTTGGGAATGTTAAGGGACTCATTTTCACATTTTATTCGCAGTGTTTTAAACTGTTCACAGCAAACAGGCAAGAAAGTCGAAGACAGTTCATAACTGTTTCAACCATGCTGGTTTCAACCAACTACATTGGATCTCGAGTGTATAGAAGGTAATGAAGAAGAAAAGCCTCTTCCAGTATTGTTTAAAGAGTTGTTAAATCGTGAAATATATACATAATAACGGAGGATGTCACGTTGTACATCGATTTTGATAAGGATGTCACCGCATCACCAGATGCAACGATTCCTGAAATTGTAAAAGTGGAAAAGACAGATTTTTTTTAGACTCGGGGATCAGAAGTGATATAGAGCTAGAACAAAACAAGCCTCTGACTACAACTGAAGCATTGGATTTCCCTTAGACGATCAGAAATTATCTAACATTCATTTTTAAAACAACGAATATTTTTCAAAATTCAATTCATAATATAGAAAAAGAATTCTAGGAAGCATATCAAGGGATAGCAAACCTTAATTTATCAGTATATTTTATGCAAAAATAAAAATGTAAGTCATCAGAAATCTGATTTTTATTCTTTTGAACTTTATTTTTGTGTTTATTTTGTTGAATAATAATTTTTTACTGCTTAAAAATGCAAGAATACCTGTGAATTTAAAATTGGCTTAAATAACTAAAAATACAGCTTTTTATAAATATATATTTCAGCAACTCCGGTTATCGCGACACTACACTTATGAGACACTTTTTTTTTCTGTCCTGAGAGTGTCGAGATAACGAGGTTTGACTGTATAACCGAAATATAGTTTATCATACTTGAAAGGCCATTCATAAATATTCATATATGCTACATGTGTGGCGTAAATATGATTTAAACAGAGATTGAGTGAGTACAAATTTCATTAAATGTAAAATTATAAATGAATTTACATGGAAATAGAATTAAGATTATTAATATTACTGAATTATTTTTGATACCCTTTAAAAATAGCCGGAATACATAAATATCAAATTACTTAAATTTACGTAAACTATTAAGTTTTACAATTCAAAACTTACATCATCGCAGAGCATTTTCTAAAATAAACGTGGATTTCTAAAACAGCGGCACTTTTTCAAGAATAAGAAAAAAATGTTGTACTAGATGATGGGGTAGTAAATATAAACCGAACGCTCTTAAAATCGCAGCCACAAAATAATTCAAGTTGAGCCGAAATTCACTCATCTTCTCACTCGTCGTTTTGAATGGCAGCTTCACAAAAAGAGTTGAAACAACTCGAGTAGCGAGAAGTTTGTAAGCAATTTAAATCAGATTGAGTATTTAAAAAAAAAAAAAAAAGCAATTCAAATCAAGATGAGTGAAACGTTTAAAAAACAACTCATTCACGATCCAAAAAATTACATCTCTATCCTGAGAGACCAAATCCACTCTTTCGTTAAGAGTGAAAATTGAAGTTTAAAAACTTAAAAAAAGAATTGTTAGCCTATTTTAAACCTTTTTTTATTTTTTATTTAATCAGTTGAATATTTAACAATATCACCAGTGATAACACTATCAAAGTATTTATATGAAGAAAAATAATTTAGTCAAATAATACTAGAATATATGAAGTAAATTTTTAAAAAAGGCAATTAAAAAAGTTAGCAAACTGTAGAGCTATACACCTCTTCTACAATTTTGAACATTTTTAAATATCGTTTGAAATTGTTGGAATTTCGTACTTCCTTAGAAGAATAATACTCTATACACTGTTATAAAAGACAAATGTTACTTAATCTAAGTAAAATTTAATATATCCACAAATAAAAATATATAACAACGTTTTTCGTGTTACCCACGTTTCCAAAAAGTGTTCTTTATCTTTTGAAACCACAGAAACTATTTTTTTAAAAATACTTAAATAAGCATATATAGCAACAACGTTTATTTTCCAGTCACTGATTTTTGGAAACCTTTCAAAATAATTTTTATAGTGAATTGATCAGTTTTCTTAAACTAGAATCAAGAGTCCTGCATCAAGCTAGGGTTAACCGCTTTTATCCGGGTTTGTACTATATATATTTTTTTTTTTTTTTTTTTTTTTTTTTTTTGCTGCTTGTCGAGTTGACTTCTACACTTTTTGTTGTTGATCGAGTTGACGTTGTTTCAGATTCAAGTTGACCTAGGGTTGATTTTTGATTTTTTAAAGTAAGTTTTATGGATTTTTCAAATTAAATGTATTTTTTTTAGATTAAATATCTATATTAAATAAGAACTTCTTAATGGACCTCCCAAAAAGTGGACATTTCTATTTAACGACCGTTTTCTCAATTACTAATACTGATATATTCGTATGTTTATACTTCTGAGTCATCTTTCAATCTACATTCACGTAACATGTGTATGTCTAAATAAATTATCATAAATATGATGCATGTATTTTTATGTGCAGTCAAAAATGAAAAGCTGGTTACACTTTTCATATTAAGACTCACAAAAAAAATTGTTTTAGACGAAAGAATAATCTATGATCATATTTCTTACATACATTTTATTTCTCATGAAGTAAGTTGAATACATACTCATTCACATTCAAATACGTATTTATTTTCATATGTAACACTAGGTGGCTCTGCCATCTACGAGCTACACTCGCCAATCTCCATTCAGACACCCCACGTTGTAAAAGCACGCTAATTCCACCGGATTTAAAAAAGATTGAATTATAATTTAAAAGAAAAGTGGTGATCTCCCTGTACACGAGTTTCCATTCATTTTCCTTTGATTGGAGAATTTGAAAGCCAAATGAGTCGCTGTTAAAGGAGACCCGTAAGAAAAAACCCAAAATTTTTATTATTGATTTTAAAGTAATGAATTTTGGCGTACTATTTAAGAATCTTTTTCTAAGGAATAATAAGCAAAAAAAAAAATTCACTTTTTATCAAAAAGTATATTTTTTATGGGGATTTTTATGATTTTTTTTGTCGAAAAATACACTTTTAAAAATTACTACTCTTCATTCAATTTTCAATATTTTGGTATTACTAAATTTTCTTAAATAGTGTTATAGTATGTGGAAAAGACCTAGGGAGAGATATTTTTAATTTTCTATTTTAATCAGCTAAAAAAAAAAAAAAAAAAAAAATTAGGCATGGTAAATTTTTTTAAATTCGTTTTAATTTTCATGTTTACCAATTTATGCAAAACTTTCAGAAATAGTTAAAAAAAAATAGCTCTCCTTACTTTTGTTGCAAAGTTTTTTAAGATTCTGAAAACATAAACACTTTATTTCTAAATCCTTTTACCACTGAGCCTTAGTACTTTGAACTTAGGCAAAATATGAACAAAGTCATTCTCAGGAAAACACGTTTTAAATGGCCGCTAGTCCTTTAAACTCTATAGGGAGTACAATTTTAAAAGCTCATTTTCTACCTGTTCCAAGTGTCCCCGAGTTCTGAAATTTTGCATGGATATTCGCAAATATGTATTATATCGTTTTCTGAGATAATTTTTTTTTTGAACTTTTGATGATTTTTGGCCGAAAATGGGGTTCAGGTCTCCCTTAAGACATATCTTTGTTTTCGTGTTTGATTTTTTTTTTAAGTTACAAATTTAAAAATAAGCTAATGTGAAATGAATTAAGTAAACAGAGTTAAGTAAAGGGTTAAAATATTTTTTCGGCAGTGCTAAGCGAGTTCAAAGTACTGTAAAGGTGCGATCTTCTTACCTTTTTTTTTTTTTTTATCCGCATTGTATATCCATCCAAGATCACCATGAGGAAATAAAATTGGAAATGTCATGGGATCTGCGTGTTTGAAATGTATGTACTGAATGATGGCTATAGGTGCTACGTATTTACATAATTACGAACGCACCTAATAACAAGTTGGAAATTGCACGTGAAGCGTAGCAAGTGAGGTGCGTTCCTACGATAACGAAGTTTTAAAAATATTCAGATCTTGCTGTTATAGTAGAGCGTACTTCGGATGCAGTATAGTGGCCGAAATCTTTGTATTCCTGTAAATATGCTGGAAGTAATTTTTATTACACCCCAGCAACGATATCTTATTCATAAAATGTGAAGTAGTTTAATATAATTAAAACACGCCCCAAACAATGTTTCCCTGTATAGCATTATGCAGTCGAATACTTTTGTGTGGCTCTATAATTTAATAATAAATATTCTTTGTTTTATAGATGTACAGAATGTATATTTTAGTATATACTTCACAGATTTATGTCAATTCTATTTTGTTCGAATGAGTGTAACACCATTAAAATGCATTTGAAACTTTTTTTTCATTGACCGTAATGTAACGGAATACTTTTGATTGTCTCTGTGATTGATCTATGCTTCCAATTTTCATAACATTTGAAACGACTCGATAAAATTATGTAATAATTTTATGTTTTAAATTTCAAACGATTAAAATGCATTTGAAACATTTTTCCCCATTGACCGTAATGTAACGGAATCCTTTTGATTGTCCCTATAATTGATCTATCCATCCGATTTTCATAAAATTCGAAATGACTCGACAAAATTATGTAATAGTTATGTATTTTAATTTTCAAACGATTTGGTTGGGTAGTTTTTGCGTTGTTATATGCGGACAGACAGACGGACAGATGGACGGACTGAGCGATAACTATAGGTGCTACGTATTTGCATAATTACAAACGCACCTAATAAAAACGACTTCATGGATGTGTTAGAAAGTAGCAGCTAGAATTTGAGAGTTTCTCCCATGGAAACTTTCAGTTTCGGAACCGGTTTTAAAGGGAGAAAAAAAATCAACCAAAATCGAAAAGTAAAAGGTACTTGATCAACCTCAAATGTTAAATGAAAAATATATATATATATATATATATATATATATGTATGTATGTATATACCTATTGAAATGTAAACAAGAAAATTATGTAAAAAAAAAAAAATACCTTTATTGGTTTACTATTAGTTCAAGAATATTTTCAAATGAGAAGAGTAGCATCAAAAGAATCGTATAAGTGGTAGGTCACTGCAATTATTATTTCAGGATTCCTAAAACAATTATTGTAAAAAAATATCCTTTGAAAACATTAAAAAGGAAAGACTAGGTTGAATTTGAGATTTAAATGCCGAAGTAATGTTAGAGCCATATTTAATCGGGAAAACAAATAATAGGTAAATAAAAGTCAAGCATAGGTTAAATCTTCTTAACGTAAGTGGATTTCTTATGCTTCATTTGCGCTGATTTTTTATCCTTCATTTGTTCTTGAGCTTCTCAAATGCTGACATTGAGGATAGAATAAAGTAGAATCATCGCAAAGAAGCGGCAATAAATTGTAGCTTAAGAACAATGTATCTGAATTAATGTAAGACTTAAGACGAATTTTAACATCACGTTTTATTAATAACGGCATTCATGTAGGATATCCGTTCGGTCATATCCTAGAAAAATTTTTGCAAAACTACATCATTCATTAGTTTTATTTCCTTTTATTTTTGGAAACTTCTATTATTATCAAGCATTACGCGAAGCATAATCGTTTCAAAACCATTGCGTCTTGCATATGTTTTAAAATCAATTGTCAACTTAAATAGAAAAAATATACGAAGATATTGGTTACAGTGTAGTTCTGTTAACCCTGGCAGTACTAAGATGGGGTCAATTTGACCCCATTCGGACATTTTGCAGTTTTTTTTATTTCATTTAGAATATGTATATTAAAATTATTTTCTAGGAATTGTCCTATGGAGGTCACTTTGATAATTTTGTCTACTTAGTAAGTTCGCACAATTATTATTATTATTTTTGTTAAAACTGCGAATGGGATTACATTGACCCCAGTAGGAATATATGAAAGCTATCTATCATTTATCACGTTTCAAGAGAAATAAAGAGAATTTTCGGCATCCCGCCAAATGTAGTTCCCCAGGCGGCTCTGTGGGCACAACATTTCCATGTAAGTGAGAATAGGAGCCTCTCCCATTTCGCAATCTTTTGTTCTTGTGTTCAGCTACGTGTAAATTTCGTCATTCAATGTAAAGGATCGTAGCGTCGTATAAACATTATAATAATCAATTGAGGCTCTAAATGAGCTACGGGATCAGCCCTTTTTAATCAGAATTATTTTAAGTAAGTATACGATAATTCATGGAGGTCTCTCTCTCAACTGTGCAAATGTGTAAACGTAAACATACATATAAGATGTAAATGTGTACATTGAAATGTAAATGCATACATGAAGGTATAAATGTATACATCAGTATACATACATATACATATGTATACAATATATATGTAGACATATGCTCTAGCTGTGTAAATGTGTCTATCTCATAGCCAATAATATTATATTAAGGCATTTATTATCTGTTTATATGCATTTCTTCTTTAAAATAGCCATAAAACACATTTTTTTTAAAAATCTTTGATATTTTTGAGTACAAAAAAGTATTTTTCAAAACAGACATTTTTTGAAATAATATTTTTAAAAATTGCCTAGATTGAACTATTAAAAATATTACATGTTTTAATAACTTTAATTTTTGTTAAGAGAAAATAGTATGACAACCCCACATTGATTAATCTAATATACTGCATATAAGAATAATTTATCTTACTAAAATAAACATATATTTCAGCTGCTGCACAGTTCTTCAATTAGAAACAGTAAAAAAGCGTCTATACAATAAAAACAACAGCACATTTATACAAAACAGGCCAACTTAGTGTTAATCGATAGGAAATCCTAATATTCTAATACCATAAGAGATAAAGGGTGAAAACAGAAAAAAAAAAAATTTGCTTGATCCACGTATTTTAAGGGGACATACGCCCTTTAAAAGTGAAAATTAGGCAAGAAAAATCATCATGTTTAACATTTAATTTCTCGGCATGTATTTGCTCTATGACCATAATTTTTTTACTGGCTATAAATTGAAGCTTTACAATTTAAAAATATTTTTTATATTCTTATAAAGGAAAAAAAAAGTTTATTTTTTGTGAAGGTTTAAACAGTAAGTATTTTTTTTTAAAAAACTGATACAACCACTTGCGCGCATGATTTCAAACAAAATATCTAATGTAATACAAAAAATCAACTGTAATAACATATTACAATACTTTCTCTTTAATCTGAACCTAAATTTGTTCAAATTTAAGCTAAAAAAATATTTTTTTTAAAAAAAAGTTTAAAATAACAATTATTTTTTAATAAAATCTGAAGTATGACTTGCATAAAGAATGGGGAGGGGGGGTAGGGGATGTAAAAATTTAGGTTCAGTTTGAAGGATCTAATATGTTACACAATGTGTGAAAATTTCACAAAAAATATTAAATAGTTTCAGAGATATCCTGCGTGCAAGGTGAAAAAAAACACATTTTGAGATAAATGGCTTTAAAGTTAAATTATTAAATAATTCACCATAGAATTCACCATAGTTTTGTATCATATCTCTGGAAATAATTGGAATATTTTCATGATTTTTTTTTAATGCGCAGAAATGATCAGACTTTCAGATATATTTTTTTGTGAAAAATCTATTTTTTTAAGCTTAAGGGTCGTTTGTCCCCTTAAATGAAAGTAAATAGCTTTTAAAATTTAATCTAATACTTTTAAGGTCAGAAAAATGATATTTCATTAAATAATATGCCATTAAAGCAAAAAAAAAATACTCTTTCATTAATTAATAAATGAATATCCTGTAATTTGCCCTGACATACACTGTAATTTAATTATATCGGTGTCATCTAAAAGTTTTCTTAATTACTTTTTATTGAATTTAACATTAAAACGTCAGCTTCCATTTTTCGTATAAGAGAAATTAAAAGACAGCATCTAATCTTTAATTCTTTACAAAAGAGAAAAATAGGAATAACTTTCGGAGAATAAATCTTTTAATTATATATTTTTGTAAAAATCTCGGATTTTCTTTGTTTAAGAAGTACAATGTTGACAAGACACGTGTCACGTGTACAATGAAATGGCATCTTAGCTGCCATGGTAACGTAACTATTGAACATGCATATTAAAATTTTAATGAATAGAAGGTAGCTTTAATTAAATCAACATATTTGTTCCCCCCCCCCTCTCTTTGCTTTAAGTTTTATGCCCACGCGTATTCTAGGAAATGATAATCCTTCATGCTAAACGTCAAATTTGTTGTCTTTCGAAAACGATAAATAAAATAAAATAACTTAAATATTTTAAGGCTCTTGTAAATACTCTGTGCTTTATTTCACTGAAACCGTTCTTGTATTTTTAATAACGTAGCATGACTTTTATCATCGTGTTCCTTTATTAAACCTGTTAATTAAGGATTTCTTTACCCTCTCCCTTTTTTTGTATATGTTTATTACACATACAAAATTTGATTACAAAAATATTAACGAAACCGGGCTAGTTTTTATCTTTTTGATTTTGGTTTCCCTTTATTTTTCTTTTTTAATTACTTCCATTTTCAGGGCCAAATGAAACAGGTTTCGATATTGAAACTATCCTAATATAATAAAACTGTAATGAAAATCGAAAAAGTAAAAACTAGCCCGATTGCAGATCGTCCTCAGCTAATCAATGCAAATAAATAAATAAATAAAATAAATAAATAAATAAAAAATAAAATAATAAATAAATAAATAAAAAATAAAATAATAAATAAATAAAAAAAATAAATTAAAGCGAGGTATTTTGAAAATAACGCGCTCCATGGGAGCCCAAAGTTCTATGCACAGACTTAGCATTAAAATTCGATTTTCTCCACACAGACTACTGCGGGCTCTTTACAGCTATATTTTATTACAATTGTGTAGCTGAATTAAATATTATTGAATAGATACATTCACATCCATAATCATTTTACTTGTTTAAAGATAAAATATACATTGAAGATATGATTGTAGACAATTTTCTATAGATATATTTAAATATGGTAATAATAATTTCTCGATAAAATCCCCGACTAAAATTTCCGTGATTTATGAAAAATGAGGTGAAACAGGCGAAAAAAATTTGATTATTCTAAAAAAAAAAAAAAAAAAAAAAAAAACATTTATCTAGGGACGATTTTTTTTTTCTTCCGTAAATTTTTAATTCCTTGAAGAGGGTTGATGCCGTTATGGCATCACCTTGTTTTAATTCCTAATTTCCACACTGATACCAGAATTTTTGTCAGAAAAATTCACTTTTATTAAGTACGCGAAAATACACTTTTACTTATTTACAAATAAGTTTTCTTTTTAATACTGCGTATCAAACAATTATTTCAACATCTTGCGATTACAAGTACTTTGTACCTGAAAGGGTTAAATTACGGTTACAAGTACTGATTTTGGAAAGGCTTTCATTTATAAATTCTCAAATCAATCATTGCAAAACGCTAATTTTTTTTTTCTGCGGGGCGGGGGGATTGTTTTCAGTTTGAACCCATCACGGTATTTTGAACCACACTTTATTAAAATATTTTTAAAGCAGCTCCCTTCCCGCTCTTCTTTCTTTTTTTTTTCTTTTTCTTTTTTAAGGATAAATAGACCACTATTCATTCAGGTGTAGAAGGAATATCCCAATGGAAATAAAAACTAGACTAGAATTGACAGAAAAAGACATTTCTTCATCTTCTTTATTTTATTATTGATTTTTTTTTCCGCCCACGATTTCTTTAATTTATCACTATCTTAGATAATAAACTTTGAAAGAAAATCGAAAAGAATAAAAACATACTTGAAAGAAAAAAAAATAAAATCTTTGTTTTCCTTATGGTTTTCTTTTGCCCAATCGTCTATAACAAAACGAAGTAATGAAGATGGTCACTTTCGCAGTTAATAAATGTTTAATTCAAACTTCCCTATTTCTTTTTAATCACAAAGTATCCAAGTTGATAATACCTAGAATTATATAGTTGAATTAATTATAAAATAATACATATAATACTTTTAATCTTTAAGACATTAAAAATAGATAGTAGACAATTCTACAGTTGTATTTTAAAATAGATTTTTTTAGGAGGGGAGAGGGGGAGGGTGGAATTTTGGGTGCATTAGGTGGTCAGTATATGAATTTTATAGATTGTATACTGTATACCGGGCTACACAAAATAATTTGCACACATTGCCGGATATGGCCAGCAATTGCTTATCCCTTCGATGAGCAAGCTTTTGTGTAATGCTAAATTTAGAAAAAAAACTAGTCGTTGGGATACTTACCCAGTGTTCTCGCTGAGATTTGACCAACGTTAGTAATTTGGCTAATTAAAAATAAAAAAAAACATTCGCCAAATGAAAAAAGTATTAGCCAAATAGATTCACCATGTAGCGCATAAAAAAAAAAAAAAAAAAAACTTTAATCCTTTAATGTATTCTCTTTTTTCAATATGTTTTAAAATAACCCAAGTTTTATAACTGTGAAAGCGATTGTTATTAATCTAATTTCAACTATCCGCTACAAATAAAAAAATATGTCTATATTAAATATATATGCATATGTATCGAAAATGATAAAATGAATAAAAGCAAAAACAAAAATTGAGCACTAGCAATTTGGCGAATCTAATCTCTTGTTTACTCGCCAAATGAAAAATTTAGTCGCAATTTGGCGCATTGGCGAGCGACAGCGAGAACACTGTACTTACCCATCATGGATATGCATATGAAAATAAAACATGTGAAAATTATTTATACAATGCATTGCAATTCCAAAACAAAATTTAAATATTGTTAATATACATAGTGATGCTCTATTAATGAATTGCTGATGTACCAATTTCAATAAATTATATAAAACTCCAAACTACTCAAGTTGTACCGAACTGCTCAAAAAGAACATCCTTATACCTCCAAAAATAATAATCATATTGACTAACAGTTTACTGCGTCGAATTAAGCGTTTCATTTTCAATGAAAATATACCTTTGAATTGAAATTTGAATGAAATACAGGGTCATGAAAAATCGAAGAATGGGGGGGGGGGGGGAACAGGATTACAAGTACCTCGGCTACTAATAATCCGATCGACTTCATTCTTTGTGCAAAATTTATGTTATTTTATTACCTTTTATGTCCATTCCTTAAAATAAAAAAAATCGAAAATTTTTATATACCTTTCATCAGAACGAATTTTTCGAGATTCCGAAAAATATAGTTCCGGATAATCGAGGTTACTGATATTAAATAGGCTTTGTCCCATTCTTACATACTAAGTACATACAAAATTTTTAAGTCTCTATCTCAATTTGTTCGTGAGATAGAGCGTTTACAGACACACAGACAGACAGATGGACGGACGGCAAATTAAAAAAAAAAAATGTTTTCCGGACTCTCCACTATCTAAAACGTGTAAATACGTCAAAAAAAAAATTTTTTTTTCGATTTTCAAAACAATTGCAAGACCTACCCTATACTACGTATGATGGGTAAGTAAAAATTAGAAATTTAGAAAAAAATTAGAAAAAGTCAAGAAATTTAAAAAAAAATTATTTCAAAATAAGGAGAAGAAATTTTTTTAATCAACTCTCAAAATTATAAAACTTTTAAGTTTCTGGCAAAAATCTTAATTAAACTTAGGTGGGATATAATATGTCTCCAGGGATCCAAGTTTCAAGTTTCCAAGCCAAAATGGATTCTTACAGAATAATTTTTTTCATTATTATTTGCCTATTTAGAAATATCATTTTATTATACAAAATAACTGGAGTGCAATAATAATATTCTTTTAGCTTTTGAAAGTATTTCAAAATCTATGCCTGATTTTTGATTTTTTGTTCTCGTGTAGAGATAGAACGAGCACTCTCTTTATAGATTGAAGAAAACATAGCTTAATGGCAATGAAAACGCTAGACAACTTAACGTTGAAAGCAAAATATATTTCTTCACCTCCTTCATTTTTTTTATCGATATCTTTTTATTCCAGCCACGATTTCTTTAATTTATCACTATCTTCGATAATAGACTCTCAAAAGAACTCGAAAGGGAAAAAAGACATGACAGAAAAAAAAAAATATATATATTCTTTTATTTTGTATTTCATTCAATCTTTTAGGGTGAAATAAAAGAATAAAAATAATAATTTTCGCAGCAAATGACATTTTTTTTTCAAATGATTTTTTTTAAATTATAATCTTTTTAAAATTTCTTTTTGGTTTCAAAGTATCAAAACTTTTCATTATAAGCATATTTCATTAAAATTTGTAAATTAATTCAAGGACAATTTTCAAATGAGCTAGCTATTCACTTCTAACAATAAATTATATTTATATATACATACAAAAGAAAAATCTTTCAAATCTTTAAAAAGTATAGTTTTTCTTTCTTTTATAAGAATACGTAGTTGCAAACTTCCTGATTCTTTAAATGGCAGTAAATTCTTAAAAAAAGTTCACTTTATTTAACTGCAGAAATTGTGCTGTTTTATAATACGTGTATTTCTGCATAAAAACATTGGCATTAAAAAAAATCGGAATGTTAGCAAATAAATTACATTCTGAATGTAATTTATTTAGAAAATTTTAAACTATCTTGGTTGGATTTACATTAGTAAAAAATCCCTGTCGGCTTGGCCTACAAGCGGAGGTAGATTTCGAAGAGTTTTCATTTCAACAACAAAAATCAGAATATGATTAAATATAAATCCAATTTAACTACTATATTTGGCCGCTTTTGAAAAAAATTTAATTTCATTTTTCTGTATAAGAAGTGGTTTTATCAAAATCAACTTAAGCGAAATTCGGCTCAAACGCCCATTTTGACAACATATTTTGAAATATATTCTGACTTTATTAAAAAATCGACCAATACGCACATTATACAGTTCCTAAATAACAAAAAACTGTCAATTGAATGCGTTTGAGAGTAAAATTGAATTTAAAAATGAGTCATAAAGTAACCAATATGTTATTTGAATGCATCCACAATTCTTTAATCAAGATCTCTTTGGGAAATTTTGTGCGAAGTGCCCATTTTGACAGTTTTTTTTCAAATATATATTTAGTCTTTATCAAAAATCTGACCAATACGGCACATTACACTGTTCCTAAATAACAAATAACTGTCAATTAAGTGCGTTTGCAGCAAAATTGAATTTAAAAATGAGTCATAAAATAAGCAATTCGTTATTTGAATACATCCTCAATTCTTTAATCATGATCGCTTTGGGAAATTTTGTGCGAAGTTCCCATTTTGGCAGCTTTTTATGAAATATATTCTGCCTTTATCAAAATACTGGTCAATCCGTCACATTATATAGTTCCTAAATAAGAGAACCTGTAAATTGGATGCGTTTGAGAACAAAAATGAATTTAAAAATGACTCAGAAAAAACACAATTTGTTATACTTCCTCAATTTTTTTCAATCACGACCACTTCGGGAAATTCTGTTCAAAGTACCCTTTTTGGCAACCTTTTATGAAATATATTCTCCCTTTACCAAAAAACTGGTCAATACATCACGTTATATAGTTCCTAAATAAGTGGATTTGCCATTTGGATGCGTTTAAAATCAAAAATGAATTCAAAAAATAAGTCACAATATAAGCAGTTTGGATGTGAGATTTTTTCTCCAACTCCTATTTTTTTCACTGTTATAAGAATTGGTCTTATGAAAAACTTGTTAGCATAAAAGTTGTAGATAATTATTGAGATGATGTAAAATAAATTTAATTAGATTTGATTGCTTAAGAATTGAGTAAGTTATAATTTTTTTTCTTTTTTCACCCCCCTTTGTCTTTTCGTTTTTATTTTTTTTCATCGGTAAAAGTTCGTCCTATCAAAAACTTGTAAATACAAAAGTTTTAGATAATGTTGAGAACATTTATGCAAAATTTAGTTGGATTTGATATCTTGAGAATTGACGAAGTTATGATTTTTTTTTCTCCCAAAAACCCTGTTTTTTTCGCCCCTTGACCCCATTTCTAAATTTATCAAAAATCTATCATGCATAAACTTTTAGCCCATTTTTTAGAAGTAATATAAACTTTAAACTGATTCGATATTTATTTTAATTAAGAAGTTATCGCGTTTTTTCGGTTTTCACAAAACCCTCCTTTTTTCCACCCCTTTAGTCCGATTATGCCCATTAACGAACTCGACTGAAATATTATGCCCCTTGATTTTATGTAAAAGTTTGAAGAAGATCTGAGCATAATTATGGAAGTTATCGTGTCTAGAAAGTGAAATATACATAAAAGTTTTTACTGATGGTAGTTTTGGGGTCTAGGAGTCATGATCGGTGTAGATCTGCAAAAGCTTTTCAGAAATTCCAACATGGAAGAGAATGCCATTAGTAGTCATCATCATCATCATCAACAACCGTTTTCGATCCACTGCTGGATGTAGGTCTCCCCCAGATTTTTCCAATGTTTTCTGTCTAGTGCTTTTGTCATCCAATTTACACCAGCCACTTTTCTAATTTCGTCACTCCATCTTACTTGTGGTCTTCTTCTTGGTCGTTTTACATCTCTGGGATACCATTGTAGTAAATTTATGCTCCATCTATTGTCTTGTCTTCTTGCAATGTGCCCAGCCCATTTCCATTTTAGCTGTTTGATTCTTTCAAGGATGTCAAAAACTTTTGTCTGATTTCTTATCCAGGTTATCCTCTTTCTGTCTCTTCTAGTTATGCCTAGCATACATCTTTCCATACTTCTCTGTGTTGTTTGTAGTCTTTGTATCATCCGTTTTGTTAGTGTCCATGTTTCTGCTCCATAAGTTAATGCAGGTAAAATACACTGATTAAACACTTTTCTTTTCAAACAAAGAGGCATATTACTCTTCAGAATAATACTGTTCTTCCCAAAAGCACTCCACCCATTTCTTATTCTTCTATTGATTTCATTCATGATACTATTATCCGATGATATTTCCTGTCCTAGGTACACATAACTTTGCACTTCTTTAATCTCTGTGTTCTTGTAGACAATTTTCTGTTTTGATGTAAATGAATTAAACATCACCTTAGTCTTTTCTAAATTTATTTTTAATCCCACATTGATGCTAGCTTCTGCAAGATCTTTTAGCATAATTTCCAATTCTTCAGGACTGTTACTGAAAATTACAATGTCGTCAGCGAACCGGAGATGACTTAAATATTCCCCATTTATTCTGATCCCTTTGTTTTCCCAATCCAGCTTCTTGAAGATATTTTCTAAGACAGCATTAAAAAGCTTAGGTGAAATGGTGTCTCCTTGTCTTACTCCTCTTCCGAGCTTGATCTTCGCTTTTCCTTTATTTAAACGGATGGTTGCTGTTGCTTTCTTGTAAATCTCCTTTATGATATTGATGTAAGGTTTGTCTATACCAATGTCCTCTATAGATTCTACTACAGCTGATGTGTAAACGGAATCAAATGCTTTTTCATAATCAATAAAGGCAAGGCAGAGAGGTAAATTATATTCTTTATGTTTTTCTATGAGTTCCCTTACTGTTTGGATATGATCCATTGTGCTGAATCCACTTCGGAATCCTGCTTGTTCTCTAGGTTGAGCTGAGTCCAGAGCTGATTCAAGTCTTGACGTTAAAACTTTGGTGAAAATTTTATAAATCACTGACAGTAAGCTGATCGGACGGTAATTTTTAATGTTTTTCTTCTCTCCTTTCTTGTAAAGTAGCACCATCACAGCATTATTCCAATCTTCTGGTACATCTGACTTCTTGAGAGATTTGGAAAACAGTAAGGATAGGCTTTTTGCAAATTCTTCTCCCGCTTCTTTGATAAGGTCAATTGTAATTCCATCTTTTCCAGGGCATTTACCTTTTTTCATAAATCTAATAGCTTGTAAAACTTCATCTGTCATCACTGGGATTATCTCTTCAGTTTCTGTTAAGATTTCACGTTGATCGTGTACGTTAATTTCCCTCTGATCTTCACATTTATATAGATCATTATAGAATTTTTCAACAATGTGTACTATTTCATTGCTGATTTTGGTGATTGTTCCATCTGCTCTCTTCAGTGCAAAAATACCTTTTCTTCCAACACATAACTTGCGCTTAGCTGATTTTAAACTTTAGTTATCTTCCAGAACTTTTTTAACAAGATCACAGTTAAATTTTCTGATATCTTCTGTAACGCATTTTCTTACTGTTTTACATAATTCAGCATATTCAACTCTTGATTTAGGATCATTTTTCTTCATTTTAAATTCTCTGCGTTTTTTCATCAATCTTCTTGTTTCTTCTGTTATTTTCTTTGTCTGTTTTATTTGTGCATCACCGGCTATCTTCTTAGCAATTTCTTGTAGAGTATTGGTTAGATTTTTGTTCACTATTGTAACATCTTGCTCTTCTTCTAAAGTTGATTGAAGTACTTGAAAACGGTTTTGAAGTTCCAAATGAAATTCTTCTTTATGTTTCTGGAGGTTTATAATATCGATTGATTTCTTTGAGTGTAGCAAAAGCTTCATTCTTTCTACTTTAGTATTTAACAGCAGTTTGCATCTAACCAATCTGTGATCACTTCCTGTATTCAAGTTATTGAGAACGCTGCAGTCCTGAATAAGATACTTTTTTTTGGTCAAGATGTAGTCAATTTCACTAGTTGAGCCATTTGCACAACGCCATGTCCATTTTCTTTGTGGCTTTTTCTTGAAAAATGAATTCATGATATACATCTGTTCACATTCTGCAAACTCAATCAATCTGTTTCCTCTTTCATCTCGTATACCATATCCATGATTACCTACAGATAATTCACCTTTCTTTTTCTCTCCAATTCTAGCATTCCAGTCTCCCATTATTAATTTTATGTAGCAGTTTCCCTTTTGATGCATTGAAGCTACTTCTTCATAGAAATCTTCAATTTCTTCATCAGAATAACTTATTGTTGGTGCATAAACTTGGGTAATTTGCAGCTTGTATCTTTTGGACACTTGTATTACTAATCTTGCAACTCTATCTGATGCACTATCATATTCTACAATGTGATTCTTCCACCTTTTATGAATCAGAAATCCTACACCACTTGTTCTTCCATTTTCTGTGCCTCTGTAGTATAAAACATGTCCGCTGGCAAGATCAATCTTTTCTTCTCCTTTTCTTCTTACTTCACATAATCCTAAAATGTCCCAGTTGATCCTATCTAACTCTTCTTCAAGTTCCTGTAAACGATTTTCAGAAGATAGGGATCGTCCATTATACGTAGCCAAGGTCATCAACTTATGGCAGCCAAGCCGAGCCCGGTGATTCTTAACACCCTCTGTCTTCATGTCTGTCTGATCGCTGCCGTAACCAGGAACATGCAGACTACCGGGAACTGAGGGCCGTGATTTGTTTTGTGAATTCATGGTAAAATAAGGGGGGTTGTGGCCAAATCCCTCCACGCTGGCCAAGCGGGTTGGAGGAAGCCCATCCGCGTTCGTTCCCCTTGCACTAGACAAGAGTACTAACAGGCTGTGCCGATGGAAGTTGCGGATTGGACATTAAGTCTCTGCTCCCAGTCGATTCCTTTAAGTCCTCCTAGAAGGCAATTAAAGGGTCTTCTCCTGGTTGGTAAGCAGAGGCTATTAAACAGCCCGCAATAGGTAGTATTTCATACGAAATCTACCCAAAATCGGATTTTATTTTCGCAACAGTTGGCCCTAAATGCATACTTCCAATTGCAAAAATTGGTTTAATTAAGGTAAATAATTATTTTTTAAGCGATTTGGGTCAATAAAAATTGCGAAATTTAAATTTTTATACGGTCTCCCGGTCCTTTAAGTTACATCCAATAAAAATTTACTGTGACACTACAAGTAAGACAAAAATGTCCCATTCATATAACTTTAAAATTGACTGAGTTATGAAACTTTGAAATGCATGATTTATACCACTTTATTGTATCTCAAAATAGATTATTTTGGCCATGCTTTTAGGGGTCATATATAAAGTACTTAAACTTATTTCAAGGAATCTGCGCTTTGAAAGAAATCGAACAATTATTACGATTTGGTTAACTTTTATTAGTTAAGTATCAGATTAGTTAAAATAATTCTATTTTAACATACGTTTTATTTTGTAAGGATTTGAAGCTATGATTTTTGTTAACAAGAATTATTTTCATAATGTATAATAATTATTTTCATAATGTATAATAATTATTTTCAAGGATTTATTTAACTTGCAACAATCGTCTATCCAGTTTAAAATTTGTACTCGAACTTTAACTCACTTTCAAATGTCCGATCGAAGTTAAATTTTATATACTGACTTAAATTCCATGACAGTATAATATTATTATGATTTTCGACGCTTACCATCTTATACATACTTATATTAGACGATAACACACAAACACACAAATAGATTACCGTCAAAAAATTTAAGAAAGAGTTTTAGATTAGATAGCATAAATCTGCGATGGTTGTGCTTTTTAACTTTCATAATTATATTTCATGTATTTTTTTAACGCAGAATAAAAAATAAATCACCATCACTTTTAACCATCATGTCAGAATTTTTCGAAAATCGTAAATTTCAAGTTGAAATAATAGTGAAAAATCTGATACTATACAGTAGATGTAACACTTTTTTATTCAGTCTATTTTTTTTAAATTCAATAATTCATTCTTTTTTTTTAACTATTTGGAAAATAGTTATTGTCCTTGGTAGGTAACTAATAGGAAATCTGAAATTTTTTATTAGTTGAATTCTGCAACCTATTTTATTTTATTCGTTTTCTAATTGGTCCATGTTTGAAGTCCAAAAATGTAATACTTCTGTAAGCCAGAATGACAAAAAAAGTAATAAAAACTTAAAAAAAAAATAATAATAATTTGAAATCAAATTGTGATAAAGATTTCAAACAAATTTCATTTAAAAGTGCATTTTTTTTCTCTAAGTAGCGGTGTAAAAATTTAAACTGTGCGATGCTTAGAAGTTTAAAAATTTGCAGTTTCGAAAATTGTAAAACTGAAGTTCATTCAAAATTTGCGTATGATGGGTCCAGGAATATTAATGTTTATTCCATGTCGTACGTAATATGAGGCGTTCACAAGTTAGTCTGATTAACTCCATTAAATAAGAATGCACATTTTAAACAGTTAAAGTTCTATCTCTATAAACTAGTGTTTTTTTTATAATTTGTTTAGGAATATTAATGTTTAATGCATGGCGTACGTAAAATACGACTCGTTATGATCATCATAAAAATTATGTTTATTATTATTAGCATATTAAGTATAGAATTCCTTTTTAAGTCTTTAAAATTTTAGTCTTTGAAAATATCATTTTCCAAATAGTCGCTGTTTAATAGTCGTTAATTAAATTTTTTTCTTTTTGCTTTTATCGGGCTTTTTACATCTTTACGTTTTTTACATCTTTGTAATTGATTTGCGCAAGCCAATCTCCAATTTAATTGCAGAAAATTATCAGAAATTTCTCAACTTATATGCAAATATATATGGTTTATATATTAGAAAACAAATTAGTAACCTCGGGATCTCAAATACTAATCTAGTACAAAACCTAACGTTAGGATATAAATTTTTACTAGGCCGATAACTAAGGATGGGGAGGTGTGGGTGCCTTACTCTTGAGTAGAGCCCAGATCCCCCACCTCAATCTTTATAGTAATAATAATAAAAAAATATACAGCCAAATAATAATCTGAATGATATGTAACAATCTTGTAACAAGAGTTGAATCAGTAATCAAATTAACGTTTAAAACGTCGATATTTATTCAAATAAGATTCTGAAGTATGTAAATCAATTAGTCTCTTACTTTATATATGTATATCTGCCCTGTATATGTAAAATCCTATTGGAACGAATGTATGAAACGACTCATTAAGGGTGTTCTCAACTGCTTCGCTCAGCAAGCGCAAAACGTTTTGACACATTTACAAATTCATTTTTTAACGGAAAGATATGAAATTGGAATGCCTGACTATGGAAGCGATTTCGAATTGAACTTAATTTTCCATTTTATGACAATTAAATTACCTATCGAGTTATAAGCTATTTCGATCTCGAGGTCACCCGTTTTTCTCCTGCTTTTCGACCGGTTTTTCTACTTTCGTCCGGAAATGTGCTCAAAAACATCATCTTTGAAGGCTTGTTGGGAAAGATCTATTGCGTTAAAAAAAAAAAAAAAAAAAAAAAAAAAAAAAAAAAAAAAAAACCAGAAAAATGAGTGCAATTAGGCAGTTTCTGAATAACAACACCTGCTATTTTCATGCATTTCCGAGCAAAAATAAAGCATGTGTCACAAAGTTGCCCTTTTTGATTTAAGAACACCCTTAAATGACTGATTATGTTTCACGGCTAATACTCCTAAAATAGGGAACCTATGGAGGTGAGATTAATACCAATTATCTATATTGATTCACAGGTTTCAAAAGTGTTATAAGAATTTTGAAATTTGAATTAGTTTTTGAGTTAATATTTTTTTCCCTCATTTTAATGACATTTCTCTAAAATGATGTATACAGTTATAAAAGAGGAGTTTAGGATGGTCCTTAGCTACAGCAAGCTTTATTTGCAGCGGTACAGTATAATGTTATATAGATAATTAGTTAAACTATCCGGCAGTATAAAACAAATAATAATAATAATAATAATAATAATAATAATAAACACTCGAATTGTTATATTCATGAATCAAATAAAAACCCAACATAAAAATGTATAAATTAGTATAAAATCATATCATGTTATATATTCATCAGCCAAGGTCCATTATATTTCTAATATGTCGTAATATTTACTTTAAAAAAAAATCACGAAACTATGAATTTCTTTTTCATTTTACGCGAGGAAATCTTCAAATAGAAAACTTATGATGTAACTTATTTTTAAAATTTCCCAAATATTTATTTCATTTTTATTTTCATTTTTCATGTGAAAATCATGCAAGAGAAAAGTAATTATTTTGGTACAAATTTTATTGTAGATTTCACTGGTGAACAAAATTTAAACTTCCTCATGCCACATGAACTTTTTTTGTGTTTTTTTTAATAACATAAGATGTTGTGAATAAAAATAAGCAAATCAATTTATTTTTATCATCCATGAATTTTATTTATTTTGCTATCATAGATTATAAAGAAAAAAAAATTGGCAGTTCTAAAAATAAATAAATAAATAAATAAATAAATAAATAAATAAATAAATAAATAAAAAATAAATAAATAAAATTAAAAAAATAATAATAATGAAACAAAACTTACTACGATTTTCTGGCATGTTTGGCTTCCGGTTGGTCTCTTTTAATTGTCCAGCAGTAGTCGGCCAACATCTTTGGACTCCATTTACCTCGATAACGCTTTTCCATGGTTGAAATGTCCGGGTTGGAACCTTTTTCCATGCTCATCACTTATAGCCCCTAAATTCTCAGGGAAGGTCATTTAGGTCTCCTTCAGTTAACAAATGAGGCTTATCTTGAACTTCTTCAAAGTCAGAATCAGAATCATCATCGTCATCAGATTAAATTGGCTTGAAGTGAAGGGTTGTGGATCATCGATATTAAATGATGTAGATGATACTGGTATTGGCAAACTGAAGTCATGTGGGACAGGTCTTATTGCTGAAAGCAAATTCGGGTATTAAACTGGGTGTTTTGCTTTTGGGTTTATGCCTTTTATTGTAGTAACACAGAAATAGCAATCCGAAACATGATCTCTAGGCTCAGTCCCTATCATGGGAATAGTTAACAGCATATGACGCAATCCTTTCTTCCAATCCATTAATTTTTTTACATATGTTATACAGCAAATTTGGGACCCAAAGTTTTGTCTTGATGAGCAACCGAAAAAGAAAAATGCTCGCGATAACACTGCAGTATAAAATCTGTACAATTACGTCTTTGTGTTTTGAAAGTCAGTTCACCACAAACATAGCAAAAAGAGTTAGGATCGTTAATACACTTTCTTGACATATTCGCACAAACACAGTACTTCACTTAAACCAACGTACTTTAAATTAATAAAGAAAACGACTATAAATATCACTGTTTTTTACGAACGTTCACATGCATTTATCACTATAAAGCTAATAATGATCTTGACTTATCACACGAAAACTGAGGGTTATTGAAACTAAATAAGTGCATTTTCGTAATGAGGGTAAGTAGTCAAAATACGATTACCTACCAGAGTTCGTGTGGCATGACCACTGTTGACCAATGTTTTTAATTGTAGGCAGAAAAATGTTTACATTTCGTAGGAAATTTCTGTTAAATTGATGTTTTTTTTTAATTAATTAGAATTTAACTATAAATTATTTCGATTCCGGAATACATTAGTGTCCGCGGCCATGATTTAATACACATGTATATAACACTTCACAGGTCTAGCTTCCAAACTGTGGATTTATAGAGAATTAGAGACAGACAGACAAATTTTTATTTTTATATATGTTAGATATTTAAAAAAGTTTCAGAGAATAAGTTGAAGTATTTTTCAACTGAGAGATTAATTAAACTGAAATGAAATAGGAATGGATATAAAATCTAGCTAATTTCTGCCTCATTTCATTTTATTATAGCAAAAAATTATCCCATACCGCTATTCTTTCAAAAGTAGTGGATATAAAAATTATGAGAATAAACATGGCGCTATTCCTTTTCAGTATTTTTTAGAGGAAGAAAACAATCAACTTCGATATGTAACTTTGATTAAATACTCTTTGAATAATACACGGAGAAAGGAAAAAATAAAATAAAAAAGGACATTTTTTTCTAAAGTAGTCCCGCAGTGCTTTGACTCAGCGACATGTCGGTAAATTTTTAACAGCTTTCTGCCTTTCTACAGCTTAGATTGCAAATTTCTGCCGACATTTCTTGCATAATGAATACGAAGATATTAAAAAGATAGAAGTTTGCACCCCGCCTCCCCCCGTATTTTCTCCTCCCCTTAAATATCAATGGGTGTTATACATCAAAAGATTTCGAATTCGCTTTGACGCACCCCGCTATATCTGGAAGAATGGAAGATTGTTTTCAAGAAGATTCTAAGGTGTGCATTTTCTAATGATTCAATTTTTTAATTTGTTTTTCTCTCGTTTTGAAGAAAAAATGTTTTAAAGAAAAATTTAAGATAAGGGAGCGTTCAAAAATTATATGAGAAATATTATTTCTTGTTATCTGAGTGATATATCTTTTGGTACCAGCAGTCACTTACATTACTTTTAAGGGTGTATTCCAATCCAAACTGCTTAGTTTCTGATTTATTTTTGTAACCCAAAAATATTTGATTTTTGCTCTCAAACGCTTAAAATTGTCAAATTCTTTTATTAAGAACTACACAAGGTTCCGTGCTTGTCAATTTTTTGATAAATGCAGAAAATATTGAAAAAAAAACTTCTGTCGAAGTTGATGCTTTGAAACGGATTTTCCGAAGTGGGAGATCTGGGAACGAAAGGAAGAATCATACGGAGAAAATAATTGTTTATAAATCAAATTCTAATGATGAGCTAAAAATGAGACTACACGCCATCTTGCGTATCTCTTCAAAAATCCCTTCAGAAAGTTTCATGTTTTACTATTAAAAATGTATCTGAAAATGTATCAGAAAAATCCGAGCTGTTGAGGGTGTAAAAATAATTTTTTGAATACACCCTTAAAGCTATTCTTAATGGAACTCAGAACTCTTTGAACTTTTTGTTTCAAATTAAAGCATTTTAAGGTATATTTTTTGGCATAATAAAAAAGAATCAATAAAAAAAAATATTTTAACAAAACTTGTTCATTTTCCGTGGCAAAACTGCATTTATAATATTCGTATCTTTACAACACTTCATTAGAATCTACTAGGGATAATAGAGTATAATTTAAGCAAAAAATTCTGAAAATTGATTTTTCGTCACTTTTTGCCGTATAAGCGGTACCGAGTCACCTTAAGTTCAAAAATTTCATTTTCAGACACATTTTAGTAATTCATTGTTGTTCGGAAACTCATTAAATGGGCAGGAGTTATTATTCAGAAACTATGCAATCAAAAGACATTTTCCAGTTTTTGGTAAACGTAGAATATTTTTCACAAAACACTCTTCAAAGTTGGTGTTTTCAGCCGAATTTCTGAACTTGAGAGCGAGAGAAAGGGAGAAAAACCTGACGACATGTCAAAAATATGGGGGTATAAATAACTCAGTAAGTAGTTTATTAATAAAAAAAATTGGAAACGTCTTTCAATTCCAAACAGCTTCAATAGTCAGCCCTGCCTGTTTTGTGGCTTTACATTAAAAAATGAGTCAGAAAAGTTTTGCGTTTGGTAAACGTGGGGTTACAGAGCAAAATATTGAACTGTATCCGAGATATCTTGAAATTTTTTTCTCATAGGATCAACATTAGTGAGCGGGTGTGAAATAGGCTGCTTGAGTGAAATAGACTTCTAGACATGGGCAAAAACCATTTTCTGTTTTTACCTTATAAAAATTTCTGAATTTTGTGCTAAAAACCACTTTTAAAGACTTGTATTATTGCCTAGTTACAGCCAGTGTTTTAGTCGTAAAAAAAAACAGACAGCAGAGGGTAAACGCTGCGTCATATACGGAACTTGTTAAGGGTGTTCTTAAATCAAAAAGGGCAACTTTGTGACACATGCATTAATTTATTTTTGTTCGGAAATGCATGAAAATAGCAGGTGTTGTTATTCAGAAACTGTCTAATTGCACCCATTCTTTTGTTTGTTAAAGAGCACAATAGATTATTCATAACAAGCCTTCAAAGTTGACACTTTTGAGCCTATTTCCCGACGAAAGCAGAAAAAACGGTCGAAAAGGAGGAGAAAAACGGGTGATTGCGTCATCGAAATAGCTTATAACTCGATAAGTAATTTAATTATCATAAAATGGAAAATAAGTTCAATTCGAAATCGCTTTCATAGTCAGGCATTAAAATTTTATAACTTTCTGTTACAAAATGAATTTGTAAATGTGTCAAAACGTTTTTCGCTTGTTGAGCGGATCAGTTAAGAACACCCTTAAAAAAAAATAAAAAATAAAAAAAATAAGAAAGGTATACGGCGTATATCCTCCACTACACCCTTTGTTATAGCCCGTTTAAACAACACTCTTGCATTGAATCATATTGATATTTTAAACTTTGACCCCTTGGGGACGAGCGACACGTATATACATGCCGGAAAAAGGCTTACGAATTCTTGTTTGTCAACTACCAGTAAAATTCTACTGTAAAATTTGCATTATTGAATCGGAACATTTTCTCGATTTAAAAAGGCACAAATTTCTGTTTTTAAAAACCGGTGAAAAAAACATTAAAAATTTCGTAAAAGTCTCCCGTCGCGAAGGGGTTAAAGTGTTTTCTTTTTTTTTTCCACCCGCAAAATGATGAAGCATGAGTTTGAGTTCACTGTCGTCCTAAAACTGTTAATCTTGAATGCATTTTCCGACAGTCCATATACTAAAATCGATGTTGATTTACGGAGAATATTTATTTATTTATATTTTTTTTATATCTGTGAAGTATAAGTAAAAGTGAAATTTAAATATTTTAATATTTTGCAAATACAGTAGACTCTCTCAAATCCACACTCCTAAAATCCGCTTCTCTCTAAAATCCCCACATAATTTACGGATGTAAACAATGAAACATTTAGTTCAGATATAGGTGCAAAATTTGACTTTTTTATTTTTATATCAATTCCATATGTATTTTAATTTGTAATTTTCATTAATGTTACTCAATTCATGTGTTTTTATGAAGAAAGAATAAATTTATTTTTGAAAAAAAATAAGATATTGCTGATATTACTGGTAATCACAATTTTTTTGCCAAAGATATTTATGCATTAACCAAACTTTTTTGGTTATTAAGTCTGGTTAGACCTGAAATAAAACTTTCTTATATTATGATTTTAATGTGAATTAGTAATGTATCTTTATAAACCAAATATCATATGAAAAATGTATCTTATCTTTTTAATAAATATTGTATCATACATTATTGATTATTATCTTGACCTTTGCTTTTAATATTTTAATCATGTTAAAAATTAGCAAAATTTTTATTATTTTTGTTTATTACTTATTTTAATATTTTATTATATTACAAGTATTCATTTTAGTTTCAATTTCATTGTTAATTACATTTAAATTATTATTTAAAAAATGTAAACAAAGCAATGACCAGAAATCCGCAAAATTCTAAAATCCGCAAAACCCCTGGTCCCAAGCTGTGTGGATTTAAGGGAGTCTACTGTAATTCGACATAAAAAAATAAATGCAATATTTTATTATAAGTCCGTTTTGATGATTACAATGCAAATTTGGTGACTAAGGTACTCATTATTTCGGGAATAAGGGATGAAAGACTAAAATATAACATTTTACTCATAATCCGACGCTTTATCATAAATACGATATTTTATAATAAAACCAATTTTATGATTTAAAGTGGTGATTTAATTGTTTGTGTACATATTGTTATTCTTCTAGATAACTAAGATTCAAGACGTGATATCTTACAAACAATCCGACCTCTTACCATAAATGAGGTATCCCATTTAATAAATACGATATCTTATACAATAAATCACTTTTGTTGATTTACAATGAAGATTTAATGATTCGTGTGCACATTATTCCGAGATTAATATCGATTCAAGGTTATAATATTTCAGAAATAATCTGACATAATATTAAATACGATATCTTACAATAAATTCAATTTCATGATTTGATTTTTATGCTTGAGTATCATGACAAGAATAAGGTATGCAAGACAATAATATTACAATTGTATTTCAAAAATAATCCGATATAATAAATGTGAGATTATAATATTTTAGAAATTTAAAATGCCAGTTTATCTACATTGCTTATCCAAATTGATTTTCGCATAAATTATTTGAAAAATGGATATGAAATAGCTTTTTTCTTTGCTCTGGTGGAACAAACTTTTCTATGATTATAATTTAAACAATCCGTTTTCCATTTAAATGCACTAAAAAACAAGAAAAGCAAACAACCGAAGCTGCGAAAGCAGCTATGCAAACATAATTTCCTTCTAATCCCAGCCAGGCATTAAATATACATGCAGGAAATAATGCGTGGAAACATTTTATATTCTGCCAAGAAAATAAAAAATGTAATTTACATAACGTTCACAAAATGGAGACGCCTGGAAAAGATTTAAATCTAATTCACATTTGTTTAAAATAGGATTTTATGATTTATGAGCGCATTATTCCGAGAATAAGGGAGATGCAAGACAAAAACAATTTGCGACTTAATCTATCTAACTTTATACATTTCCTTTTTTTATTCCCGAAATTTCTTACTGAAATAGCTTAGTCATTTTCTTTTTCAAGAATAAATAGATAAATAATAAAATAATTTCTTTGAAATACCGCTTTAGATCTGTAGAGTTAAAATGATTACCTTTTAAAGTTTTGCCTTTTTTTTTTTTTAACATTTTAAATTAAGATGTTAACTTTCTAATGCCCATAGTGAGGGACCAATTTACGAATTTGGGGGCCCTGGATGCAGCTGCTTAGGGAGGACTCCTTGTACAAATACACTGTAAAAAATATCCGTTAATATACACAAACTTTTCCCTAAAATTTTACGGAATAGTTTGATTTTTCCAAGAAAACAGCAGTATTTCCGTTTTTTGCTATTTTGAGATTAAAAATGCAGTAACTGTTCCGTAAATCTGACCGCAAACAGAACATCTTCCGTTTTAAACAGCACAAGTTATCAGTATTTTTAACTGATAAGTGTCGTGGCGCCATCTGTATGACAAATAGAAAAACATAGCAACATTTCTCTTATTTTTTTCTGTTTTAATTATAAAACGATGGCATATTTTTACAATATTAAAATAATAATAATAATTATTATTATTATTAATTCGTTTTAAGTTTCAGATAGTTAAGGAAAGTTTTTTGTTTTTTCAGTTTGATTTTGTTTAATTTATTTATATTATAATATAAAAAGTGCGTATGTTATTTAAAGTGGAAAAAATCTACTTTTAATTTTAATATATATATTTTTTAATCTATTCAAATTAAGAAGTTCGCACATAAAATTTAAAGTATATTAAAAAGATAGCATATTTTTACAAATTAAAAAATATTAATAATAAGATTTATTAATTCTTTTTAAATTTGAGATAGCTAAGGAAAGTTTTTTTTTTCAGTATAATTTTAAATATGTTTAATTTATTTATATCATGATATAAAAAGTGCGAAAGATATTTTAAGTGGAAAAAAAATCTACTTTTAATTTTAATATATACATATTTTAATATATTCAAATTAAGAAATTCGCTCTTAAAATTTAAACTATATCGAAATATATTACCGAAATTATTATCATTTTGGCGATTACCTAAGTTATAAAAATCAATAAATGTAATTAATTTTAATAACCCATAACCCATAGTAATTATCTTTATTGAGTTTACAATAGATCGTCATACAAAATATTTTTTTAAATACATGTTTTTTTTTTTTTAAGTGTGTTAGTATCCTTTTATAAAATAAATAAATAAATATGAATAAAATAGCTTTAAAACTCTTCCAAAAAAGAAGGAAACAAAATTTTTTAATACTTTCATTTATGCATGTAATATTTTAAAGGTTAAACTTTTTTTAATATAAAGCTAAAATTAAAATGCTAACTATTAGAAATTATAGAAAGAAAATCTGTAAAACTTGATTTAGAACTGTCCGTTCAATAAAAAAATATTATCTCTACAAAAATAAACCCGCGTTCAAAAATCTTGTCTTTACTTCATGAAATGTATACGAAATAAGTAAAGGTATTTGAAATGGTGCTATATGAAATCATAGCGTAATGCTAATACACTACCGGCTACGACAGACAAGGTCGTGAGTTCAAACCCCATGGAAGGTTAGTATCATTTCTTCTCTGTTGTTTAAATTAAATGTATATAATGTGTCCCTGATATTAACATGCCTTTGTAAAGTAAAGAATAAAAATCACAAAGATGTTAGTTTGTCCTTGAAAAATTCTTTTAACTTTTCAAACGAAAATTTTTACATAAGAAAATATTAAAAAACGGTACTTTTGTGAAAAAACGGAACTATTCCTGGAAATTTTTTTCCGTTAAAAAACGGAAGTAGTACTGGCGTCTAGATTACCAGTACTATTTCTTTTTTTTAACGGCAAAATGTTTTACAGTGTATTTACAGGGGAACTGACTAAAAAAAAAGAAAAAAATGTAAAGTTATTTGTTAAAGTTATCATTATTGACTATAAAATATCCATTAAAGTAATTAAACATCGTAATCAATAATTTACTTTTAAATAATTATTTCACAATTATGAAATTTAAATGAGTAGAGGTTTTATAATAAACTGCTTGGTGCTAATTATCTTTTCCTATGCAAGTCTATATATCTGGAATGATAAAGTATGCAACAACTAATAATAAATTCTCAACAACACCAAGGAGCAAGCTAGAATTATTTAAAATATTAAGGGGTCTACTGCTTGAAAACTACGCTCACCAACACTGAAATAATCTGACGATAACAGAAAAGGATTAAACAAAAATTAAAAATACTATATATTTTTAAAGCGATAAAGATAAAAGAAAATATTCATTATAATAAAGAAATAAATGGATGTTTCAAAGAATTATAAACATACAATATGAACATAATAGAATGTAGAATGAAATGTAAAATTTCATTGGATATTGAAACTACATCAGATTTTAGACAATAAATGAGAAACCTTCAGCAGCATTTGGGGGCCTTGTGTCCGTACCCCGAATGCCCTGTTGTATGTCTGGCAATGCCCATAACAGCATTTAATCTATCATCGTGTTTCTAATTTAGTGGGGTATTTTTAAGCCAGATATTCCAAATTAATACCAAAAATTTAAAATAGCAATATTTGCTTTAATTTAGGGCTCAAAATGGAAAAATCCTCGAATCGGAATGCTGTTTCAAAATTATTCCTTACTCAGATTTTTATTTATTTATTTTTTGAAATTGTAGACGATTTTATTTTTAACCAGACAAAAGCAATTTTTAAAAAGTTATAGGTAGCGCAGTAAGCAAACTATAGACAAGGTGACACATAAACACTGCTACGCAAACAAAAGACCATAACTTTTAATTGTAGGGATAAAACAACCCGTTTCTTCACCATCCGAAGGAGAATAAAATTCTGTAGAAGAAACAATCAAGATTATTTGTAATGGCCTCCTCCTGCGGCGATACAAGAACCTAGAGCTTCTGGTAAATTCGTCAAGATAGTTGCGACAGATTATTTCGGGTGTGATTTCGACCCAGGTTTTTTCCAAAGCGCTTTACGATGAATTCAAGTACTTGTGCTTGATTGCACAGGCTTTTTATTCCAGGACCCCACAAACAGCGTAATTTGCTTGGGGAGAGGGTTGTTGGAGGGAAGCAGGATTAATCTTTGATAACCTGCAAAACACTGAATTAACGGCAGTTGGAAGGTCAAAACCTTATATAAATTTTTCGATTTTTTAAAAACTGGAATCTACCATTTCTCCTGATATGACGCCAGAAGTTGGAAAATTTTTAGTAATTCTCTTTGTTTATCTCCTATTGGGTGTATTGTAAAAACACCTTAAAAACTCTTTATCGCGAACGAATACAAAGAGCAAAATGTAACCATTTGCAGTAAACTAAAGAAAAAAAGAATGTTTAAAAAGATTAAAAAGGAAACACCAAGAGGAATGCGAATAAAATTTTTTAAAAAATAAGCATTATGGAGCAGGAATGTTTTAAGTTAGTGCGTTTATTTACTTTAAACTTGATTTTCTCGGAATGCTGTTTTTGTTTTTTTAAACTTCCATGTATCTTTTTGAACATTATGTTATTATACATTATCTTATAATAATTATTATTATACATTATTAATATTATTATACATTATCTATATATCTTATTATACATTATGTTTTGAAATTTTGCTTGAACATTCTATACATATCCCTGTTTAATCTGAGGTGAATTGTTTAAACTCATAAAAAGAACTTTTTTATTATTATCATTACTTTGAAAAAAATTACTTGTTTTTTGAAATTTGAATGTGGTTTCTACTTCAGATTTAAAAAAAAATCTAAGCTTTATTTAATTATAAATTTAACTTCAAATTATTAAGAATTGTTTATTTTATGCATAAATTTTTTTTCAAGTTCTTATCTGAAGTAGTTTATGAGAAAAGGTATATTAATTTAACATGGGAGTTATAGGGATTCCAACTGCCCTTAATATTAACGGAAATAACAATTACGCATCTCAAAAGCACCAGAAACATGAATAAAAGAATAGTTTGGTTCGAAAACGCGAAGAAAACATTAAACTAAAATGTACTTAAAAAAAAAATCCTGTCATAGTATGTGTCACTCTGTACAAACTTATTGTCTTCAGTAAGGCCTAAAGCCTAATTCCATCTTCGTTACATTAAAACATTAAAATTAAAAAACTTGGATGTAGCCTGTAGCATTTACTTAGTCACAAAAATTGAAAAAGTTTGAATGTAGAACTATATGAGTGCGAAATTTAGTCATTTGCTGGGTGAGTTGTACCTATGATGATCACAGTGATGTTAAGAGCATCACCACACGCTCTACTCATTTTTTCAGTTGAATCTGAACCAGAACAGGAATATTAAGGAACTGTAACAATATGTTTTAATAACAGTAGGAACCGGAATGATATTTACCATAATTTCACGAACTGAAACAATATTTTTTTATAAATTCACGAACCGGAATAACGTTCCGGTTTTGCTCCTGCTTATTTCGAACCATGCTTTATTTAATAAATTTCCACATTGAATGAAATGAAACTTTCTGGTGTAAATTCAGATTCTCTGAGTTTCGTAATTTTCTAAAAAGTATTCTACCCTTGGAATTGGAGGATTAAATCTGCTTCTTTAACCCATTTCCCTCCAAAACTATAACGTAGGGTGTCGTCAGCTTTTTTAATGATAGTCGTTTTTCACCACAAATTATCAAAAACAATCCTCACTTTATTCTATCGAAAAATATATGTCATTAAGTAATATAAATGTTATAATTTTAAAATAGCGTAGCTTTGTAGTTAATTTAAGGTGCCAGTCTACCTTTAAAATGCAATTTTCTGTCAAAAATCTGACTTTCTATGTTTGATTTACATTAAAGTCTGCTAATTTAGCTTTCTAAATCAGTATGAAGTTTGCTTCTATCTTGCTCAGAACTTGAGTTACAGGTATTTTACTATTAGTCATTTAATAGGTAAAACTTCGTTTTTAATTATAGTTTCTCCTTTTTCTCAGATCTTCAACATTTTACCTTATCACATAACATCATAACTAAAAAAATTCTAACTGTAAGCTTATGGAAATCTGCAAAAATACTCTAAGGGATATATTTAGGTAATGTGCCTCTACTGTGATCATAGTTTTTTCTTTCATCTTTTAGTTGAAACAAGTTATAAATTAACATGTATTTTTTTTGTGTGTGTAAAAAACGTTAGCTTCCATAATATTTTTAGTAACAAAGTTATAGTCATGAAAATGTTTAAAAACCTGAAGAATGTTTCATTAATAATGATAAAATTTACAGAATAAAAATATATTAATTTAAATTTGAGTTTTGGTGTTTTGCAAAAGTGCGATTTTATATAAATTTTTATGCATGTTTCGAGCATAAAAAATCAAAGTATTTAAAAATATACACATTTTTACATGTTGGTCACAACTTTTAGCTATATTCTATGACATAATTCACATAAGTATCTATTTTTTCGAATATTAAAAAAAATCCCTTCTGAAGGTAGGCACAGGCACCTTAACCCCTTGGGGACGAGTGACCTGTATACGTGCCGCATAAATTGTTCGGAATTCTTTCTTATTCTCATCGGTAAAATTTGGCGGCACAGATGTCATATACGCACCACATTTGCATGTGCTTTTTTCGCCCGCCAATTTGGCGAAAATGTTGTTTTTGAATATAAGTTACAAATTATATGCAATAACAGGGCGTGATTTTTTATTGCAATATAAAAATAAAATAACGTGAAAAAATGAAAAAGATTCTAGTATTTTAAGAAAGGAAATAATAAAAGTAAATAAATGGTAGTTTGATATAAATAATTATTGATATAGTATATAATGAAAAGAGTTTAAAGAATTAAAATAAAAAATAAGAGTAAATAAACATGAATTTAATAAAAAAGGAAACAATATTTAAACAGGTATAAATAATAAACTTAATAAGTAACAAAAAAGTAAATATAATTTTCACAATAAATCGTAAATATTAATACTTATAGCCATGTTGAATGCATGCAGTTGTATCATTTAATCAGTACATTTTACTGAACTTTTCTCATTTTATTTTCCTAACCGATAACTACCGAGCCGATCTAGAAAATAATAGAGTTAAATTCCTGATGACTATTTCTACTCCAACGTGAGTTATATTTTATGTCTGTACAGCAACCCCCAAGATAATGCAGGAGCAAAAAAGTTCTAAAACTCCGATTTCTGTGACATTGTTGGGGTTGAATATTTAAAATTTGATGTGGTGAGTTTTTTAAGTGTAAATTTTCAAAATGAACAGTTCCTAAAAAGTTCGAAACTTAAAAGGTTAAAATAAGAATAAAAACGTCATAAATTGCGTTTTATTTGGAACTGTTAGAGTTGTAAACATGGAATTTGACATCATAGAACAGTTTCTTCTCTTTCGGATTGACATTAACAGAATTTTCAATTTTTTAATCGGATACAACCCGATCTCTACAGTATTATTTATATGTATTCTAACCTTCTCTTTGTCCCTATATGCCAATGATATATGATACAAACAGTAATTTTTCCGACTGAGTGAAAATGTTTCCAGGTAGGAAGTCGGGTCCAGGAATCTTTTGCCGTAACTGCCAATTCTCCTCCAATTGAACTGTTTGGACGTCATCCATATCAACACAATATTCACTAAAAAGCATTGGCAATTAAAGTCAAATGTTCTGGGTCAAGTCCATGCTGGGATGTTCTAAGTGAATATTGTTTCGACTGAGATGTCGTCCAAAGAGTTCAACTGGATGAGGACTGGCAACTAAAGCCAAATGTTTTGGGTTCAAGTTCCTGCCTGCACATGTCTTAAATGAATATTGTTTCGGCTGAGATGTCTTCCAAAAAGCTCAATTGGAAGAGCATTTGCAATTAAAGCCAAGTGGTTCGGGTTCAAGTTCCTACCTGCACATGTCCTAAATGAATATTGTTTCGGCTGAGATGTCGCCTAAAGAGCTCAACTGGAAAAGCATTCGCAATTAAAGCCAAATGTTTCGGGTTCAAATTCCTATCTGCAAATGTCCTAAGTGAATATTGTTTTGGCTGGATGTCGTCCTAAGAGCTTATTTGGAAGAGCATTGGCAATTAAAGCTAAATGTTTTGGGTTCAAGTTCCTGCCTGAACATGTCCTAAGTAAATATTGTTTCGGCTGAGATGTCGTGTAAAGAGTTCATTTGGAAGAGTATTGGCTATTATAGTCTAAGGTTCTGGATTCGAGCCTTGGTCTAGGCACTCTTTTCACTCAATTAGAAAAATTACTACTTGGATTTTTGATTTTGTTAAACATAATTTAAAGGTAAACAAATGATAAATGTTACATAGATTATATTAAGTGGGTAACAAGCTACATTAACCTTTAACTGAAGTTACCGGTCTCATAGACCGCTGCTTTTTTATTATTTTTATAGTTTAACTTGTAACTTTTAGTTTAACTACAAACATTAGCAAAACTTTGTTCCGTTTGTAATTTTCATACAGTCACAAGAGACTCTGAATTTTAATTATAAGAGCCCTGTACAAATAGTTAAGTGCAAAAACACTATTCTACGAGTTAATCTCGCCTTTTATTCATCATTCAATGGACCGGTTTGACAGACCGCTTCATAGTAGTTATGTGACAATTTATCTAAAGAAACTCATAAATCTCGCGACTTTTCAAGCATACTTAAGAAAATTAGAGCAGAGACAGACAGACTGACGAGCTGAAGTCATAAATATATGATGAAAAGTGTTGAAAATGGCTTTTGTTAAAACTACTGAATGCAATGCATTTTTGACTCTCTCCCTTGAAACAGTTTATGATTCCCAGAAGGAATTAGAAAAACGCCTGATAAGAATTAATCACTTGTAGTTACAGAAAAGATCTTTTAAAGATTTTAACTCCAAAATAGGAAATATAAAAGAATCTCATAACTTAACGAGCTGTATACGATTTATGTTATTGTTTGAAGTGCAAAATGGCGCCAAATCAGAAATTATTTCAGACTCGGACAGAAGTAAAGTTATTCTTGAATGTAATTCATATCTTTAAGTGGTCTTGAAATTTGAAGATTGCATTCTGTTTTTGGTAATGAGTACCTTTTGTTTGTCTGCTATAAATGAATTCTAGCATCAATAGGTACTTTGTTCTATGAATAGAAGTTGTTTTTTTCTTCATTTACAGCTACAGACTTACAGACTAATTTAATAAATTCTGAAAAATTTGCATAATTAGTGGGAACACAATATAAAGTTGCTATAGAAGCTTTAGTCAAGCAGCTTTCCAGATTAATTATTGATTTTGTTGTTTATTTATTTGTTTGTTTTGCGATATCCAAAGGGCTTTGATATTCTAAAAACAGCTCTTTTGTTATAAATCCCTTTATGTACTTCTGCTTTCCATTATATTTTTTTATGAATCTCTTCCTTTTATGATTTCAGTAAAATCTCTGGAAATAGGACCTGGAAATTAGTGGATTTCGCCTTAAGAGAATACACTAGCCATACAAAGAAAGAAAAATGACACGGCAAAGTTAAACTTATGGGGAAAATCTTTACTAAATTCTAGCTTTTTTTTTCTTTCTCTTTTTTTTTTTTTTGCATAGGATACTTGAGGTTGATAATTTGATAATTAATGTTATGTGTTTGTAATTTTTAAATTTTGGTTGCAGCTTTTAGTATTTGGATTTAGCGATATGTTCATTGTTAGAACGGATTCCAACTGGTTCCAAAAGTGAAGTGTCCGCATATAAAAAAACCCATAAGCGAAATTGAAAAGGTACAAACGCACAACATTGCATATCAACCTAGATATTATATGCAATAAGAAAAAAATCATTTGAAAATATTCTAATACAAACCAAAAACGAAAGATCTATAAATTTTTCTCGCATGGGTTTAACATTAGTATTGGAGTTTCTTCAAGTAATTCAGTAGGCACTGATTATATATATATATATATATGTATAATGTGCGTTTGTGGAATAATAAATATCTTCAACAATGCAATTAAACAAAATCAAGACTTTAAAATAGCCATTGATATGGAAAAAAAGTCAAGAAAACCTAATTTCATAGGGAAAACAAAAGTAAAATAAAATAAAATAAATCTATATTATAAAAAGGCCAAACGTATCTGTGCGTAACCGTAAAGCATACGTCATTTTACGAATGGCAACATTTTCAAATGCTATTTGGTTCTGCAATTTTCGATACTGCAAATTTTATACTTCTAAATATCGCACATTTTCAACTTTTACACCATCATATATAGAAAAATTTGTACTTTTAAATGCAATTTGTTTGAAAGTTGTATCTCATTTTATTCTTGGCATACTAATTTTTTTATAGTTTTTAGCGCGAATTTTTTAATTATAGCAACAGAATTACACCATTTTCTCTTAAAATCGAAAAAAAAAATGTAAATTTTTTGTGCACATGTAAATTTTGAGAAGATGAAAATTATGACGGGTTTAGATTTCACACGAAATTCTAAGATTCAATTCGTGTCAATTTGAAATATTTTTTTCATACACATTTATTATACCAAACATAAGAGCCTCAAATGATAACTTCATCTTAATAATTGATCTTTATTGTATATCTTTATTATTATATTTTTACATATGTGATTAAAGTTTAATTTTAATAATTTGAGCAACTGGGTTTTATAGAAATAGTATTTTTTTTTTTTTTTTAACTTTAAATAATATTTGTTTGAGAGTTTGACTGACCATTGTAAGATGCATTTTTTACTGTAGCTAATTTTGTAGGTTTATAATAAATCAATGAAAGAGTTCCTTCTTAAACATTTACATTAGTGGAAATACGACATGCTGCACCTTGTATTAATAAAAAAGATTTTATACTGTTAACATACAAAGTCTTATTCACAAAAAATAAGCATATTAGATCCATGTATATCTAAGCTTTAAAACATTTTTTTTAAATTAACGTACTAATTTTAAAGTATTATATTAATTATTTTATGTAAAGGGTGTATTCAAAAAATATTTTTCCACCCTCAACAGTTTGAAATTTTCTGTGGCAGTTTCAGACTTATTTTTAAAAGTAAAAGCATCCCGTAAGGCATGGTGACGTCACTGCGACATCGTTGTGAAGTCACACTGTGACTTTGGGACCATCGATTATCGATGTGACGTCACGTGACGTCAATGTGAAGTCACAATGACTAAAATGTGAAGTCGTTATGGCCGTTTTAGAGCTCGTTTGTAACTTCATATTGTGACCTCTTTGTGAAGTCACAGTGTGAGAAATTTGTGAAAAATGTGTCATTTGTGACTACTTTAACATTAACATCGTGACGAAACTGTGACAAAAGCGACGTTGTGACAAAAGTATTTTTTAAAGTAAATAACATGTTTTGAAGAATTTTTGTAATTTTCTAAAGATTTTTAAGAAATCTCATCTCAGTCACAATGTGACGTCACTGAGTGGTGGCATTTTGGTCGTCACAGATGCGATGTGATGTCACTGTGACCATGCATGCTATGAGGGATGGGACTTGCTGAGGTGATTTTAAAACCGATATATAAGAGTCCGTGTGATATCACTTTTTGCTTAATTAATTAGAATTTGATTTATAAATAATTATTTTCTCAGTATGACCTTTTTTTCGTTGCCAGATCTCGCGCTTCAGAAAACTCAGTTCAAAACGACCACTTTGACAGCCTTTTTTGCAAAATTTTCTGCGTAAAAAAAAAAAAAAAAAAAAAAAAAAACGTTGAGTATGGCACATTGTGTATTTTCTAAATAAGAGAATTTGCGAGTTTTATACGTTTGAGAGCAAAAATGAATTTTAAAATTAATCAGAAATTAAGTAGTTTGGATTGGAATACACCATTAAATCTTAAAATCGATTTTTCTTGATCTTAACTTTTCCCATCCCAATGCCTCAATTAATCAATATTTTCTACCTTATGAAAAGAAAAAGCATAACGCGAGGAATGCGAGAAAATCGCAAGATATAAGGCGATATGCTCGAGTATGAAAGATTAAAATTCAAAAGTACCAAGAGAGGTTGTTAGTGCTCCGTAGTTTTACCAAAACATGAAGTTTCAAGATCTGTAGAATGCCAAATAAAAGGTTTAAGTAAGATTTCTAGGTGAATTACAAAATTTATGTTTCTGGATGCATTCTATTATAAATTTTATTGAATTGGCCTGATCTATATTTGTTCGTGTGAATAATAAATGTTATAAAACTTAAAAGTTAATACATAGAAACATTCATTTGTAGTTATAAGCCAAATGAATATGTAATTAGGCAAAATATAAAATCCTACACTTATTCAGGGTGACTAGAAATAAACGCCTCAATTTGAAAATTTAATAACTCATTGATTATAATAAATATGAAAATAAAGTGAATTATTTTAAAACTGATGTATCTTAAATTTCATGTACTGTAACTGTAAAAATAGTTCAAATTTCCGTCAACAGATGACACTGCACCATTTGAAGCTACAATAATGCTCAAATAAGTAAATAATAATAATAATAATAATAATAATAATAATAATAATAATAATAATAATAATAATAATAATAATAATAATAATAATAATAATAATAATAATAATAATAATAATATTCTTTAAGTGCAATGATCGACACAACTTGATATTTCTTAAATCGATTTTACATGCAAGTTTCAACATTATAGTAGTCTGAGACCGTCATCTGTTGACGGAAATTTGGACTATTTTTACGTTTACATCAGTACATGAAATTTAAGTCCCACTAGATGTAAATGTCACTCATTTCATATAAATATCCATTAAAGTTAATGAATTATTGAATTTTCAAATTGGGACGTTTATTTCTAGTCGCTCTGTATATGGCCTCAATTGAAGTAATACTTTAGAGTAAAATCTATTTTACCGGAACATGTCTGTAGCGGAATTTACATCAAATGTAAATATCTCAAAAGACCGGCAAAAATGGCACAATACAGTTATATAAGGTAGTTCACGCTAAGAATAAAAACTGTCTATCAGAGATGAGTTCGGGCTAGTTTTTCGGAACCCGAGCCCGATGATTTGAAATCCGAGTCCGAAATTTTTGTGACACCAGATTCCAAACTCGCCCGAGTATGGGTACCATATCGACAGTATGCAGTAGAAAATTGTTACTAATATTTTAAAACTGTCTCAAGATTCATTTTATCATTTAAAAATATCTTCTTGCACGAAAATAAGTATCAATTTCAAATACTTCCTCGTGACAAACATTTCAAGATTTAAAAGCCCCTGAAAAACTTATTAAAATAGCAGATTTGTTATTTATATCCATCCAATGGGAGAAAATTGCAAAAATTACAATTCTTGTTAATTTAAAATATCAATGGACAACTGTGGCAGAAGCACAAACGTTCTATTTCCAGTCATGTTGGGAAAGAACTTCAAGCAGAACGTGAAGATAGACAAGGAATATCCCATAGTTTCTTTATGCTGAAAACACTCACCGTGCCTTGACTTCAGTTCAGAATCCGACAAAATACCGTATTTACTCGTGTATAAGGCGCACTTTTTTTTTCAAAAAATTAGGGCAAAACTCCTAGGTGCGCCTTATACACGGAATAATTTTTTACTGTTGGATGCAGTCGAACTATATATATATGAAACAAGAAAATATTCAAAGAAGATATTAAAACTCGGAAAATGTTACTTAATTGAAGTATTACTGCATATTTATTTCACTTTTTGCAGTTTTTTATACAACAGAGCTAGTGACATTATCTAAACGCTAATTAGCTATTCTCTTTACCGCCACTCATTCCTATTTCCCGTTATTCTTTTACAGGCCCGTAACCAGACGGGGGGCAGGTGGGGCTGAGCCCCCCCTAGCGTCCTCTAGAGCCCCCTCTAACAATTTCTTTACTTTCTACTTTTTTATTTTTATTTTTTTTTTATTTTATTTTTTTATTTTTTTTTTTAACAAAATCTATATTTTAACTTTTCTCAAAAAAAAAAAAAAAAAAAAAAAAAAAAAAAAAAAAAAGTAAGAGAATTTTTTTAGATTTTTTAACTGCCTTGAATAAAATAGGAATACGCCAAGAATTTTGTATTCGGAACCTTATTAGATTAGTTGTTTTCTGTTATCTTGCTAGCAGTATAATGCATTTCTCGAAACACATTTTAAAGGAACATTTCTTTCTCCTGAAAAAAATTAAGTCCAGATGCACTAACTGGTCACCACATGTGTTAGTACATCGCTATATTTTCAAAGCAACGATCTTACGCAGAATGAATAAAAATAGACAGATGGTGTTCAAGTTGACCGATAATTAGTCAAGTGATGTTCAAAATCTTGACTTAGACATAGTCATTAAAAACCCATGTTTCTAAATTTTAATGGTTTGCTTGTTGACAATATGTACTTATCAGTAGATTTAGTTAAAGATGAAATATCACTTGGAAACTGGAACGTTTTAAAATTAAAAAGATAAAAAATTTCAATTTATACACGTGGAATAAAAAAAGCCAGTAATTGTTTCATTGTATGGGTTACAAGGGTGTACATTAGAAAAAAAAAAGTTTATTTTATTTTATTTTTAGTTATTTCTTTATTTTATTTTTGTTTGTGTGTTAAATGAAAACATTTTTTTTATTTTCAATTTGTCATATAACAATAAAAAAAATAAGCAAAAAAAAAAACATGATTAAGGTTAAGTTTATTATAAGATTACGGCAAAAATATCTGCAATAACTTGATGTATGAAATATTAATAAATAATTATAGTATTAGGAAATAAAATATTAATAAAATTTAATAAATTACGATTTGCCGTTAGTTAAAGATATTAAAAGTAGGAAATTAAAATAAGAATAATAAATTAAGTTTCATTAAGTATGTAATTTCTACCATAACATATGCAAAAAAACCTGTTAATTTTTAACTAAAAAATAAACTTTTTTTTTTATCAAAAAGAAAACAGATTTCAAAAACTATTGCAAATTATTTTTTCATAATAATTAATAAGACATTAAATTAAGAGCATTATATTTTTACCATGTGTATTATTAATATTTATGTATATTAATTTGATTTTTTGGAGTCGGCGCCAATCTAACCACGATAAAAAATAATTGTCCTTTAAAAATTATAACAAAATTCAGCAAAAACATTGTGAAAATAAATTTAATTTTAAATCAATCAACTCGAATCAACTTAGAATCCTATATTTTAAAATCTGTGTGTTTGGTTGGTCCCCCCCCCCCCCCATTAATGGCCAGTACAAACGCATTATTTTATACCAACCATAGTTATAGTTGTTAATCTTATTTGAAAATATACATTTAAACTCGTGAGATAAAATGTTACAAAAATGGTGAGATTAAAAATTTTAAATTAAATATTAAATCAGAAAAAATTTCATAGATAATTGGATATGTATCTATTGGACACTTAGACTGGTATCCAAAAGTTAAGCATAATTGGTAATTAAGTAATTATTTTTAAGTAATGAAAGAAATATGAATCGGAATGTGCTGAAACTCCAGGTGTGTAAACAAAATAGTACGCGTCACATATTTTCGCGAAGAGTTTTCCCCGAAATCGAACAGGGGACCGTCAACAAATTGAAAAAGAACGAAGATCTTTTGGATAACCCTGTCAAAACTAATGTAGCAAAAGCATTCAAACTGCGCATTATGATTAATTGGCTTATTGTAATGTACTGTGTTAATTTTTACAAGGATAGCATGTATACTCGTAGAGAAATTAAGGTTTTTATAAAAACAGTCCTAAATTTTTCCAAGTTTTTTGCATATAATTTGCAGAGTTCTTATTATAAAATAATGTTCTTTTCTGAAAATATGACAAACATCATTGTACACAATACCCTGTCATCAGAATTTAAAAATAATAAAAATTGTATGAAAAATGAGTATGTTTAGTAAATAATTTTTCATTGCGCATACGTCAATGATATCAAAATGTCATTTGCATATTGTGCTAGCTAAATGTATCGAGCAACTTCTGTAAAAGTTTCAAAAACATAGCTTGAAAATTCTGAAAATGGGAGCCTATAGAATCAACTCAAAATCCTTTATTCCCTAAATGAAGCAAAAAGATGAGGGGCTGTATCCATATTCCATTGTTTAGTGCCTACACAATATTGCACGTACAACTATATTTAGGTAAAACCCCTGATTTTTTTGCTTCCTTTAGGAATAACGGATTTTGAGATGATTCTATAGGCTTCCATTTTCAGAATTTTCAAGCTATGTTTTTGAAACTTTTACAGAAGTTGCTCTATACATTTAGCTAACACAATATGCAAATGACATTTTGATATCGTTGACGCATGCGCAATGAAAAATTATTTACTAAACATACTCATTTTTCATACAATTTTTATTATTTTTAAATTCTGATGACAGGGTATTGTGTACAATGATGTTTGTCATATTTTCAGAAAAGAACTTATTTTATAATAAGAACTCTGCAAATTATAAGCAAAAAAACTTGGAAAAATTTAGGCCTGTTTTTATAAAAACCTTAATTTCTCTACGAGTATACATGCTATCCTTGTAAAAATTAACACAGTACATTACAATAAGCCAATTAATCATAATGTGCAGTTTGAACGCTTTTGCTACATTAGTTTTGACAGGGTTATCCAAAAGATCTTCGTTCTTTTTCAATTTGTTGACGGTCCCCTGTTCGATTTCGGGGAAAACTCTTCGCGAAAATATGTGACGCGTACTATTTTGTTTACACACCTGGAGTTTCAGCACATTCCGATTCATATTTCTTTCATTACTTAAAAATAATTACTTAATTACCAATTATGCTTAACTTTTGGACACCAGTGTATATTGAACTTGGCTGGACTTGCATAGACACCAAAAAGTCAAATTAATGTACACAAAAATAAATATAATAATACGCATGGTAAATACGCATTCTCTTAATTTAATTTCTTATTAAATATATTGTGTAAAAATAATATTTTAAACCTTACAGTAGTTTTTCAAAAAGGTTTTATTTTTGATTAAAAAAAATTATTTTCCGATGATCATGAAGTATTTTGCATTTATTAATTTCCTTATAGAAAAATTCCGTTATAGAGAGGTTTTACACTCTAGACTAGAGGTCTGCACGGGCCCGGCCGGCGGAAACGTTCCGAATTTTCTAACGGGCCGGGCTGGCAAAAAAATTGAACGGGCCATACGGACCGGGCCGATAAAAAAATTTAGTGGGCCTGACGGCTCGTTATAATGATTTAGGCACAAACGATAAAATAACAGCTGTTGTTAATGAATATGACTTTAATGAAAATAAGTATTAATGTGCGTCACGAACCAACACTAGTTTCACAACATCGATGCAGAAATATAACTTCTACAGTGTAGAGATCGGCAACGGACAGTTACATTGTGTGTAACACGGGCTTAATATTTTTAGCAGACTCGTGCCGGGCCGAAATCAGACTTGCATTGTTTTTCTACATACAGACGAGCCGGGCCAAAACTAGAATTAATTGATCTCAAGATGTGTATGTCAGACAACATGATTTGTAAAATTATTAATAGCGATAAAGAACTTATGTTAACGTAATCTTTGTATATGTTATTTCTTGGTGATTCTTAAATACAGTTTTCTACAATGCTAAAGTTTCATAAATTTTCTGACTAATTTTTAACTGTAAAAGCATAATATTGACAAGCCTGATTTTTGAAGGGATTTGGAATCAAACAGCCTTTTTATTTTTTGTAAAAAGGATATTTGTATAACCTTGTTGAAATATAAGTTATTTTGTCAAATGGTTGTACATTTTTCTTCCAACCAATGTTGTCGCTTCCGGAAATTCTATTCAAAACGCTAACTTTGACAGTATTTTTTTAGCTTTCTTGTATCAAAAAATGTATAAATCCATTCGATTACACAGTTTCTGAATAAAAACGTCCGCTAATCTAATGCATTTTCAAAAAAAAAAAAAAAAATAAAAAATGAATTCAGAAAGCACTTTTTTTGAATTAGAGAATGAATTTGGATTTGGAATGTTTAATAAAATAATATAGAAATATTTCCATAAATCTATTTTTACTATACAGCTTCAAAAGTTACGATGTTTTTAACTTTCTTTTTTTTTTCTTTTATTAGAAACCATATTAATTTTTTAATGAATCTTTGTTTGAATATTGAAAGTCTAAGAATCTAAGTTATCATAAATGTTGAAAATGTATATTTCCTGTAAAATATACTGTAAAATCCTCCCGGTGACATATATGGAGTATTCTTTAACCCTTTCCGGCACGGACAAGATCTGCTATAGTAAAATTAGAAATTATCGACTGGCACCGGAATTCACAAACAAATTTTTTGGATATTTCGAAACTCCTATTTTAAGCTTTTATTATAAATGCAAAATTTTACTAAAATATTATTGGTGCCGTATGCAAGTTTGGAATTAAAATTAAGTATCCCAGACCGGGCACAGTGTGTCGGAAAAGGTTAAAAGAATCTTAATTATACGATAAAAATCTAAATTTTTTAGAAATAATAGAAATATTGACGGGCCACAACGGGCCGGGCCGAATTTTTGACTTTTACAACGGGCCGGGCCCAGGCCTGGAAATTCCGGCCCGTGCAGACCTCTACTCTAGACACTATAGGCAGGTCCATTTTATCAGTTTTTGCTATATTTAGTTTGCTTAAGATATAGATTGTTAAAAAATGTTAGCCCCCCAGAAAATTTTCAGAGGCCCCCCCTGCCATGTCTCGCTGGTTACGGCCCTGTTCTTTTACAACCCGAAATCTAAAAATGCATTTTCGTCTTGTTTTCTGGTCTGGTGTAATGTTTGTTTCGACTTTTTTTTTACTGAAATTCATTTGGTCATTCTTCTTTAGCGGAGCAAATTTATGGTGCGCGTTATACACGAGATTTTAAGAAATCGCCATTTTTACTTGTAAAGTAGGGGTGCGCCTTATACACGAGTAAATACGGTATTTCTTTTTCAACAATTAAATTCCCTTTGAAACGGATTTCTACAGGATTGTTAACGAATTTAAGAAACTGTCACTACATTCTTATTTCTTGCGCCAACCGAATATTTTTCAAAAGTTGGCGTCACTGTATACATATATATTGTAGAATCGGTTTAATTCGATAGAAAATTTGGGCACCCTTGTTTTCTCCATTTCTAGTCCTTTTCAAATTTTGTGAAGGTTTTGTTTTTTGTTTCCCATGCCTATTCGGGAATCAGGACCTGGAGCAGAGTGCTAACTGATGGAAACTCAAACATTAACTCATAGAAACTTTCAATATATTTTTATAGGTGTGCCTTTAAAAATTCTTTGAGATTCTTTATGTAATTCATTTTCTCCAAGTTTCTTGTGAATAAAAAAAAATACAAATAAACGAATTAATATGTATTTTATTCAAATTTACAAGTTGCCAACTTTTATTGAAAACTTTTTCAAAGCACTTTCTTATTTTCTAGTATCAATTCAAAAGAGAGAGAGAGAGAGAGAGAGAGAGAGAGAGACATTTTTTGCAACGACACAAAATAAAGAGGTCACAAAATACATTTGAAATGAAATAACTGTCAATCAAAACAGAACAAAACTTTATGCTAATGTTTCAATTGATATATTGAGTTTTTTGAGAACGTTTGTGTCATTCACACAATGCTTTGACGTAAAAGTATGTCCTCTAAAATAGAATACAGTATTCAATTCTGAATATAGCAACACAAATAACTGTATTTCTGCTTTTCTTTTTTAGGTCAGATGGAATTGTTTTGTGAAAACAAAACGAATTCTTCAAAAGCATTAGCAATAATAAGAAAATAAAACAATAAGTTGCTATCCAAGGTACATTTTACTCAGACATTTTGAAAATTAAAATTACAAAGATAGAAATCAGACTCAAAGTTTCGATTTGAAACCAAAACGTCAAAAAATTAAATAAATGTTACAATATCTCAGCATACCAAAATAGTACAAGCTTCAATTATTTGTTATCATTACCAAAAAGACAACCGATTAATTCGATTTTTATAAAAGTTGTTGGTAAAATTATTACTTACATCGATTAATATGTTATCGTCGGGAATAGATACTACCTTATTGAAAAATCGATCCTCAACACACATACACTTTTTAAGCTCACATTTCATAGGCTATCAAAGCCTGAGAGCTAATGTGCTTGCAGTTCTCTAATGTATGTATGCATGTATGTACATAACGCAATAACTCTTGATAGAAACATCCGATTTGCTTCAAATTTTGTAACTATGTTCTTTCTGATAAGACGCTTTCCTGATTAGTTTTGTGGTTGGTTGATTAAGTATAAAGGGGGGGGGGGAACGAGAGCCTAACCTCCTTTAATTTAGATAAATGGGTTTTTTTACGCAGAATTAACTTATTTGCTTCAAATTTTGTAAATAGGTTTATTATGATAAGACGCTTCCGTAATTAGTTTTGCGCTTTCATCGATTAAAATCGATTTAGTATAAAAATAGGCAATTTATAAAAATTAGTATAAAAATAGGAATGGTGCCATGATATCTTCCTTAATTTAGATAAATGAGTTTTTCACACAGAATTATCCGATTTGTTTTAAAATTTGTAAATAAGTGAAGCTGATAAAGCGCTTCTCCGATTTTTTAAAGGTTCATTGGTTAAATATAAAGAGGGGGGGGGGGTAGAGGAGCTAATTCCCCCCTATTTAGATAAAATCGACTTTTCATGCAGAGTTATGCAATTTGCTTTAAATTCAGAATACCGGTCTATTATGATAAGGTTCTTTCCTGATCAGATTTTGGAGGATCATTGGTAAAGTATAAAGAGGGAATGAGAGAGCTATTCCCTCTTAATTTAGCTAAATGGGATTTTTGTTGATCTCCTTTTTTTGAAGGGTATTATTCTTTGAAATGAGAGTACAATATACAGTTAATGTGAATAGCCCGCGAGCTCAATGTCATCACTTGCAGGAAATTTGTTTTTGTGAGAAATTTAACTATTTATACTGACTAACTATTATACTGACACCTGAAAGGGTTTTCAGTGTTCCTGTAAGTCTAATTAGTGGCCTTACTGTTTTCCAAACAAAATTATTTTGACAACATTAATAAAATCAAATTTCACTTCAGCAATTAAATAGTAGAATAAAAATGACGAACTAAGGGTGTATTTCGATTCAAACTGCTTATTTTTCGATTTATTTTTAAATTCATTTTGCTCTCACATGCATCAAACTGGCAAATTGTCTTATTTAGAAAGTATGCAAGGTGCAGTGATTGTCGATTCTTTGATAAATGCAAAAAATATTGCAAAAAAAAAAAAAAAAAAAAAAAAAAAAAAAAAAAAAAAAAAGCAATCAAAAGCGGCATTTTGAACCGATTTTTTTTCAAGCGGGAGATCTGGGAACGAAAAGAAGGGTCATACTGAGAAGATGATTGTTTATGAATCAAATTCTAATGAATTGAGTGTAAAATGACATCACACGGCACCTTGTACGTCTCTTCAAAAATGTACTCAGCAAGTTTCATGTTTCTACTTTGAAAAATGTGTCTGAAATTGTACCAGAAAATTTCGAACTGTTGAAGGTGAAAAAGCGTTTTTTCGAATACACCCTTAAATCAATTAAAATTGGGTGAACGGACAGATCAAATTATTGAGTGTTCTCGCCCCCCACTGAACCGATATAAGTTGGCACCTTTATTCTTTGAAGTATTTTTGAGCCATTGACAGAGAATGGTTGATGCATCATTTTCAGCTATTTTAAAAGATGATCGGATGTTTTGTTTTGTTGTTTGAGAAAAATATTAAACGTACAAGGAAAAGGAACTCCACAACATAACATTTCTTGTTTATTAGTGGAAAAGTTTAATTGAATTCAACTTTATTAATGTGTTACATAAAAATAACTTTCCTTCTAAATCTGTGTTAATGGCATTGGCTTTTAAAATCTGATTCAGAGTAATTTTAACATAATAGCAGTTGACTGTTTTTTAAATTTATATTATGAGTGTTTCCTTTTTTCGAATGGGAATAAATGCATATTTATCACGTTCGCTGCCGCAGACGCACCAGCGCGTGATAAGGCGCAAACGTTAATGGGCCATTCACGGGCCAGCACGTGATGTGGGGTGACGTCCAATAGCCAGTCACGCGCTGGCGCGAGAAAATCTTTCACTGATTCTTTGTTACATAAAATAAATCGGCTTTTGGGAAAAACCCATTTCTACAGTGCGGCATTAACTGCTATCACATCTTCACGTAAGCGGCAGGGAACGTGTTAAATAAGTATAAAAATAAAAATACTTTTACGGAAAAAAACCACTCTTTTTTAATTAGTTAATGTTTATTTTAGAAATTATGCCTGATTATAGTGTTAGATTATATCATTTTTCTTTTATTTCATACATATTTTCATTATCAAGATTGTTTGGGCCGTGTTAGCTGCGTTCGTAATTATATAAATACGTAGCATTTATAATCGTCGTTCAGTGTGTCCGTCAGTCTGTTTGTCCGTCCGCATATACAGAGCAAAAACTACTCAACCGAATCGTTTGAAATTTAAAATATATAATTATTGCATAATTTTGTCGAGTCATTTCAAATTTTATGAAAATTGAATGCATAGTTTAATAATTGCAGAGAGAATCAAAATTATTCCGTTACAATATGGTCAATGAGAAAAATAGTTTCAAGTGCATTTTAATGATGTTACACTCTTTCGTACATAATAAAAGCCATATACACCTATTAAGTGTATAAAAAATGTACATTCTATACAATCTGTCGTGCAAATAATATCTGTTATTAATTTACAGGGTCACACAAAAGTATCTCATTACATAATGGTTTAGGAGGAAACATTGTTTGAGGCGCGTTTTAATTATTTAAAACTATTTCACATTTTATGAAATTGGTATACATTACTGTGATTTATCACAAGTTAATTCCTGTGTAATAGAAAGCAGATAGTGCTTACAGGGACACACAAAATATTTCGGCTACTATACTGTATCGGAGGTAACTGTATACTATTACATTATAATCTGAATATTTTCAAATCTTCGTTATAGTACGAACGAACCTCATTTGCAACACTTGAAGGGCAATTTTCGAATTGTTAACTTTTTAAGCAGCCTAACCGTGTTTTTCAGTCGCGCAACTTTTGTAATCAAAGGCTTAATTAACACAAAATCGACATTAAAACTTTTTTTTTATGTGAGTGAGATAAATAAAAATGTAAGATTATTAAATAAAAATTCTTATACCAATTCTATTCTTAGGTACTATTTTATGAATCATTAAACATGAATGGAAAATTCTTTAAGACGCTTGGCTACTTTTAATGATGAATCAAATATCTACACAGGTGATGAAACTTCGATTAAAAAATTTTAAAAAACTTTACGAACTATCCAAATCTGAAATATAATAGCTCCCTGCACTGCACGATTTACTTCTTGAATAAAATTCATTATTGAAATCGCGAATTTTTTATTTACATTTAAAAAAGTTTTTATTAGTTATTTTCGTACAATTTAAAATAAAATATTTTTTTTTGTTTGCATGTAAAGTACAAAACCCCCGGATTATACAGAAGACATCCGAGCATCTTAAACGATCGGCTAGTGTTAAAATCTATCTAATAAATGTTTATCAAGAGAAGAATCCTAATACTTTCAATTGATATTGGATTTTTTTTATTTTCATGTTTGCGCTATTAACAGGGGTAACCATTTTTGAAATAAATGTATTTATTTATTTATTTATTTATTTATTATTTTTATTTTTATTTATTTATTTTTTATTTTTATTTATTTTATTTATTTTCTATTTTATATACATAGGTATATGGTATTAATAAATGTTGGGTGGGGCTTGTTGAGCTCAAGCCATATGGTAGTACTCTCCACCCAGTTGAACTTGCACAATTTCTTGAATAAACAGGCCCTTTAAAACAAAATGAAACGCTCAGTTCTGAATCTGACAGTACAAACGACTATATTTTTGCTTTAATTTATACCAGACAGAATAGATTTTTGGAGAAAAAAAATAAATCCTTCAAATGCATTACCTAGAACAACAAAACCGTAAAATATTTCAATTGTCACAAAAGTTATTATTTACCCCCCGACTGATATGTCATTGTCAACTATAGAAGTATTTCAATGGAGATTTGAGTACCATTTTTTTTGCTCGTCTCAGGAAGATATTAAAATAAAAAAAAAAAAAAATTTTCATCAGCGGAAAACTTCTTTTTTAACCATAATACTTTGCTTGTAAGCAATTTTAATTGAATTCAACTTTATTTCTCCGTTTCATAAAAATAACTTTTTTTTCCTTCTAAATCTATGTTAATAGCATTGACTCTTTAACCTTTTCAAGGATGGTAGCGACACGGTGTGACCTCTTAATCTTGACCCATTCACGATGAGCATCTTTACACTTCTTTTAAGTCTTCCACGACAGTTGACACCTGTTTTTCCATAAAACATAGACTGTTTCTAAAAAGAATAACATTTAAAATAAGCTGTCTCAAAAATGTACTGTTTAATGAAAAGAAGTGCAAATATTACCACCATATCAAAAACATAAATTGCACTGCCTGCGTTCTGTACAAGGCTAACAAAAAAGACAGGCTACCGCGGTGCATTCGATGTGTCTTTTTTTACAAACCGCTGGAGTCATGTGATACTCTAATGCACCAATTCAGGTGTACGGAAAGAGTAGTCTTAGAAAAATTAGTCTCAACTTTAAGAAAAAGTACTAACAGGATAATTGTAAAAAAAAAAAAAGATGATATATTGGTATTTCTTTGCAGAAGTATCTCTATGTAAGCTTTTTCTTTGTTTATCTATGTAGGTTATAAGATGGTTAAAAGAAAATGTCGCAAATTGGTCATAATACGCTACAAGGAAAACATTAATAAAGAATTTCTTTTGAAAACCATATAATACTAAGTTGTTATAATAAAACTTTATTTATTAATTTTCTAATGTAATTTGTTTTTCGCATAGATAAATGAAGTACTGGAAGCAAAGAGAGGAAGGAGGACCACTTTTATCTTCCTAAATGTTTGAAAATGTATACATTTCGATCCCTTTTGGCTAATTTTAATCATTTGACACTTTTTAGTGAAAATCCTAATTACTCTTATGGGGCCCCCTAAGAAGGGGGGGGGCGGCCAATTGCCTCGCATGCCCCTGCATAAATCGTGCCATGTTTTTGGAATACTTGCAGGATAGGCGTCCATGGTCGTTACCTTTCGACTATTCGGGAATTAAAGCTACAAGTAAAGCAGAGTTGATTCTCTTTAAGGCCACACATACTTCAAACAATAGTTGGGTCAATTAATAAATATAATTTAACAGAATGAATCCAAAATTTGAATTGAAATACGAAATACTCGACAAGTCATATATATTTTAGGACAGCCTAGTTTAATTTTTATTTTTTACAACAATTCTGAAAAAAATTTACACAGTATTTATAAAGATAGAAATTCACAAATAATGCATGAAAAAGTAGAAAACAGCCGTTTCGAATTTACCACCAAGATTCTTCATCAGTGCAAGACACAGTGTGCTAGAAACAGCAAGACTGGGATCTAGCATATTACAGCACGGTGTGTTTTGCACTGATGAAGAATTTCAGTAGTAGATTCGGAACAGCTGTTTGCTACTTTTTCATGCATTAGTTATGCATTTCTAAACGTTGGTTTTCTATCTTTATACATTTTTGCACAAATGGTTTATTTGCTATTTCAATTATACAGTGCTTCCTTGTTGTAATATAATTTTATTTCGTGATTACTGCCACTGCAAAAAATAGCCTGTCCATATATTTTTAAGATGTACTGTAGAAATAAATATATAATGATAATACTATAAGACATCATTTAAGAACAGTATGAAGAAAAATGAAGCAAAAATATTAATTTCCTAATGAGACATTTAAAAAATACGAAGCGAGGAGGATTTGATATTTAACTGATCAACAGTTTAAATCAATTTTTTTCAATCCGAAATATCGCTTTTTATTTTGCTACCAATTTTCGAGTAAGCATTTGTATGTTCATTAAAGATGTTAAATTAACATTAAAATTACAATCGTCAATATTAACAATTAAACTCATATTATTTTGTTACTTCTGCACATATAAGTTCTGTTACTCTCATAAGAAAATACAGCATAACCTCGCTAATCCGAACTAATTGCGACCGGTGCCAGTTTCGATTACAAAAAAATTGAATTACCCAAAATTCTGACAAAAATAGAAAAGAAAAAATTGCGTGCTATAAGAAATTTAAGTTATACGTACTCATTAGTATAGTAAACATCTTGTAATCCGGCATGCTGGATTATCCGATACGACTTTTGGAAAAAAATAGTATTCCTGTTTAATTACTCCCGGTGTTTTTAATAATCCAATGGAACTTCAGAATGAGGAATTAAACAACAAACTATTACAAACTACTAAAAAACGCGAATCTGTAAATAACTCAATCACCACGCTGAGCAGGGAAGAAAAAACTTTCTGTGGATAATTTGTCAAATTCAACTTATGAAAGAAAAAATAATTTTTTATCATCTGAATTAAATATTTTTTACATTTTAGAAAATAACCTTATAGTGACTGGAAAACAAACAGATATTCATGTTTTTTTTAAATCCTCAATTGGACGACTGCCTTACGGAGTACACTAGCCAATGAGTTTTTTCTGGCTGTAGGTAGTGGACTTATAGCTAATCATAAGCCTTCACACTTCCCCTATCCTCCTAGAAATATCTCCCGCGTTCAATGTGCCTTGCCAAATCTATCCAGTTTGAATTCTGTTTTGCCCTTTAAACCAATTCTTGTGAACTACTTCACTTTGGCGAACTCAGTACTTTTCCCTTCCAAGTATGTCAAAAAAAAAAAAAAAAAAAAAAAAAAAAAAAAAAAGTGTTTGGCTTCTGAAGATTATTTATGTAATTTACACAAACTTTCTAAAGAAGAGTCCTTTAACAGTTCACCTGATATCGTTCATTGAACTTTCTGATCATGAAATGGTGGAGACATTTGATGGAGAAATTTTAGGACGTCCACAAGCTTCCTAAGCATTTTTCTTCTTCTTTTTAAGTTATTTATCTTCCCCTTAATTTTCTTTTCAATATAGTTCCTGATCAGATTGATAATATAAACTAGGAGATATATCTAAAAATTTGAAGCAGAGGATGGAAAAATGACCTGACCTACTCCATACGCTGTCCCTGCAAAATTGCATTGCACGCAAGCCCCTCTAAGAGTTAAGATGGCGAGTTGTCCTACAGTGCACGTTACCATTATGAGTTGTCCTACAGTGCACGTTACCATTATGAGTTGTCCTACAGTGCACATTACCATTATATATTCGTATACAGATATTCGACTTTTACATTATTGAATATGTCTTCTTTTTTTTATTTTGTACAAGTATAATTTTCAAAAATTAGAATCAGCTTGGATGAATCGAAATTTCGGCCACGTGGAGTTCGGATTAGCGAGGAAATACCGAGGGAAATACTTCATAGATCAAGGTGAAAAAAAAAAAATAGAAAGAAAGAAACACAAAGAAATTTGCGTACAATTTTCTGAGAATATAAATTGCTTTTAAAGCGAAGTATATTTCAAAAACAACTTACAAAATATCTCTCTAAAAAAAAAAAAAAAAAAAAAAAAAAAGAAAAGAAACCTTTTTTCATTTTTGCCTATGAAGCACAATAGTTAACCTTTCAAAAACTTCGCTATAGCAAAAATCGCTTCAGCCTATACAATACTCCATCAACATATAAAAAACCCTACAAAGTAATAACCTCCCACAGTTAGCTCTTTTATGCGTTCACCACCCTGTAAGCACTCCCTCATCTCATTTAACTCTGACCTGGCCTGAACAAGAACTAAAATCTCGTCAGGATTTATACAAGTAAATCTTCATTTCTAATTTTTGTAATGATGCCGTGGAAGTTTTGAACGACTAAGTAGTTGAAAGGTAGGCGTGGGTTGGCTCAAGTGAATTGAATATTCACGTCATGCTCTCGAGCACGTAAAGTAAGTCTAATGCTCGTGATATAAAAGTTACTTTTGTAATTTACGCACTATTGTGCAAGATTATGAAATGGGATTGAATAATTAAAGGTCAAACACATGTATTTTCAGTCGAGTGCAATGGTACCGCTTGTAAAGTTTTTGAGGAACTCCTATGTTTTGATAAAGTCGTACACTTTTTCAATAAAATTGATTCATTTCGATTTATTTTATTGTTATATTTCACTTTGTAGTGATTGAAAAAAAAAAAAAAAAAGCAATGTTAAAATGTATTTTAAGAATTATATAGCAGGAAGGCGAGTAGTCAGGGAAAAACATCGCGAAAAAAGAGGAAAGTACCAGTATTTTCTTGCAGAAAATACTTAAATGATAATAATAACAACGAAAAATATACAGAGATTAAAGTAGGCGAATTTCTCTTTAACAAAATACTGGTATTTTACACCTTTTTAGCTCACAGGCTACCATAGCCTGAGAGCTTATGTGCCCGTCCGTTCTGTATGTATGTTCGTACGTTCGTGCGTAACGCGATAACTCATGATAAAAATATCGGATCCACTTGAAATTTTGTATATAGGTATATCCTGATAAGGCGCTTCCCTGATTAGTTTTTGGAGTTTATTCGAAATGTATAAGAGGGGGAACGGGGGGCTCATGCCCCTCCCCTTAATTGATAGAAACGGGATTTTCATGCAGAATTAACAGTTTTCGTTCAAAATTTAGATATAGGATCATTCTGATGAGGCGATTCCGTGACTGTTATTAGGTGTTCATTGAATAAGTATAAACAAAGGGACGGGGGGGCTCATGCCCCTCTCCTTAATTGATATAAACGGGATTTTCATACAGAATTAACAGTTTTCCTTCAAAATTTAGATATAGGATCATTCTGATGAGGCGATACCGTGGCTGTTATTAGGTGTTCATTGAATAAGTATAAACAGGGGGAACGGGGGGCTCATGCCCCTCCTCTTAATTGATATAAACGGGATTTTCAACCAGAATTAACAGTTTTCGTTCAAAATTTAGATATAGAATCATTTTGATGAGGCGAGTCCGTGGCTGTTATTAGGTGTTCATTGAATAAGTATAAACAGGGGGAACGGGGGCTCTAATGCCCCTCCCCTTAACCTGTATAAATGGATTTTTCAAGCAGAATTGTCAGATTTCGTTCAAATCTCTGAATAGTTTTGGAGGTTTAATGGTTAAGTATAAAAGAGGGGAATAACTCCTCTTAAATTATATAAATGCTAAATGGGTTTTTATTAAGAATTATCCGATTTGCTCTGAATTTTGGATATAGATTTTTATATGATGAAGCATGTCCTTGATAATTTAGGAGGTTCAATGATTAAGTATAAAAAAGGAGAAAGGGGAGAGCTGTTTCTCCTTCTTAATGTTTTTTTCGAACGGAATTAACGAAAATACAAGGCTGTAATGTACAATTAGTATGCGTAGCCTGTGAGCTCAATGCTATCAGTTTAACTGGGCAGTATTCTTTTTATTTGATTGTGTCTTCCCCTGACCACTCACCACCCTGTATAGAATAAAATGTACAGCCGTGAAAAAAAGCAAACACCCGCTACTAACACTACTACTGATTATAATAGAAGAAAGTTACTCTTACCAATCAATTGGAAATAAATTGTACTTTTAAATGATATGCATAAGATTTGTTTAGGGGAGCATCTATATAACAAAACCAGACCAAAATTTGTTTTTTCAATAGCAGCATCTAATTTTGACAATGTGTTTTAAATTTACGTCCAAACTATGTCTAGAGAGGAAATTTTAAGTCGCTCAAAAAATAAGTTTTTGAATTATAAACATTCAAAGTTTAGAGCTTCTGAATGTTAAATTACATTTTCATGTTTTTAGTTATAGTACATCTTATAATATCTCGTTATAGAATATTCTAATTTATTATTAGCAAAAAGAACTAAAATTTCTTCGTTATTCATATAAATAACTCTTCATTTTGATTTTGCAATGATGTAATTGACAGCTTAACCTCAAACAAAGCTGGTTGCGTGCCAATTGAGAGGAATTTACTTCATGCTCTTGACCATTTAATCTATTGTTCATAAAATGTAACTTTTTTTTTTTTAATGTGCGTTCGTAATTATGTAAATACGTAGTAGCTATAGTTGTCGTTCAGTCCGTCCGTCTATCCGTCAGTCTGTCTGTCTGTCAGTATATAACAACGCAAAAAATATCCAGCTGAATCTTTTGAAATTTAAAATAAATAATTCTTACATAATTTTGTCGTGTCATTTCAAATTTTATGAAAATCGGATGCATAAATCAATCACAGGGACAATTAAAAGTATTCCGTTACATTATGGTCAATGTGGAAAATAGATTAAAATCCATTTTAATCGTTTGAAATTTAAAATATATAATTATTACATAATTTTGTCGAGTTATTTCAAATTTTATGAAAATCGGATACATAAATCAATTACAGGGGCAATCAAAAATATTTCGTTACATTGCGGTGAATAGGAAAAAAAGTTTCAAATGCATTTTAATGATGTTATACTCATCTGAACATAACAAAATTGATATGCATCTATGAAATACATAATATAATATACATTTTGCACAATCTGTGGTGCAAAGAACATTTGTTATTGATTTACAAGGCAAAAGTATTCCACTACATAATGGTATAGGGAGAACATTGTTTGGTGCGCGTTTTAATTGTAATTAACTATTTAATATCTTATGAATATGATATACGTTACTGAAGGGTAATAAGAGTTACTATTCCTGTATATTTACAGGAACACAAAAAAGATTTCGACCACTACACTTTATCCGAAATACTGTCTATTATAACAGCAAGATCTGAATATTTTTAAAACTTCGTTATCGTACGAACGCACCCCATTTGCTACGCTTTAAGTGCTGTTTCCAATTTGTTCCTCCTTGTACTTATTATGCAGGAACATCAACACAGTGGAATTCAATTGAATAATTAAGGTCAACATTTATTTCCAATGCTAATGCATTTCCATTGTGCGATAGTTATACGAAAAGAGTGTTTTGGTGTTTAATATTCGTCTCCTGAACATGTTGGACGAACCCAGCTGCGACAACTTTTCACAAATATTGGGTGTGAAATAACGCTTCTAACTTTTTTCTGTTAGTGTGTGTATGCTTCAGAGATAATATAGAGGAGCGAATGATTATAAAAAAAAAAAAAAATTCGAAAATAAATTATGCTCTCTCTAAGTAAAGTTTTAAATTATTATAATTCTAATTTTATAAAAAAATTATCAAATTATATTCTTATAAATTGTTCTTTAAAAGTACATTAATATTTATTTTAAATAACATGGGAATTGCTAGCAATTGAAAGTGCAAAAAATAAGACAAAAAGCATTGTTAATCACCTAATTCACCAAATTCAATTCAAGGGATCAAAACAGATAGCTAAATATGCATAAAATTTGTTTTTATGAGAAATTTAACTATACATTAGCTGAAGTGGTATTAGGTGTTCTTGTAAGTCTAATTAATGTCGTTACTATTTTTCACACAAAATTATTTTGAGAACGATTTCATTTCAGCGATTATGACTGTTCTCAACTGCTCTGCTCAAGAAACACAAAAAGTTTTGACACAGTTACAAACTCATATTTTAAGGGTGTATTCGAAAAAACGCTTTTTCATCTTCAACAGCTCGAAATTTTCTGATACAATTTCAGACATATTTTTAAAAGTAGAAACATGAAACTTGCTGAGGGGATTTTTGAAGAGACGTATATAAGGTGCCGTGAAATGTAATTTTACGCTCAATTCATTAGAATTTGTTTTATAAACAATTATCTTCTCAGTATGACTCTTTTTTTCGTTCACAAATCTCCCACTTGGAGAAAATCTGTTCAAAATACCGTTTTCGATTACTTTTTTTGCAATATTTTCTGCATTTATCAAAGAATCGGCAATCACGGCACCTTGTGTACTTTCTAAATAAGATAATTTGCCAGTTTGATGCATGTGAGAGCAAGAATGTATTTAAAAATAAATCGGAAAGTAAGCAGTTTGGATCGAAATACACCCTTAACGGAAAAATATAAAATTGGAAGACCTATCTATGGATGGGATTTAGAATCGAACTGACCATTTTTTGACCAACCAATTACCTATTGAGTTATAATCAAATCGATCACGTGGCAAACCGTTTTTCAATTTGAGTGGTTATTCTTATTTTGCGCGGAAGTGCTATTCAAAACCACCGATTTGATACTATTTTCGGAAAAATCTATTGTGTCTCCCACCCCCCCCCCCCCAAAAAATGGGAAATTGATTGTGATTAGATAGTTTATGAACAACAACCTTAGTAGTTCCATGCATTTCGGAATAAAAATAAATTAAAATTTATGACAAAAAGTGCCCTTTTTTATTTTAAAACAGCTTTAATTACATAAAAAAGTAAATTACGAATTAAATTAATCGAAATTGGTAGAGCGAAAAGATCAAATTATTGGATGGGCTCGCTCCCCACGGGCTCATATAAGATATAAGTTGGCGCCCTTGTACGAACCCCTATAATTTGGTAAAGTTGTCCACTTTCCTTCTATATTTTAATCAAAAATAGATATTTTCCTCCCTTGGAATGATAAAGGTATTTTTATTTTACTTTTACATTTCATATTTTAATAATTTAACAAAGCCGTGTTTAAATATAATTTGAAAAGTTTAAAAAGGGTTTTATTTGTAATTTAGTCTGCAAACAGATAGTGTGCTTTGCTTAATTTTTTGAAGCAACTTATTTATTTAGATCGTTTCAATTCCAATGAATCCAAAAGGTTCTGGTTTGATTCTAAATCTCTAACATGAATATGTAGATTTTAAAAACTGTAATAATATACATTATTTACTTTAGCAACAAGTTTTAAAAGTGATTTAATAGAATCTGATTAAATGTTCTGAACTGCCATGTCCATAATGTTACAAAGTGCGGACATCACCCTTATAACACGCCTTCCTTTCACAGAACGCTGACCTGACCTCAAAAACGAACTAAAATCTCTTAATGATTTATACAAGAAAATCCTCTTTTTTGATTTTGTAATGATGCAGTGGACGTTTGAACTTCAAAGGAGTTGAAAGGTAGGTAGGTAGGTGTGTGCTGGTTCAAGTGGAGTGAATTCAGTTCATGCTTTTGCGCAAGCAAAACTAATGCTCATGAAACATAATAGTTGCTTTTGTAACTTATGCACCATTGTATTAAAAATCAAAATTATAAAGTATTGAAGAATCGGGGGTCAAATACATATATTTTCAATCTGAGATATATTTATAAAGTTGGAGTCACTCTCAACTTTTTAAAGATTTTTTTTTTGTTAGTTGCCTACTGTTTTCCCTTTTATATATATATATATATATATATATATATATATATATATATATATATAATAACTTCCTTTTTCCTTTAAAATTCATAAAATTTGATTTATTTAAACATCTATTTAACATTTAGTCATTTAACAGCGCACTGTTGAATTCAACATTGCTTTATTATACTACTTATATTATTTTACTATTTTAGAACCATTTTTTAAATGTTTTGCGACCCGGTAAACATCGCAAATAATTGTTTGCCTGCATCAAAAGAAAAGAAAAGAAAAAAAAAAGGTTTTGTATGGCTGCGTTAGACGAGCCTCTATGATTTGGTAAAGTTCCCCATTTTTCTTTCATATTTTAATCAAAAAATACTTTTTTTTTTCTCTTTCTGGATTTTTATTGTACTGTTTTATTTTCTATTTTAATAATTTAACAAAGCAGTGTTTAAATATACTTTAAAAAGTGAAAAAAATATATCTTATTTGTAATTTAGTTTGCAAACAGATAGTGTGTTTAAATTTTTGAAGCAACTTATTTACTTAGATGGTTTCAATTCCAATGAATCCACAGGGTTCTGGTTTGCTTCTAAATGTCTAACATAAATGTATCGATTTTAAAATCTGAAAGTTTAATTTAAAATCTCAAGTATACATAATTTATTTTAATAACAAGTTTTAAAAGTGATTTTATAAACTATGATTAAATGTTCAGGAGTGTCATATCCATAATGTTACAAAGTTCGGGCCTTATAACACGCCTTTATTTCAGAGAACTCTGACTTGGCCTCAAAAAAGAACTAAAATCTCTTCATGATTTATACAAGAAAATCTTCTTTTCTGATTTTGTAATGATGCAGTGGACGTTTGAACTTCAAACAAGTTGAAAGGTGTGTCCTGGTTCAAGTGGAGTGAATTCAGTTCATGCTTTCACACAAGCAAAACTAATACTCATGAAACATAATAGTTGCTTTTGTAACTTGTATAACCATTGTATAGAAAATCAAAATTATAAAGTATTGAAGAATCGAGGGTCAAATACATGCATTTTCAATCTAAGATATATTTATAAAGTTGGAGTCACTTCTCAACTTTTTAAAGATCTTTCTTGTTATCTGCCTACTATTTTCCATGTTTATATATATATATATATATATATATTTTTTTTTTTCTTTAAAACTCATAAATTCGATTTATTTATATATCTATTTAACATTTAGTCATTTAACAGCGCAATATTGAATTCAACATTGCTTTGTTATACTACTTATGTTATTTTTACTATTTTAGAATCTTTTTTTAAATGTTTTGCGACCCGGTAAACATCGCAAATAATTGTTTGCCAGCATCCCCCCCCCCTCCCCCGAAAAAGAAAATAAAAAGGTTAAGTATGGCTGCGTTAGATGAACTTCTATGATTTGGTATCCACTTTTCTTCCATATTTTAATCAAAAAATACCTTTTTTTTTTTTAACTATTTGGAAAAAATAGTTGTTGTTCGCGGTAGAGAAGTGGGAAATCTTAAGCATATCTGAATCTTTTTATTGGTTGAATACCGCAACATATTTAATTTTATTCGTTTTCTGATTGGTTCAAGTTTTATTTCTAAAAATGGAATACTTTTTTTTTTTTTTTTATCCGCTTTCTGATTAGTCCAAGTTTAACGTCCAAAGATGAAATACTTCTGTTACCATGATGAGAAAAAGAGTATTTAAAACTTTAAAAAAAATAATAATAATAATTTAACAGCAAATTGTGATAGAAATTTCAAACAAATTTCATTAAAAAGTGCATTGTTTTCTCTATGCAGTGGTGTAAAAATTTAAAATGTGTAATATTTTGAAGTTGAAATTTTTGCAGTTCCGGAAATTGTAAAACTGAAATTTCATTTAAAATTTTGTTTGTGATGGGTCCATGATTATTAATGTTTAATCCATGTCGTACGTAATAGGAGGCATTCAGAAGTCAGTCTGATTAACTCCATCAAATAAAAATTCACTTTTTAAGCAGTTAAAGTTGTCTATCTTTAATCTGCTTTTTTTTTTTTTTTTTTTAAATTGTTGGTCTAGGAATGTTAATGTTTAATGCGCTGCGTACGTAACATGTACATTTACGTTATGTACAGTACGTAACAAGTACAGTTACTCGTTATGACTATCCTAAAATTGATGTTTATTAATAATTTAAATATAGAATTTATTTATAAGTCTTTAAAATTTGAGTTTTTGAAAATACCATTTTCCAAATAGTCGTTGTAATTTTTTAAATTACAATTTTGTTATTATTATTATCATTTTCTTTTTCTCCCTGGATTTTTATTGTACTGTTATATTTTCTATTTTAATAATTTAACAAAGCAGTGTTGAAAAATACTTTAAAAAGTGAAAAAATGTACTTTATTTGTAATTTAGTTGTCAAACTTATTTACTTAGATAGTTTCATTCCAATAAATCAATAGTTCTGGTTGCTTCTAAATGTCTAACATAAATGTATCGATTTTAAAATCTGAAAGTGTAATTTAAAATCTCAAGTATACATTATTTATTTTAATAACAAGTTTTAAAAGTGATTTTATAAACTATGATTAAATGTTCTGAAGTGCCATGTCCATGATGTTACAACCTTATAACACGCCTTTATTTCACAGAACTCTGAAACTGGCTTCAAAAAAGAACTAAAATCTCTTCATGATTTATACAAGAAAATCTTCTTTTCCGATTTTGTAATGATGCAGTGGACGTTTGAACTTCAAAGAAGCTGAAAGGTAGGTAGAGAGGTGTGTGTTGGGTCAAGTGGAGTGAATTCAGTTCATGCTTTCGCGCAAGCAAAACTAATGCTCGTGAAACATAATAGTTGCTTTTGTAATTTCTGCACCATTGTATAAAAAATCAAAATTAAAAAGTATTGAAGAATGGAGGGTCAAATACATGTATTTTCAATCGGAGATATGTTTATAAAGTTGGAGTCACTTCTCACCTTTTTAAAGATCTTCTTTGTTAGTTACGTAGTATTTCCCATATTAAAAAAAAAAATAAATAAATAAATAAAAAAAAAAATAAATAAACTCATAAAATTTTATTTATTTAATATATAAAATTCTGGTGTTACAGTGTTAGTTGCCATACTTCTCCGAAACGGCTTAACCGATTTTGATGAAATTTTATATGTATACTTCAGTAGGTCTGAGAATAGGTTAATATCTATTTTTTATACGCCTAAATGATAAGGATGGCTCACCTCAAAAAATTTTTCCGAAACAACTTAACCGATAGCGCTTCAATTTACATGCTATGAAGTCATAACAATTATTGCCCATGTCCATTCATTGTTGGAGTACTTTACGAATTATTAACTTCGTTTTTTAATGTTTTTTACCGTTCATGCGAATGAAACTCTTTCATTCATTTTCTTTATGAAGTCGGATAGTAAGTTGTAAACTTAATTTCAATTGAGGTTATCGTATAATATATGTTTATTAGAATGTAAATTAGAAAAAAAGAACGTTTGATGTTTAAATAAAATATTTGGCACAGATGTCATATACGCACCATGTTTTGGCACGATGTTTTTTGTAACAATTTGGCGATAACTTCATTTTCGAATACCAGTTACATACATACTTTTAAATTATTTTCTATTATTTAAAAAATAAATAACAATAAATAAATAATATTTTATACAGTGATTATATAGAACAAAACTATTTAAGTCATTTTAAAAAAGAAAATAGAAATTTTCTCGGTAAATAAACAACAAAAGCCAGGTCACCACGCCAGGCAAAATAATGACAATATGATATCTCGGTGTCTATATGATATTTGTGAATGAGTTCTGTATCCTGTTCAGTTGGAGCGACAGGCAAAAAAATGGTAATTGGCAACAAAAAGCCATTTTAGCAATTTGCCAGATTTCTCAAGATGGAGGAGGGGGGGAAATACGATTTTTAAATGATTTATAAAGATATAGTTATTTAATAAACGTTATGTATGTCACATGTTAAAAAATATATACGATGTTTATATAAATATTTTTATTTATATACATTTTAGATATGTTTCTATATATTTGTAATTATATATAGCGATATACATATATCAATAAATAATACATATACCTATGAATAAACACCTATACACCTATAATATGTACTTCCGAAAAAAATATGATAAATGCAAAAAAATTCAAAAACTAACAAACGGCTAAAGTATTCCAGTAGTAAAAAAACAACCCCAAAGGCAACCTCATCCATTCATTTAATGCCAAAAAAAAAAAAAAAAAAAAAGGATATGGAATTTTCCCCGATATTTGTGCCAAATATTTTAGTTTATGTTGTTATTATTACGGTTAATTACTTAGGGTTTACTTACTTACTTTTTGGTTTTATTCCGCTACAAGGGCCTTGGCATTTTTTTAAAAGCTTTGTACATTTCGGGCTTTAAAAAGTGAAATACTTGCCAAAAATATGTAAATAGACAAGTAAACAAACCTGGTGAAGGTTTTTTTTTCTTGTATGTATTTGTATGCATATAAACATATACAACACATAGAATATTTGTTTATACACAAATTACTTTTGTTTCTACATAAAGTATGTTAATGGCCTCTTTAAATTAAATAAATTTAAAGAGGCATAATGATGATACTATGAAATATGATGAGATATGATGATGATGATTTATACATATGAAAAAATCGCTTATGTATTTATACTTACATAAAATAGTTTATCCTGACAGACTGATAATCAACGCACAGCCCAAACTACTGAACCTAGAAACATGAAAGTTGGGGGGGAAATATACTTCTTATGATGTAAGTGTGCATTAAGATAGGATTTTTGAAAATTCCCCCTTTAACGGGAATTTTCAAAAATAAAATAAAAATAGGGGGGTAAAATAGGGCTTCGAAAATTATAGAACATCTTGCTATATCTCAGCCGCCTTTATAAATAAAAGCGGGAAATTCCAGAATATAAATCTACTAAAAAAATAACTGAACACGAATTTCAGCAATTTTACAAATTCCACTCCTAAGGGGGGAGGAGTAAAAGAAGGATCGAAATTTTTAGAGAATTTGGCACATCTCAGCAGCCGTTTTAGGTTGGAGCGTGAAATGGCAGAAAATAAATGTACTTAGAAAAATAATTAAACGCGTGTTTCTACTCTTCTGTATTATTTGTGTAAAATTTATACCCCCTAAGGAGGTCGAAATTTTCAAACTTTTTTAGACCCGTCATATGATATATCATCTTAAAGCCCTCGGACCACTCTTTCAGATTTTAGTTATTTCTTCCTTCCTCCCCAATTTGCCTTTCCCCCGGCTGCTAGCGCAATTTTCGAAATTTTTTGAAATCGTAGTATTTTTATCATTTGAAATCGGATTTTTTACGGAGCTCTAAGATAAATATTATTTATAATATAAGGAAACTTTGAACAGAGAGAATGAGGGGGTATGTTTTCCGGGGAGCATGAAAGCTAAAACCCTGGGGTGAATTTTTTCAACTTTTGGAGACACCCCTCATGTGATATATCATTGGAAAGCTCTGTGACAACTATTTCATATTATACACCTGCCGAGTCCTTCCCTTCACTTTACCACATGGGGAGGGCATTTTTCTAAACTTAGCCGACACCCTTCATGTGATATATCGTTGTTAAGCTCTGTGACCACTTATTCATTTATGCATTTCCCTTGCCACACCCCCCTCATTTTGCTCCACCTGGAGGGTATGTTTAACGTCTTCTAATAATGGGAAAATTACAGAAATAATCTTAAATGACAAAGGAAAAATCAATAAAAATATTGATCTTATTCACCATCCTTTTTAGTTCCTGTTTTTGCCACAAGGGGTGCTTTTAATTTTTATTTCTTTGGCAATTTTGCTATTAATAAAAAAATGCTAATTTTTTATACATAAACTCCTTTATTATTTTATACTTAATTGCGCCTTATCTACTTTTTGTAACCAAGGGACGCCATCACACGACTTTTTCACTATCGTGTCTCCCTTATTGCCTCCCTTTGGTTTGTTGTTTTTTAATTGTCTCTGTTTTTTATTTTCATGTATTTAGTAAAATTCATTCATAACTACATAAAAACAATGATTTTTATAAATGATTGTAGAACATTTCGATTGTAGATTCCCAGAAGTAAGCGATGACTGTATCGATAGCGTTTTTTTACGATGATAATTTTTTCCATTCGTAAAATTTCGAGAATCGTTCATCACTAGCCATATCAGAGGAGCAACATTTGGTAAAAGCATGAAATTCACGTCTGCATTATACAATACGCTTGTGTTCTGTGGAAAAAAGTAGAAAGAGGCAGTGGTTACATGGTTTCATTTGCATTTTACTGATCGTATTTCTAGGTTGCATTCGCTGAATTATATGACCGACGATATAAATTGCAGATTTAAACATAATTATCCGTCATTTATCGAAAATTATACACATCATGTTTATTGAACTTTTTTTTTTCCGTAGAAACATAAACATTATGCTATATAAAAGTTATTGGACGGGTTGTATTTTGATCGCAAGTACTGAATGCTATGTGCTAAATAGATTTAAAAAAAAAAAAACAACAACAAAAAAAAATACACAGATTATTAAATATAAAAATATGACTGAATGAAATGAAATTTTGCCTTGCTTTTAACGTAAAATGTATAATATGAACTTTAAAATGTCCAGCTTTACTTAAAATGCGATTAAAATAATCAAATATAGATGTTAATAGTTAATTTTATTTACAAAATAATAATATTGATTATTTAAAACATCTCAGTACTTTCAAGCCTTTATTCTCTGAGGAAGAGTCTGATTACAAAGCTTGAAAGCACTAAGATGTTTTTTAAATAAAATTAACTATTAACATCTATATTTGATTATTTTAATCGCTTTTTAAGTAAAGCTGAACATTTTAAAAGTCCATATTATATACTTTGTGCAGATTATTGTTGAAATATTTATTTACTAATTTTATAGAGCAAAAGAATACAATCTTTTCGATTGTTCAAGTTTATTTTTCTAAATTTAAACAATCTAAAATCTTTTTTTTTTTTTTTTTTTTTTTCATTTTTATCACTATACTATTAAAGAATAATTAGAAAAAAGTACATTGGCAGTATTTTAATGTAGAACGTATTATTTGTATTCGATTAAAAATATTTTTTTTTCCATTTTTTTTAAAAGCAGAGAAAACAATTAAAAACTAAAATAATCTAAGATGGCAAAGCAAAAAATGTGTGAAAGGCAATGCTTATATTTAATTTAACGTATTAAGTTCATTGACCAGTTTTCAGAAATATATAGAAACTTTTTCTTAAGAACGCGTGTTTATGTATACAATACGACAGGTGGTTTGTCTGATAAAACAAATGATCAGTTGCTATACGACTTCGATTGCTTTTCTGATGTCATTATTTCTAGTTTTTATTCATCGAACCATCCGACCAAGCAGATTAAAATTTAATTATCTGTCAAGTTCAGAAGTATATACAGAGTGAGTCATAAATACCGAAACAATGGGCTATCTCCTTAAATATTGCCTCTAGACCTATGCTTCCAGGTTCAAAAATTCATAAAAACACATTATGATGGCATTAGTTGCAACACAATGGAGGGTTTATTTGAAGAAATACGAAAATTAAACTTTTATACGGCCCCCGTAGGGTAAAAATTCCAATTAGGAAAACTATCCTTATCCAGGACTGAGTTAAACACACACACAAAAAAAGTATCTTCATCTCTTCAAAACTCACAGAGTTATGGCCGTTTAAGGGTGTTCTTAAATCAGAAAGGGCAACTTTATGGCACATGCTTTGATTTATTTTTGTTCGAAATGCATGAAAATAGCAGGTATTGTTATTCAGAAACTATCTAATTGCACTCAAATTTCTGTTTTTTAAAAAACACAATAAATCTTTCATAACAAGCCTTCAAAATTGACGTTTTTGAGCACATTTCCCGACGAAAGCAGAAAAACTGGTTTAAAAGCAGGAGAAAAACCTGTGACCACGTGATCAAAATAGCTTAGAACTGGATACGTAATTTAACTGTCATAAAATGGAAAAGTAAGTTCGATTCGAAATAGCTTCCATTGTCAGACATTCCAGTTTTATATTTTTCTGTTAAAAATTAATTTTTAAATGTATCAAAACATTTTGCGCTTGTTGATCGGAGCAGTTGATAACACCCATAAATAATTCATCAGTTTTTAAGATTTTAGACACAAATTTAAATGGATGCAATTGGAGAAAAACGCTACTTTAAGAGTTCTAGGAAACATGCAAAAAATGTATTTATTGAGTTAGAATTTTGACTTTTTATTTCTCTTTTGTGATGATTTACCATATATTTTGCAAACTAAATATCATCCTAAAATTCTCATAAAGTAAAAAAAAAAAAAAAAAAAAAAAAAAAAAAAAAAAAAAAAACTTAATTTGTTTTTGTTTTTTAAATACTGTAATTTAAAATCATTGTAACTCAAAACATTATCCACCGGATTTCAAATTTTTTTTCATTTAACTAAACAGGAAAATATAATTTTAGTTTTGTTTCAGGATTTTTTAAAATATTTTAAAAATATTAACAATATTTATCTTAAAAATGATGTAACTTATATTTTCAAAAATCGTACGTTCAAAAATATTTTTTTTTTCAAATTTGCTGAAACAAAATTAGGGTTAAATAAAACAAGTAATAAAAATCACGTGTTAAGCATAGATTATGAAACACTTTCCAATACTTTCTGAATTCTTTAACAAAACTTCGTTATCCAGGGAAATGTATTACTGTCCATAACCAGATATGTTTTCCAATACTTTTGAACAGCCCTATATTTGATTTGTCAATTGATATCTTTACTATATAATGGAAAAATTTAGTTTAGCAAAAAAACGCCGAGCTGGATGAAATTTTTCTTTTAGCAATTTATACTAATAGGTGGAAACATACTTCAATACTTTTGTTCAGCCCTGTAGTTTTATTACACAAAAGTATTTTGTTAAAATTTACTTCAAGCAACAATACTCTTCAAACTACTTAAATCATACTTACAGAAATTATCAACCAAATACGACCCTGTACCCAGTTCTTTGTGTGAACCCGTATATTATTTTTATCTATAGTCTACAAACATTTCATAGTAAACTGAATGCGATTCAACGTAAAAATGCAAAACTTATTTAAAAATCATCTTTAAGTAAATTACGCTCATATTCAGTAACCTTTCCCAGTTCTTTTGTGTAACCCTGTATATCTTAATTGTGTAACTATTAGCATTTATACACGCCATATAATTTGGATACATTTAGTGAAAGTTAAAAGTGCATATCATAATTAAAAATGCATTTCATCCATCGAACAGTCATAATCCATAATATGCAGTACTTCGGATACAATGTACTATTCGAAATCTTTTGTATGTCCCTGTAAATGCTATGCACTTCGTATTACGTGAAATAACTTTTATTGAGTCTCAGCGACGTATATCAATTTGATTACACATGAAACTGTTTACCATCATTAAAATATGTCGCAAATAATTTTCTCCTTTATTATTATGTATTAGAAATTTGGCCCTGTAAATGAATAAGAACTATTCTTTTAATTATATTTTACAGAACGCATATTTTATTGCTTTTTGTAGTTGCAAAAAATTTGAATATATTTGACTGAATGTAACGTCTTAAAAATTCATTTAAAACGATTTTTTCCCATAGGCCCTAATGTAACGGAAGAAAAATTATTGTCTCTGTAAATAAACTCATCGTGGTAGAAACTTCATTTTCAATAGGGTTTATGCTATGGTAAACATAAAAAACGTCCAAAAATTTCATGGCAATCCGAGTATATTTACGAGAGATAGAGCGCCGACAGATGGCCAGACGGCGATAAGGCCAGACGGCCAGACAAAACGAATACATAAACACTTTTCAACCTTGTTGGAAAATGTTTAAAAAAAGACAAATTCCAAGTTTTCACCTCAATTCTTTAACGATTCTTAAGTTAATAATTTAAAGAAAATAAATGGTAAGGGGGGGGGGGGAATCATGCAGAAAAATGCATTTAAAGTTTTAAACAAAGATTGGCTCCTAATAAAATGTTTAAATGCTTTTAAATATTTTCATATGGAAAAAAAAAAACTTCCTTCTGTAGCTTAAAATTTCCTTTCAGTTTCAATTTTACCGTTTTCACCTTTTTTCTGTACTATTTAAATGTGTATCAGTTATTTAAATTAATGCTTTTTCTAACATGCCGATTAGGAGATAGTTCATAACTTTAGCTCTCACAACTTCAGGCTTTTTATCGTCCCGCCAAGGCTGTTAAAAAAAAGTCGGTATTCTGGGGCCATGCCGAACCAGTCCCAGGATTTTACTTTTTTCTGAAGACTTGACCAGGTGTAAAACGTTTTTTCATTTCGAACCGGGACTGGCTTCCTTCTTCCTAGGTTTATACGGAGTAAAATTTTAAGTTCGGATTTCGACACAATCCGTTTTAAAATAATTTTCTCTGACTGATCTAATTTGTGCAAACATAAGTAAAATTTGCTCAGCCCAAAAATTTTTACAAAAAATTTACATATTTTTCAATGGACATTATTTTACAATAAAAACTTTAAAATTCATTTTTTTTAAAGGATAGTAAATTTAAAGGGGAAAAAAAATAAAGTAAATCCAGTGAAAACGAATTTGCCAATGATGCAAACCTATCTTAAACGGAAAAGACCCATGTAAAGTGAATACAATAATACCTAAGAAAAAAATTGATTACATTGATATATCCTAAGAAAGAAACTTTTCTATGATGCATTTTTTCCCTTTCCCATCATATTCCCCCTTAAAAGATTTTACTGTATAGCAAATGATATTAAAGGAAAAGTAAAACAGTTACGAATAAATATAGATTCATTAAAAAACAAATATATCGCGGCTTTTTGCACTTCTTTAAAAGAAAAAATTATAGACATGAAAAAAGAAAGAGCTATGATAAATATTTTTCGTGAGAATTCACTCATTTGAAACAATTTTTAACCATATCGAAAAAAAAAAAAATGTAGAAATTCAGTTAAGCCGGGCTATGATTTTAACTTTTCTCAAGCTGGGCCGAACTTTTTTCTATGGGTCGGTTCGGAACCGGACTTAGATATTTCGACCCATGTAGACCTCTAGTGCAGACTACCAGCATATTATGAAAGCAAGTTTAGTGTTAATTTTGTACGATGCTTTTTTATGCCAAATGAGAGGCACTCTCTTAAACCGGCATTTAATAATGAACAATTTGTGGATGATCCCTTACTTGCTTTCAAAATCAGTCAAAAACTCTTCGCTTAGAGGCATGGTTAAGTGGTGTAATTTTGGAGAATTTTTGATTCAATTCAGGAATGGATGAGGAATAATTTCCTAACTGGGAATTTTGCCTTACGGGGGCCTAATAAAAATTTAATTTTCGTATTTTTTCAAAAAGACCCCCCCCCCCCTCCTTCATGAAATTGCAATTTATGTCATCACATTTCGCGCTTTTTTTTAATGAAACTTTTCAATTGGAAGTATATGCCTAGGGGCAATATTTAAGAAAATAGCCTATTGTTTCGATATTTATGAATCATCCCGTAGAGCAGTGGATGAAATACTCTACAATTGTGACTAAGTAAGTAGTGACTAAATTAAAATTTCAAATTGCTTTTCTGCACATCATAGACTGCTCTTTAAACCGTCATTTTGAAGTTTTTGAAACATAATTCAAATTGATTTTAAGATGGCCTCCTGAGAAAAGTTTTGTATGCATCACTTAAGGGTGTATTTCGATTCAAACTGCTTGTTTTCCGATTTATTTTTGAATTCACTTTTGCTCTCAAAGACATGAAACTCGCAGATTCTCTTATTTAGAAAGTGCACAAGGTGCCGTAAAGGTCAATTCTTTGATAAGTGCACAAAATATTGCAAATAATAATAATAATAATAATAATAAAAATAAAAAAAAGCAATCAAAAACGGCAATTTGAACCGATTTTTCCGAAGCTGGAGATCTGAGAACGAAATAAAGGGTCTTCCAGAGAAGTTAATTGCTTATAAATCAAATTCTAATGAATTGAGCGTAAAAAGACATCACACGGCACCTGATACGCCCCTTCAAAAATCCCCTCAGCAAATTCATGTTTCTACTTTTATAAATGTGTCTGAAATTGTATCGGAAAATTTCGAGCTGCTAAAGGTGGAAAAGCGTTTTTTCGAATACACCCTTAATAGTAGACTTTATTTACAATCGTTTGGTACCAGTAACTTTCTTCTATAATAATTAGTTGCAGAGGTAGATGGATGTTCACTTTTTTTTTTCTCAAGACTTGTACCTCAAGTGCCTGTCTCTTATAATGAAAACCTAAAATTACTATGATACATAGTAGGATAAATTCATAGCTATTCCGAATACACCCTACCATAAATTAATCTAAACTTCCTTAATTTGCAACGGAAGAATTTAATCAATCCATGAATCAAAGAGAAAATAAATACTCTCCGGCATTTGTAGCAACTCATTTATTCAGATTTACAATTACCTCATTAAGCTCTACCCTTGTTATCTTCTTTAGGAAGTTAATTATAGCCATCTCCCTCGCCGACAATAAAAGCAGACTACCAGAAATTTTAATTCACAGCTCTTGACGCTTCACGAAAAGTACATTAGATAATAGAGCTAGCTGCAGCTTATCACGCTCTCTTGTAGGGCGTTCCACAGCATGTGGGCGAGGATGGTTATATATATATAGAGAGAGATATATACACAATGAGGATATGTATTATGACTTAATAACCTGTTCACGTAACGAGGTCAAAGCTCCAAGAGCTTGTCGGTCTAAGTTGGTCTCCGAGAAAACTTTCCTTTCTGTTTTCAGTTTCTTTTCATTTAAGGATTCGTAGATTCAGATAACGCCCACTCTTCGTTATAAAATTCACTTCCGTTTTTGCAAATTCAATTGTCCTGAACATTTCAACTCTTTATGTGCTAACGGTACTTTTAAGTACCATTAAAGAAAATTTAATATAATGACTATTGGTGCTACGTATTTATACAATTATGAACGCGCCTAAAGAGCGAGACTCTCTGTAACTTTACATTAGTTATCGGTTAAGGGGCCGCTTCACTCAAATGAAAAGACCCGTTCGCGCTGATGCTAATCCTATGGAAGAAATTTATAAAGACATCTCGGTTGCATTTCAATATTTTTAAATGATTCTTTTTGCATTGGATAGCTGAGATTGACCTGAATGCAGGCCGTTTTTTACTTTTTCGATTTTGTTTACAGATATTTTTTATGAGGGTAATTTCGCTTTCCAAACCGGTTCTGAATATGAAAGCGTTCTCGTAAAAAATATCTGTAAACAAAATCAAAAAAGTAAAAAACGGCCTGCATTCAGATTAATCTCAGCTATCCAATGCAAAAAGAATCATTTAAAAATATTGAAATGCAACCGAGATATCTTTATAAATTTCTTCCATAGGATTAGCATTAGCGAACGGGTCTTTTCATATTAGTGAAGCGATCCCTTAAATGCAATTGAATGAGTTTTTCTGTCGACATTTTACCGACTCTTATCTTATATCTAATTCCCTGTAGAGATTTCCGTGTCTTTATTTTAAAATATTTTTATCCTTGTTAAAGTTTGGCATTCAAAATACACACTTTTAAAATTCTTTTGAAATTTTACTGATTTATTGCAGATCAGTCAATTAAGTGCTCTTCAACTGTCACGAGATCTAGGTTCAAACCCAGAGACGACTAGAAAAGCAGTTCAAATTTACTCGAAAAATTCAAATTATTTAAAGCTCATTGAAGGTCGTTGCGAGATTTTGTCTTCACAAGTCTTGACGCACCAGAAAAAGTACGCAGGATAATAATATATTTCATCAAGATTCCTAGAGGGCCTTCTTAAACATAATAGATGACGGAGTCTTATACAATATGTGCCTTAAATTACAAATTATGTACCATTTTTAGAACATAGATTAAGATGACAAATAATTCAGTAAAATCTGCAAAGGTTACACAAATTGTTCCATTTTAGAGATGTTTCCATATATTATATATCTTATAATTATATTGTGTTGTTTTCTCCGTGAAATTCTCCTGTGAATCTCCCGTTTAACACAAGTATGTTAAGTTTTTCACTTTTTATCTCCCTTTTCTCAAGTAACAAAACAAGCAATAAACAAAACTTAATTAAAAGATATATATATATAGATATATAGCTTTTAATTAAGTTTTGTAGTTATATAGATGTGTTATATAGATATATATATAGATAAATACTTTTTCAAATAAAACCAAAGTAACTCGGATATTACCATAACAATAATTCATTGAAACCAGTATTTATACTGTCTAGATAGACAGTAGAAGGCTTTTCTATTAAACTACTCATCAGGGGTGCATAGTTTAATACAAAAGCAAAATATCCAACCCGTTTCTATTATTGGTCGTGCTATAAGCTAAGAAATTCGACCTATAATGCACCCGACTGGCTGGATTTTATTTACCATTTCGATATAGGAAAAAGAGGAATTTAATTGAAATAAAAATATTGAGAATAATAACTATAATAAAATATACCAAACATATCCCTTGCAAAAAGCAATAAAGCAAGTGAACTAGATCAAGCACATGCTATATCACATTAAAAATCAACATGCGACGCAGTATAATGTTAATAGCTTGGTTACAGCTAGGTTACAGCTAGCACAACAAAGATAGATGATAAAACAATAATTATTATAATAAAAAAATTAGTAGATCATACATTATATATATATATATGCACATATATATTTATTTATGTGTGTGTGTGTGTTTGTGTATGTGAGTGTGTGTTCCCCATTTTTAACGTTGACTTGTTTAATAAGTAATTATTATATCACGTAGCAAAATATTTATAATTATTATCTCTGAGCAGTAATTCAAGATCATTCGGCTAATTTGCAGTTGCTTCGCTCTCTCGATGTGTAATTGCGTTAATTTCATATCGATTAGGAAAATAACACGTTCCTATATCGATCTCGGTTCTGGCATGGAATAATACAGAGCTTCCTTTACCCCTATTCCCTATTTGGCTTCAGGTCTCGAATTACCTTTCCCTGGGGATAGATGTTTCATCATTAGCGCAGCAATAAAAGCAGGGAGAAATTCAATAGGCAATCGCTGAAACGAAAATCAGACTAAATAAATAATAAAAGGGGCGATGTTACATTTTTTCTCATTTCCGCAGTCGATAAAGGGAAGTATTGTCGGAATAGTTTACAATGAACGTTGTGCGATTGCATTTTTCTATCCCCTTTGTGTAATGTTTATTTTCGTTCTATCGCTGTAATGATACACAGAAGAGAACGAAAGTAAAATGATGCATGAGGAACATATTGTGGAGTCAGTGGCGTATTATTATGGGCTGCGATACAGAAAGAGTTTTTAAGATGGAAACTCGAGAAACCGAAAAATTTCCACTTTAAAAATGTTTTTATCATAGCAGATAGATAACGCAGGAATTATACAATCAAATCTCCTAAGATGAAAAACAATTAACTGTAAAATTTTCTCGTTTTAGAAAGGTGTTCGTTTAAAAAAGTATAATTCTTTGGTGAAACTGAATTTTTATAAATGGAATATTGAAAGCTAAGTAAACAGCAAATTTAAAATTAGTTAAAAACTTAAAAAAAAAAATGATTTGATAGTTTCTGAACAATTGTTCACGTTTCGCAACAGACAAAACATAACGTTAATAATATGCATGATCCTAACTACCCCACAAATAGCATTTTGGGGGTAAATAGGATCATAGCGTTTTTCGGCTAAGGATGAATTGGGATTGCAAATTTAATTTTTTATTTCATTGGATGTTACAGAACACAGAAATTCAAAAAATAAAAATTAACGAGTAAAACTTATTTTAAATAATATCCTGTGAAAGAGTGTGTCAGGTTCTGAGACTGCACTTGCTACTGATTGGAATTTCCGTTATTTCTCTATCTTAATCTCTTGTGTATTATACTGGCTGTGTACTAGAATTTTCAAGGTGACATTCTTTCTTTGTTGAAGGGAGAATTGATAGGTAATCCTGTACAGGTGGTGTTGGGGAAAAGAGGAGAGGCGTGTTCATCCGTCAGTGAGGTATGTGGATGATGAGCTGACAAGCAACATGTCACTAATCAAGAAAGGAATGTGAAATGTGTCCAATGGATAAGCTCCAAAGGGGGTTGACATTGGAGAAACACAGTGATTTGAGAAGAGCAAGTCTTGTCTCAAATTGGGACAGTTCGTATCTGGGCTCGTACCTAGAGAGTAGTGTAGGACCGAGGTCCTTGTGAATAGTGTTCTGGGCCGAATATCGTAGGCCGAATATCCATGCGTTAGGAGATTCGAGGTTGATCTCCGATAAAGTGAATCTAACGTGCATTGAGTGTGAGGTGGAAGGTGTAATTTGAATAGTACACAGCCAACCTTTACTGTATTTAAATTAATGTTGAACCGGATCACCTATATCCGAGTTGTAATTGTATATAATTGTAAATAGCGTATTTAGTGTGTACATATATTCTAAATAAACTGTTAATTCAGTTAATTGACAGCGTCAGTGTTCATTTACACAATCCTCACAGTGGGTGACCGATATCACCAAATAATATCGGTAGTGGCAGCTATAACTACCACGGATTGTGTGGGTTGAGAGGAACGTCCGACAGAGTGGTAGACGATAAATAGATGTATCACATAATAATGACATGACATGATATGAAATCGCGGTGCTTTCTTCCCACTGCCGTGACCTGATATATCCGTTAACTAGTCTGCAGGTTTCACTGCAACTGAAGCTTTACTTAAATTAATATAATTCCACAAATATAATTCAGTTTTAAGAAATTAAGTTGTAATTGATACTTTCAAGGCTTACATGCATATACGAAACAAAAAAAATATATCATGTTAGAAAATTCATCTTTTATTAACATTTAAAATAAACTAAGGAGAAAGCAACATTATAATTTTGCCCTTTTGCTCGGCGATCAGGGGGTTAAGGAGTTCAAACGCGGCGTGGAAAGGCGTTACTCGTAAGCTTAATCAAAATTGACAAGTTGGAAATTGCACGTGAACGTAGCAAATGAGGTGCGTTCGTACGATAACGAAGTTTTAAAAATATTCAGATCTTGCTGATATAGTAGAGCGTACTCTGGATACCGTATAGTGGTCGAAATCTTTACGTTTCTGTAAATATGCAGGAAGTAATTTTTATTACACCTCAGCAACGTATATCTTATTCATAAATGTGAAATAGTTGAATATAATTAAAACACGTCCCAAACCATGATTCCCCGTATAGCATTATATAGTGGAATACTTTTGTGTGGCCCTGTAATTTAATAATAAAAATTCTTTGCATCACAGATTGTACAGAATGCATAATTTAGTATATATTTCATAGATTCATGCCAATTCTATCATGTTCGAATAAGTGTAACATCATTAAAATGCATTTGAAACTTTTTCCCCATTGACCGTAATGTAACGGAATCTTTTGATTGTCCCTGTAATTGATCTATGCATCCGATTTTCATAACATTTGAAATGACTCGACAAAATTATGCAATAATTATATGTTTTAAATTTCAAACGATTAAAATGCATTTAAAACTTTTTTCCCTATTGACCGTAATGTAACGGAATCCTTTTGATTGTCCCTGTAATTGATCTATCCAGCCGATTTTCATAAAATTTGAAATGACTCGACAAAATTATGTTATAATTATGTATTTTAAATTTCAAACGATTCGGTTGGGTAGTTTTTGCGTTGTTATATGCGGACAGTCGGACAGACAGACGGACAGACGGACAGACGGACGGACTGAGCGAAAACAATAGGTGCTATGTATTTACATACATAATTACGAACGCACCTAAAAATGGAACATAAATATGAATTTCGAAGCAAAGCATGGTCTGAAAAGGTATAATTTGGAACCTCTGGTGAAGACCCGAGAGTCATTCCATAGTTGGAAGTGGGAGGTTAAATATAATCTCCAGAAATAAAGCGCATAGAATGTCCAAATAAATGTGGTTGTCCTACATTTCGTTGTTATTTCAACGACTGGCATAGATTAATAACAAAGAATGTTGTGGTAGTTAGGTACCAACGAACACAGAAAAGACATAGCATAAGGCAGCCAAGTTCAACTAACATTTCACTAAAAAATGAAACAAGTAGGAAAAATCATGCCTTAAGTACAGATTATGAAACATTTTCCGACACTTCCTGAAATATTTCACAAAACTTCGTTATTTAGGGCAATATGGCTGCTGTCCATAACAAAATATGTATTCCAATACTTTTGAACAACCCTGTATTTAATTTGTCAGTTGATATACAGTAGACTCCCTGAAATCCGCACAGCTTGGGACCAGAAGCTTTGCGGATTTTAGAATTTTGCGGATTTCTGGTCATTGCTTTGTTTACATTTTTTAAATAGTAGTTTGAATGTAATTAACAATGAAATCGAAACTATTATGAAGGCTTACAATATGGTAAAATATTAAAATAAGTAATAAGCTAAAATAATAAAAATTTAGATACCTTTTAACATGACTAAAATATTAAAAGCAAATGTCAAGTTAATAATCAGTAATGTATGGTAAAGTATTTATTATAAAAAAAAATGCATTTTTCATATGAAATTTGCTTTATAAAGATTACTAATTCACATCAAAATCATAAAATAAGAGAGTTTTATTACAGGTTTAGTCAAACTTAATAACCAAAAAAATTTGGTTACACATTTGGTTAATTCATAAATACATTTTTGAAAAAGATTGTGATTACCAGTGACATATGCAATATTTTAATTTTTTCCAAAATAATTTATTCTTCCTTCATGAAAACACACGAATTTAGTAATATTAATCAAAATTACAAATTAAAATATGTATGGAATTGATATAAAAATAAAAATGTCAAATTTTGTCCCTACATCTGAACTGAATGTTTCATTGTTTATATCTATAAATTATGTGCGGATTTTAGAGAGTTGCTGATATTAGGTTTGCGGATTTGAGGGAGTCTACTGTATATATTATATGACATGAGGATATATAGTTTAGCAAGAAAACGCCTAACTGGTGGAAATTTTTCTTTTGGTAATTTATACTAATAGATAAAAACATAATTCAATACTTTTGTTCAGCCCTGTAGTTTACTTAGTACATATATTACACGACAGTATTTTGCTAAAAATTATTTCAAACAAAAATACTCTTTAAACTACTTAAATCACATTTACAGAAATTATCATCCATAGGCGACCCTGTATTCAATTCTTTGCATGGCCCTGTATATCATTATATCTATATTTTACGAACATTTCTTGGTAAAAAGAATGCAGTTCAACGTAAAAATGCATAACTTATTAAAAAAAACCTTTAAGTAAATTATGCTTATATTCAGTAACCTTTCCGAGAACTTTTGTGCAACCCTGTATTTCTAAATTTTGTAACTATTAGCACTTATACATATCATATAATGTGGACACGTTTGGTGAAACTTAAAAGCTAAAATTTGGTTCAAACAAAAATACCATTTAAACTACTTAAATCATATTTCGAGAAATTATCATCCAAAGGCGACCTTGTATCCAGTTCTTTGCGTGACTCTGTATATCTTTTATCTATATTCTTCAAACATTTCATTGTAAACTGAATGCAATTCAACGTAAAAATGCTAAACTTATTTAAAAACAACCTTTAAGTAAATTACGCTGATATTCAGTAACCTTTATGAGCTATTTTGTGTAACCCTGTATACCTAAATTGTGTAACTATTAGCATTTATACACACTATATAATGTGCATACATTTAGTGAAACTTAAAAGCGCGTATCATTATTAAAAATGCATTTCATCCATCAAAAAATCATCATCCATAATATAAAGTACTTCGGATAGAATACACTATTTGAAATCTTTTGTGTGTTTCTATACATGTTATGCACTTCGTTTTATGCGTGAAATAACTCATATTAAATCTCAGCGACGCTATCAATTTGATTGCACATGAAACCGTTTACCATAATTAAAATATATCGCAAACAATTTCCTCCTTCATTATTATGTATTAGAATTATTTTATGTGGCCGTGTAAATGTATAATAACTATTATTTTAACTGCATCTTTTCAGAATGCATATTCGTAAGTGCATATAAATTTGATTATGTTTGACCGGGTGTAATACCTTTAAAATTTATTTGAAACGATTTTTTCCCATAGGCCATAATGTAATGGTAAACTTTTGACTGTTCCTGTAAATAAACTAACAATGGTTGAGACTTCATTTTCAATAGGGTTCGTGCTAGGGTAAACGTCAATAACGTCCAAAATTTTCATGGCAATCCGAGTATATTTACGAGAGTGAGAGCGCGATCAGACGGACAGACAAACCTAATGCACAAACACTTTTCAACTTTGTTGGAAAGTGTTAAAAAAAGACCCAAACTGGGTTGTAAGATTTCTGGGTACGTCTGTGTTCCAAATTGGAAAGATGACTTTGTAACCTAAAATTGTTTTAAAACAAGTAAGAAAAATCATGCGTTAAGCATAAATTATGAAACAGTTTCTAACACTTCCTGAAATCTTTAACAGAACTTCGTTATCCAGGGAAATAAGGTATTACTGTCCAAAATTAATATGTATTTCAATACTTTTGAACAGCCCTGTATTTGATATGTCGGTTGATATATGGATTATATACAGGGAAAAAAAAAGGTCTAACTGGTTGAAATTTTCCTTTGAGCCATTCATACTAATAGATGAACACATACTTCTATATTTTTGTTCAGCCCTGTATTTTACCCAGTGCATTTAAGACAGAAAAATATTTTGCTAAAATTTAGTTCAAACAAAAATACTCTATACTTAAATCACATTTCCAGAAATTATCATCCAAAAGCGACCATGTATCCAGTTCTTTGCATGACCCTGTAATCATTTTGTCTATATTCTACAAACATTTCTTAGCAAACTGAATGTAGTTCAACGTAAATATATATAACTTATTTAAAAGCACCTTAAAGTAAATTACGCTCATAATCAGTGATCTTTCCGAGATCTTTTATGTAACTCTGTCTATCTAAATTGTGTAACTAATAGCATTTATACACATCATATAATGTGTGTACTTTTAATGAAACTTAAAAGCGCATATCGCAATTACAGATTCATTTCATCTATCCAAAAACCATCATCTATACTATAAGTACTTCGGATAGAATATACTATTTGAAATTTTTTATGTGGCCCTGTAAATGCTATGTACTTTCTATTATGCATGTAAATGACTGATATTAAGCTTGAATGCTTTGCATCAATTTAAATAGATATGGAATCTTTTACCATAATTGAAATATGCCGCAAACTATTCCTCTTGCCTTATTATTATCTAATGGAATTCTTTTGTGTGGCCCTGTAAATGAATAATAACTATTCTTTTCACAAAATGCTTTTACAAAATGCATATTTTAATGCACTTCGTAGGTGCATATGAATTTGAATAAATGTGACAGAGTATAGCATCCTTAAAATTCATTTGAAACGATTTTTCCCCATGGGCCGTAATGTAACGGAAAACTTTTGATTGTCCCTGTAAATAAACTAATTATCGTAGACACTTCATTTTCAATAGAGTTTGTCCTAGGGTAAACGTCAATAACGTCCAACAATTTCATAGCAATCCGAGTACATTTACGGGAGTTAGAGCGCGGGCAGACGGTTAGTCAAATCGTAAGCATAAGCACTTTTCAACTTTGTTGGAAAGTGTTAAAAAAAAGGGAGGGGGGGGGCACATAGCTCACTAATTTTGAATTGCACTCCCATAGTATCCGCCAGTAACCGAAGTTTTCTAGAATATGCCCACGGACCGTTCAGTCTTTAAAAAGGCTCTTTGGAACACCATAATTGGTCTACAACAACAGAAAAACAAATATTTCGACTTTTGTCTGGATCTAAAAAGGGTTAAGTTAAATTAAAAGCTAACAAAAATTTAAAACGCAACTATATCTAGGGGGATAATTTTGCGACCAATACTAACAGTGTGCCAATGCTAACGGTGTGCTATCCGCTGCAGGTCCCTGAAACAGCTCGCTAAATCACATAATAATAATAATAATAATAATAATAATAATAATAATAATAATAATAATAATGCAGTCAAATTTCGTTAACATGAACGCGTTTAACGTGAATTACTTTTAACATGAATTGTTTTCACAGTCCCCTACAGCCCCGTAGCTAAGGGGGCGCTTTGGGCGGCTCAGCCCCCCCCCCTTGGAAAAGTTTTCAAGGTCACTAAATGAATTTCTGTTCCGAAAATCCAAATGAAATTCTGTTCAAAAATCTGATTTAGTTTTGAGACCTTTTCACAGTTTTGCAAAAATACTATATTGTTATTAAAATGTTTTAACACTCGCTCATCCTATTTGTATATAAGAAGCTAACATGATGCATTTTGCACCAGTTATATACTCAAAATTTTCATCATCATGTATTTTTCTTAGCATAAAATGGAACTATAACAACAGTTTCATAAGAAACATAGTACCTACAATGTGAATATGCACTAACTTATTTTTCTGCGTCAGAGAGAGAGAGAAAAAAAAATATGTGCCCCCGCTATCGTTCATTTCTGGCTATGGCCCTGGTCCCCTATGATGGTTAATTGAAAACATAGACAACATATCACAGTAGGAAACATGCACGCACTCCAAGTGGGACCTCCACCCTTACCCCAAATAAACAATCTGTCTGTTCCATACTATATTCACTTCGGTAACCCAGCAGAAGTATAGTATTATATGTTAATTGTTGTATGTTAAATGTTATGTGTTATATGTTCTATGTTAAAAAAAAAAAAAAAAAAAAAAAAAAAAAGGTTTAAGATCTATTTTTATCGCAAAAAAAAAAAAAAAAAAAAAAAAAAAAAAAACTGTCTGTATATGTCTTATGTTGTTTAGCAGTGTGCGGTAGTCGCACAACATCAGCTGTAACCATGGCCCGCAACAGGAGCTCCGCAACATATGAATTGCAATCATAAAGAATGTCAATAACGGTTCAGCAAGTTGCGCATTATGATATAGTAAGAAGCTTCAACCGCCTCCGACACTGCTTGTCCGTCCACTGTGATGTGTTATTAATATATATATATATATATATATATATATATATATTAACAATATATAAAAGGCTTATAAATTCCTTACACCATTTTAAAAAGTTAAAAAAAACTGTTTTTGTTTTAAGTCTAATTAATATAATGTCTTTTTTTAACTATTATTTCTCCTTTTTAAAAAAATATTATATTAGGGTTCAATTACTTTATATTTTCTCTTTGACAACCGCCTCTCTTTATATAATGCGTTTTCTGTACGAGTTACCGGACCCGCTCCATTGGGAAAGCCCACGGAGCCAGTAAAAAAAAAAAAATAATTTTTAATTTATTTTAACCGGTGGGGTACGGTAGAATGGCGGAGTCTCTTCTCCTTAGCAATATTAAGTTTGCCCATCAGTTCGGCCCAAATCAATGACGGTTCAACTTGTCTATTTCCAGAATCCCTTCTTTTGTTTTTTCACCCCCTCCCCACTAAATTGTCTATCTTTATTATTAATTTAACAAGTATGCATCAACTATTAAGTATCAAAAACTCCAGTCTATCCCCAGTAGGTTGGGCAACGGTGTCCAAGCTGGCAGGACATATTACTCACAGCTTTTGGTTGCAGGACTCAGGCTATCTGGCGGCTAAAATTCCGTCATGTACGCTAATGGCGCCTGGTGCATGTAAAATCCGTCGTGGGTGCAAAGTCCTCCAAATTAACTGTGAATTATACCTCTGCAGGTGCCGTGCCAGGTGAATGTCTCGTCATCTGATCAAGGTTCTAAATTACGAGACCAACTTGAGTAGCCATTTGCAGTACAACAACAGGATGTAATAATAAGCAACCGAAAAAACAAAGTATGCACAAATAAAAAATAATTATTGCAGATAAGAGGACGTGTGCAGCGAAGATAAGAGGTTAATTGACGCTACGCGGCGATTAGGCGGTCATCCGCCCCGATACCAGATATCTAACCCATTAAGCTGAGGTAACTTGGCAGGTAGGGGCCTGGTCATCGGTTAGAAAGAAAGAAAGACGAATACAAAGATTTGATTCTGATAACATGAACAAAAATTTGATCCCACTTGAGGTTCATATTAACTGTTGAAATAAACTAATCACTATTTCAGCTGAATAAAAACAAGTTAGATCTATTTATAATATAAATATTTCATTTTTTGCATATCATAAAAAAAGAAAAGTAATTATTTTTTCTCCCTATTTCGGAATAACTCAACAACGAAATAAACTGATACATTCAAGGACGCTTATCCCTTTTCTACTGCAGTGAAGTCACGTGACAACAACAAAAAAAAATAAAATAAAAATAAAAAATAAAAAATAAATAAAAAAATAAATGAAAAGAACATTTCGAAAGACTTTTTTTGACATTTTAATTTTTTCAGTGTTTGGTTAGTTCTCTGTGTGGATATAGTCATGTAATGCGTCTATTTTTCGCTGCTAAAAGCAGCTATGTAATTTGTGTGTAATATAATATTATTATTCAATTTAAAACTATGCGTCGAACCCATTGCTTCGTTTAGAACAGTACTTAATCAAATATTTATCATTTCAGCAATCTTTAATTAATTAATAAGTTATAAAAAGCTGAAGTTAAATCGAAGATTCCAAAGAATGGATGCCATAACGGATGGAATATCTGAAGAACAAGAAGAATGAAAGGTAAGATTATCTTGCCTTATTATTATTGACCTCTTACATAATATGATGAATTAAGTTTTAAACGATATTAAATAAAAATCCTTGTGTGGCGCAAGCGTTACATAGGCATAGTTTTTAATATATTTTCATCAAATTGATTATGAGACTGAACTTAACACACAAGGTTATAATAATATGATATAAACAAATAAAAATGGCCTTATAAAAATAAATTGTATGATTATCTAATGCATATAATTATTGCGAAAAAAAAAACATATTTGTTCTCTTTTCTTAACGTTATTGAAAATATATGATATATTTGTTGAAATTGAATGAATAAACATAACAAGTGATATATTCGTTATATTTGAATGAATAAAAATAAATAGAGAAAATCTCTTATATAATATAAAGAAAAATAAAAACAATTTCTCATCGAGTTACGAGATTAAATATTTATAAGTTGATAAGTAAGATCCGTTATGGCCGCGTCGAAAGAATTTCAGTTAATAGAAAAATTAAATCAAAACAACTACTCAACATGGAAATTCAAGATAGAAATGTTATTAATAAGAGAAGAAATTTTCAAGGTAATAACAGATACAATACCAAATCCGATTACCACAGATTGGCAAAAGAAGGATAATAAAGCCAGAGCAATTATCAACCTTGCAATTGAAGATTCCCAGATAGTGCATGTAAAAGGGCTAAATACTGCCCGACAAACCTGGGACGCGCTCAAAGCCATACATGAAAGGGGGAATTTGTCTAGTAAATTGCATTTATTAAGAAAATTATATGGGGCAAGGCTGCCAGAAAATGGTAACTTAATTAAACACATAACGTATATTTTAGAATTAAAAGATAAACTATTAGCGATTGGGGAAACTATTAACGATTCGCACCTTTCAGCATTATTGCTGTGCTCATTACGCCCAAGCTATAATACATTGATTGTAGCACTTGAGGCCCGCGATGAAATTGATACATTTACAAATTTACACACACAACACCAGAATTTATTATAAATAAACTAACTGATGAATATAACAGAAGGGTTGAAAACGCGGATCAGGGCGACAATTCTACCAAAGCGTTTAAAACACAAAAAAGGTTCCCAAATGATAATAGCAAGAGGGAAAAATACTGTACGTACTGTAAAATGAAAAGTCATACTTACAGGGAATGTTGGCATCTGAAAAATAGACAAACTCACCCAAATACACAAAAACAACAAACATACAAAAACAAAAATAATACAACGTCTCTCTGTTATCAACAATCGTACAATCAAAATGAATTTAATGATCGTAAACAAGAATATAAGCCAAATTACAAAACACAACTAAAAATAGATCGAAGCAGCGACGCAGCCTTTTTAATTGAGAAAACTGGAAAACAAACGTGGATTATTGATTCTGGTTCTTCCACACATATTTTAAACGATAAAGACTTGTTTACTAAATTAAACGACACCGAAAAAACTACCGTTATCATTGAAACGGAAAATCGTTAAATTCGCATGGTGTGGGAGAAACCACATTTATGACAAAAACATCCCACGGAGGTGTAAACAAAATTACATTAAAGGAAGTATTATGCGTACCTGATTTAGAATCAAATTTAATTTCAGCAAGTAAGGCAACAAAGAACGGTTATAAACTAGTTTTTGATAAAGATAAATGCACGCTATCTCGAAATGGGAAAATATACTCGGAAGCAAAAATGTAAAACAATCTATATGAGGTTCAATTGTTTGAGAATATAGAATCTAACACAGTAAACATTGCGCATGAATGCAAAAATAAAAATTGCATAGAATTGTGGCACGAACGCCTAGGTCACAGAAACAATTCCATAAAGGAAATGATTAAAGAAAATTTAACCTATGGAATAGAACTAAATAATTGTAGCCATGAAACAATATGCGAAACATGCATACAAACAAAAATAAGCGATGCACCTTATCCAAAAAAAAAAAAAAACATATAAAAACAAAACAGGCAGAGTACTCGATCTAGTGCACACAGACGTATGCACATCCATAGGATCCCCCACAATTGGCGGAAAAACAATGTTTGTAACCTTCATAGACGATTACTCTAGGTTTACAGTAATATACTTATTAAGCCATAAAGACGAAGTGCATGATAAATTAATCGACTACATAGCTATGGTACGAAACCAATTCGGTTCATATCCGAAAGCAATAAGATCCCATAATGACGGAGAATACATGAGTAGAGAAACAAATGACTACCTAAGAAAAAGAGGTATAAAACACCAACTATCTGTGTCATATTGTCCGAGCCAGAACAGCGTAGCTGAGAGGAAAAATAGATCATTATTAGACATGACTAGAAGTCTATTACGCGAAGCCAATTTACCGCAAAGATTTTGGGGAGAAGCAATTAATACCGCGAATCATTTACAAAATCGCTTACCAACAAGATCAACGAATAAAACCCCATACGAGCTTTGGTTTAAACGCAAACCAAATTTGCATTATTTACGTACATTCGGCTGCAAAGCATACGTATATGTAAACAAACAACATCGAGGAAAATTAGACGATAGAGCTCAGGAAGGGACATTCGTAGGGTACGATAACAATTCAAAAGGATACCGCGTATACACTAAAGATAACAAAATAGTAATAGCAAGAACCGTAAAATTCTTAGAGAACAGCAAAATTAACTTAAAAGAAAGTAAAGATTCAGAAAATTCATATGATGATAAAAATTACATCGAAGCAGAAATAAACAACACGACCGAGGAACCAACCTCGTCCAAACAACCCACCACTGAATTTAGAAGTTCGCAAAGATCAAACAGGGGGGTACCACCAGACAGATACGTCTGTTATGTAAACAATAACCAAATGAATGAACCCACTAGTTGGAATGACATACAGGAAATTGATAATCCCTGTGAAAAAGAAAATTGGCTCAAAGCCACACAAGCGGAAATCAATTCGCTAAAAAAACATAACACATGGGAATTAGTGGATCCTCCACCAAACAAAAAAATTATAGGATCAAAATGGACATTTAAAAAGAAATTAGATAGTTACGGAAATGTTCAAAAATATAAAGCACGCCTAAGGGCTATAGTAAAAAATACGGCGAAAATTATGATGAGACATTTGCCCCTGTCGTCTCACAAACAACAGTTCGCGCATTTTTAGCAGCAGCCGCATATCACAAACAAAACGTTAGACACATAGATATTGACACCGCATTTCTGTATGGTGAGCTCGAGGAAGAACTGTATATGAAACAGTCGGAAGGCTACATAGAAAAGAATTCTGAAAACAAAGTCTGCAGACTGAAAAAATCAATATACGGCCTAAAACATGCAGCCAGAACTTGGCACAAAAGAATCGAACAGTCCTTAAAAAAACTGAATTTTAATCAAAGTATAGCTGATCCCTGCTTGTTCACCAGAAAAGAAAATGAAAATTACACTTACATAATTATATATGTTGACGACATATTACTATCCGGTGACGAAAAAACTGTTGACATTATAGTAAAACTACTTAAAGAAGAATACGAGCTTAAAGACCTCGGTCATATAGCGTATTTCCTCGGTACTGAAATAAAGAAAACAGAAAACGGATATACTCTAAGCCAAAAGTCAAAAATTGAAGAACTGGTAAATAAACTAGGATTAAAAGAAGCTAAACCCGTAGGAACTCCGATGAACCCCGGCTTTTATAAAATAGAAGACGAACAAAATCTGCTGCCTAATAACAGAAATTTTAGAAAAATAATTGGATCACTGTTATACATAGCAACTAACACACGTCCAGACATATCAGCTGCAGTTAATATCCTCAGCAGAAGATGCGAAACGCCACGTGAGATGGACTGGAAAGCAGCAAAACGAGTGGTCAACTATCTAAACTGCACAAAAGAATTAAAACTAACAATCAGCACAGACGACCAACCAGTATTGGTAGCTTATGCAGACTCAGACTGGGGAGGTGACACCAGAACAAGGAAGTCAACAACTGGAAATACTTTCTTTCTAGGAAACACTCCTATTAATTCGTACACGAAGAAACAGAACTGTATAGCTTATTCTTCGGCAGAAGCTGAATTTATATCAGCAGCCGCAGCAGCTCAAGAAATTATTTGGCTGGAAAAATTATTGAAAGACTTAGATTTGAAACAACACGAACCTATTACGATTTTCGAAGATCATCAGAATGCGATAAAAATAGTAGAGAATGCAAAGTTTTCGAAATATACCAAGCATATTGACATAAAATTCCACGCCATTAAACAACTCAAAGAAGATAAAATAATAAACTTGAAATACTGCCCATCTGAAGATATGATAGCCGATGCGCTTACAAAACCCCTGCCAAAGCCTCAACTGGTGAAACATCGAGAATCTATGAACCTACAGTGTTATTCATCTGAAGTGATTAAGGAAGGGTGTTGAAATAAACTAATCACTATTTCAGCTGAATAAAAACAAGTCAGATCTATTCATAATATAAATATTTCATTTTTTGCATATCATAAAAAAAGGAAAGTAATTATTTTTTCTCCCTATTTCGGAATAACTCAACACCGAAATAAACTGATACATTCAAGGACGCTTATCCCTTTTCTACTGCAGTGAAGTCACGTAACAACAAAAATAAATAAATAAAAAATAAATAAAAAAATAAATGAAAAGAACATTTCGAAAGACTTTTTTTGACATTTTAATTTTTTCAGTGTTTGGTTAGTTCTCTGTGTGGATATAGTCATGTAATGCGTCTATTTTTCGCTGCTAAAAGCAGCTATGTAATTTGTGTGTAATATAATATTATTATTCAATTTAAAACTATGCGTCGAGCCCATTGCTTCATTTAGAACAGTACTTAATCAAATATTTACCATTTCAGCAATTTTTAATTAATTAATAAGTTATAAAAGGCTGAAGTTAAATCGCAGATTCCAAAGAATGGATGCTATAACGGATGGAATATCTGAAGGACAAGAAGAATGAAAGGTAAGATTATCTTGCCTTATTATTATTGACCTCTTACATAATATGATGAATTAAGTTTTAAACGATATTAAATAAAAATCCTTGTGTGGCGCAAGCGTTACATAGGCATAGTTTTTAGCTCACAGGCTATCATAGCCTGAGAGCTTATGTGCCCGCCCGTTCTGTATGTTCGTTCGTATGTGCGTAACGCGATAACTCATGATAAAAATATCCGATCCTCTTAAAATTTTGTATGTAGGTATATCCTGACAAGGCGCTTCCCTGATTAGTTTTTGAAGTTCATTCGATATGTATAAGAGGGGGAACGGGGGCTCATGCCCCCGATAGTTGTTATAAATGGGATTTTCATGCAGAATTAAGTTTTCAAAATTTAGATTAGGATCATTCTGATGAGGCGATTCCGTGACTGTTATTAGGTGTTCATTGAATAAGTATAAATAGGGGGAACAGGGGTTCTAATCCCCCCCCCGTTAGTTGATATAAATGGGATTTTCATGCAGAATTAAGTTTTCGTTCAAAATTTAGATTAGGATCATTCTGATGAGGCGATTCCGTGACTGCTATTAGGTGTTCATTGAATAAGTATAAATAGGGGCAACAGGGGTTCTAATGCCTCCCCCCCCCTCTTAATTTATATAAATAGGTTTTTCAAGCAGAATTTTCAGATTTCGTTCAAATCTCTGAATAGTTTTGGAAGTTTAATGGTTAAGTATAAAAGAAGGGGATAACTCCTTTTAAATTATATAAATGCTAAATGGGTTTTTATTAAGAATTATCTAATTTGCTCTGAATTTTGGATATAGATTTTTTATATGATAAAGCATGTCTTTGATAGTATAAGAGGTTCAATGATTAAGTATAAAAAAAAAGAGGAAAGGGGAGAGCTGTTTCCCCTTCTTAATTTTTTTTTCGAACGGAATTAACCCTTGAAAATATAAGGCTTTAATGTACAATTAGTATTTGTAGCCTGTGAGCTCAATGCCATCAGTTTAACTGGGCAGTATTCTTTTTATTAATATATTTTCATCATTAACGAGGTTCGACTGTAGTAGTAATAATAATAATAATAATAATAATAATAATAATAATAATAATAATAATAATAATAATAATAATAATAATCTTTAGTATAAAGTTACGTATTGCCGACGACTGTCTTTTTCGCTAATCTTTGCCACATATTAATTTTCTTTAATAAGAAGCTACATGTTGGTGATGACTGGTTTTTTCGCTAATCGTTGCTGCATACCAATCTCGGATAATGAAACATTTGAATTTACTGATAAAATGAATAGCTCGAAAAGTATCTGCCAGAGAATTGTTGGATAAACTGCTCTAGAAAGGCAAAAAATTGTATTTTTCTGGATATGAATTCCAAATCTAATGATTCTGCTGCTTTTCAAATACAGTCGAACACCGTTACAACGAACTTCAAGGGACTGAACTTTTTGTCCGCTATATCCGGTGGTTCGCTATATCCGAAACGTTTAAAAAATGTTACAGTTTACAAAATATGTATATAATTACCTGATACCTATATGTTCAATAATGATGTATTAAGAAAAAAATCGTAAATTCTATTAGATATGATCATTAATGAATTAAATTGACGAAAATTGATTACATTAAACTACTAAATAAATTAACTAAAAAGGAAGACAAATAGAAATACAGTAAAGCGCCGATTATCTAAACATTTGAGACCAACCCTAGTTCGCATAAATGTTAGGATAAATGAGCGTTTGCTCATTTATCAATGATTTATATCAGGGCTGTCCAACGCGGCGCCCGCGGGCGCCATGGCGCCCTTTTGCGATTTTCTTGGCGCCCCTTTGAAGAATTTCTGTTACTAGACTTCTTAGAAGTAAAATTGAATTTTAAAGGATACTTTCGTAAAATCTTTAATATTTGCATCAGAGATATTTTCGTAACCTGTGGGAACAAGTTAGAAACCAGAAACATGCTTTGAAATTTAATCATGCATATTTTCACAATTTGTAATTATTTTTCAAAGCATAAATATTATATTATATTATATTTAACCATCAGGTTAAATATAGTAATAATTAGAAATAGCTCTTTTAATAATTAATAAGTAACAAAAAAGTGAAAATTTTCCTACATTCTACGTTCCTTTGAAGGTACATGTGCATGAAAGCTCGTATTATTTCTTTTTTGCTGGTCATTGGCTGTTTTACAAAAGGATTAAAGAGGCTTAATTTTTCACTCTTGACTTCTCAAATTTTAGGAGTTTGTTTTCAATTTGCTTAGAAAAATTAACAAGAATAAGTGGTACAGAGCAATTAGTAAAGCAGTGCAGAATAATTTCCATCTATGAATGCACTTTCCACTATCCCTCTCTCTCTGAAATAACCCATATGGATTGGTCATTATCATGCCTTTGTTTTGTTTTGTTTTTTATAAAAAACTAAATCAAGCCTTGGAAATACGTCAAAGCATATTTTCACATTCTAAAAAAACTTATCGATATCGCTGATTTCCATGTCAATTTATTTATTTATTTGTTATTGTTGTTGTTTATATGTACAATTAAAGTTACTGGCACTTTACCCTACAAACATTTTTCAGATACAGCTATCATAGAAAAATGTATAATTTAAAATTTAATATATGTAACTCCAGAATTGTAGGGTCATTATCTCACGCTCTAAGATTCATTTGCATTATACTAAAACACGCACGTGTACTTAATACTACTATGTGAAAGTATTTCCGCATGTTTTCAGTCGTGTTAATAATGGCGCCCTTCATTGAATGGCAGGAGCTGAGTTGCGCCCCTGTTTACTAAAAGGTTGCACAGGCCTGATTGATATCATTATTATCAATGATCAATCAATTTAAGGAATGACCCTGCCTATACTAAAATCTTTACCCTTTATGATGATGGTTTAGGATGACTAACACTAATTATTGGCGCGTTAAAAATCGTTTTATTTTTATTTTGTTTGTTTACTTTTTTATCATTTAAATTTTCCTTTTTTACATCATCTTGTGAACTTCAGAGAGTATAATTTAAGGAAAAAAGCTTTTGATTATTACTTCCTCCTAAGAAGGCGTTTTTTTTCAATGCTGCCATCTCTCGAATTTCGAATTATTCTTAAATACATTAGTTATATAAATAAGTTAGCTTAAATGCGTTACTGAATTGCTAAGACAGAAGGAATGGAAAATAACTGACGAGTGGACGTGATCACACCTGCAGAATGGCTACCATAAAAGAAAAAGAATGCAGGTCTTACTACTCTTTAATAAAAAGACTTATCGTTAATTTGCGCCTTCTTTTACTAGGGATCGAGCTCGGAACCCTTGAAATAATATTCCAAGTGCAACCATTTAAGCTACGAGGACGACGCCCAGCTTGGCATTTCTCACTCACTTTTTGTTGGTAAGACCAGGGGTGTAGTTGTAAAAGTAACAAAGGATATGCGCTCTAATCAGAGGGTATACGGTGTTTCTTAAAAAAAAAGTCCAGAAGATATATGGCGTATACCGCCGTATACCCTCACTACATCCTTGGGTAAGGCTGCAATTGCATCACAAGATGGAAACATATACATGAGTATTCAAACCTGTGGCGTAATATACGACACAAATAAACCTAGCATAGGTGACTACATATTTAATTATAATTAATTTTTCTACTAATTATCAGCATTGAAATTAGTCTTGAAATTATTGAATATTTAATAAGTGATTATCACATTTTACTCTGTTGTTTCTACGTTTAAGCTAGCAATGTGATGATCATTTGTTACATATTCAATCATTTAAAGCGTAATTTCACGGCTGATAATTAATTGAAAAATTAATTATAATTAAACAAATAATGTCATAAACAATTTTTTAGTTTGTTTGTTGCAGATTTACATTTTAAATTATTTTAAGCAAAATTGATTTGATAAACCATTAATCCATTTTCCTTTCCTTTTTTTTTTTTTTTTTTTCCTTTTCAAACTTAGTTACTTCTCAACATCGCGCAATTTTTAATTTTACCCAGTTGAGTAGGGAGGTGCATTTTCAAATGCAAAGTGTTGGAAAACTGTATTTCAATTTACTGACTTTTTATGATTTTTAAACGAAGTAGCTCGATTACGGAATGATAGTATCTGAATATTTTTATCAATTATTTAAAATTTTAAGGGGAAACCACGATTTTTATACCCAGCGTACTAGGACGGACGTTTACCCTAGTACAGTAAAACCTCCATAACGGACACTCCCGAATAGCGGACACCTCTATTTAACGGACAGTTTTCCAATCCCCACTCCCAAAACCTGAATTTTTGTATGTTTAACCTCTGAATAACGGACATTCCGAATAGCGGACACTATTTTCGGCGATAAAGAATGAAAAAGTATTTTTTAACGAGACAAAAAAAAAGTAAAAAGGATTCTTAATTTATAAGGACATTGTATCATACATTTTGTGATCATACATAAATGTAGATCATGAGCTGGGACAAATCCCCCCCCCCCCTTCTCCATGATTAGTGGTGAATTCAAGAGGTTGCCCGGGAGAGACATATCCCAGAGCATTGACATGTCCTCCAGGATAAGTTTGAGATTTTATTCTTTTAACCCCTTGAAGACGATCGTGATACATATACGTGCCGAAAAAAGGCTTAAGAATCCTTGTTTATCCTCGCCAGTAAAATTGTACTCTAAAATTTGCCTTATTTAATTGGAACATTTTCTCGATTTAATAAGGTACAAATTTCTGCATTTAAAAACCGGTGGCAAAACATTAATAATTTCGTAAAAGGCTCCCGTCGCAAGGGGGTTAATGGTCCAAAAGTGCAATCCCCCTCCCCCTCTCCGCCCGGAACTCTATAATGTCCAAATAACGTCACATTGAAAAACAAATTACATGTAATCACAAGCAAAAGTAAACTTTTGTAACATATTTTTTTCATAAGAATGTAATAAACAGTGGATAAAGGTGTGCACAATTTTATTTCAGTTTTATCGCATAAATTTTTTTAAATTTCTAATTAATTATATAGTAGAGGTTTTAGGACATATAAAAGTCAATTAATGAAACATTAAGCATTTCTTAGTAAATTTTGAATCTTTGATGTTTTCCCAATAGCGGACACCTCCGAATAGCGGACAATTTCTGCGTCCCCGAGGTGTCCGTTATTTAGAGGTTTTACTGTAATAATAATAATAATGGAATCTGAACTAGCCTGACGATATCAAACGAGATATAACCATGATTTATTTTTATTAATTTGTGACAGTACCCTTCCTTCCTCCCCGTATGTTAAAAAATTGAGCCCATACTTTTTATAGAATATCTTTTTAAATATTATTTTGTCTTTTAATGTGTTAAAAATAAATCGTTTTCCTGTTTTTTTTTCATTTATGTAAAATACGATTAAACTGAGATAAATTAAAGTGAAATAGATTACAATTCCTTCAATTTCGCATTCTTACTTCATTCTGTCCTTTTCTTTTACGGAAAATGTGAAAAAATATGAGATGCACAAATAAACCTTTCGTGTTTTGTATATATTTTAAAACAAAAGTGTACATCTATATTATAAAGGCCAAACGTATCTGTGCGTAACGCATACGTCATTTTTAAAGGCCAAACGTATCTGTGCGTAACGCATACGTCATTTTGCGAATGGCAACACTTTCCCCTGTAATTTCGGTTTTGCGATTTTCGCTACTGCAAATTTTACACTTCTGAACATCGCACTTTATAAATTTTTATACCGTCGTATAGAGAAAAAAAATTTACTTTTAAATGCAATTTGTTTGAAAGCTGTATATCAATTTATTTTTTAAACATTAATTTTTTTATAGTTTTTAGTAGCAATTTTGTCATTGCGGCAACAGAAGCACTCCATTTTCTTATAAGAATGAAAAGAAAGAAAATAGAAATTCAAATGCGCAACACTTTCCCATGCAATTTCGGTTTTGCCATATTCGGTACTGCAAGTTTTATACTGCTAAACATCGTGCATTTTAAATTTTTACACCGTCGTATAGAGAAAAAAGTATACTTTTAAATGCAATTTGTGTCAAAACTGTACTCAATTTATTTTTGAGAAATTATTTTTTTTTTACATAATTTTTAGTACAAATTTTGTAATTGTGGCAACAGAATCGCGCCATTTTCTCTTAAAATTTAAAAGAAATAATAAAATGCGCATATTATTTCAAAAGTATCGTCTGTTATATAACCAGGTGAATTTCGGTAATATTTTGTTTAATAATTGGAATAATTGGGTTTTATAGTATTTTGTTAATTTTAGTTCAAAATAATATTTATTTGAGAGTTAGACTGAACAATATATGATATATTTTTACGGCAACTAATTATATAGATTTATTATAAAACAACGAAATAGTTATTTCTTAAAGATTTTCTTTCGTCAAATTTCGACGGGTTCCACCTCGTACATATAAATCTTAACTACTTGGGTGCGTAAATAATAACTTTAAATAAGACAGTTTTTATTTTCATCCATTTATAATGCATTTTTTATATTGAATTAATTTAATTTTTTATTAATAATTATAAATTGCAAATAACTCTCATTTACAAGTAACATGGAAGACAATTCGAAACTTGAAGCTGAAAATGAATGGAAGAGAGATGAAAGGCAAACTCGGCTTTATTCCAGAATCGTGGATCGATAGACACGTGTTATTTTCCTAATCGATTCGAAATTAATGCAATTACACTGGAGAGCGAGATCAAAGGAACTGTAAATATTAGTCGAGAGATCTTGGATTACTGTTTGTAGTTGATTCTGCATCTTTGTTAGTACAAATATTTCATTGTTTGCTGGAATAGTTTTCTAAATGATTTTTTTTTCTTCCGGCTTAACGTAGATGTTTAATATTTTGAAATAATTTGTTTATGGATACTTTTATTTGCAACTTTATTCCAATAACTAAATATCCTTTATCAAAACATTATACTTTAGATTGTAAGCAATTGGACTTTATTATTTAATTATTGATAAGTGTTTTATATTAGCTGATTTGAAGCACTTTAATCTTTTAATAAATCACATTTCTGGGTAACATTCTTCAAAAAATGCTAATAAAAAAAGGACAAAAAAGATGAAAAGATATATTCTGTTTTATTCTAGAAACAAAATCTATATAAATGCGTTGTTTTCCTATTCGATTCAAAACTAATTCAACATATGCGTGAGACCAAAGAACGATGTGAAATCAAAGGCACACCAAATATTAGTCGACCCTATATATGTCTGCCAATAATAAGATTCTATTATTTATAATCAATTATATGTTTTTATAAATCATATTTATGCGTAGAATATAGGTTATTGGAGAATTTTAGTAATAAAAATGTGAGAAGCAAATTTTGCTTTATTTTAGAATCAGGAATGACTTGAATGTGTTAATGAGCATGCTGCTTTCCTAATTTATTGGAAATTAATACAATTACTTATGGCAAGAGATAAAATTAACAGCAATTATTAATTGGCCGATCTTATGGATTACTGTTGTAGTTGATTGTGATCAATTAAATGTTGTTATAAATCATATTTATAAACAGGAAAGACGGTATTCGAGAATTCATCACTAAAAAAGAAAAGCAGAAAAATGAGAAAAAAAAATCTAAATATTTTTTGATGCTTAGAATTGGGATCGATATGAATGATTTATTTTCGTAATCGGACTGAAATAAATGCAATTACGCAAGGCGAAAGATCAAATAACAGCTAGTATTAGTTAGACCATTCGGTTACTGTTGTTAATTTACTATAAGGTTTCTTATAAATCATATTTATAGATTACAGGAGCGCTATTCGAGAACTCGACAAAAATATAATGGTAGAAAGATGAGAAGCAAATTATGCGCTCTTTCAGAATCAGAATCGATATGGATATTTTATTTTCTTAATCGATTCGAAATTATGCAATTACATTGGAGAAAAATGAAAGGAATAGTAAATATTAATCGAGATATCTTGGATCGCTGTTTGTAGGATTCTGCATCTTTGTTAGTACTAATATTTCATTATTTGCCGAGACATTTTTCTAAACTAGTCTTTTTCTTTCCGAGTCAACGTATTATTTAATATTTTGAAACATCTTATATATGATCGCAAAGCAAGTACATTAACGATGAATGGAGGGTATACCCTTATACTAGAGTGTGTATACTATAGCTTTCTTGAGAAACAGAGGGTAAACGGTATTCCTTTAAAAAATCCAGAAGGTATATGGAGTATACCCCCGTATACTCTCCACTACATCCCTGTATACTTGCATTTGTAACCTTATTCCAAAGGCTTATTTTCCTTTATCTAAACTTTCTAATTTTAGATTCTAAAATAACTGGAATTTATTATTTAATAATTTATCAGTGTTATGCATTTTTATTACATGTAGCTGATTACAAATAATTTAATGTTTTAATAAACCATATTTATGGATAATATGGCGGCCTCTTCAAAAACTCCTGGTAAAAAGGCAAGAACAAAAAAATGAGCGGGTAAATTCGGTATTACTGTAGAATCAGAATAGATATGAATTTGTTATATTCTTAATCAATTCGAAATTAATGCAATTACTCTGGAGAGAGATCAAAGGAACAGTAAATATTAGTCGAGAGATCTTGAACTACTGTTTGTAGTTGATTTTACATATTTTAGTACAGATATTTCATTATTTGTAGGGATAATTTTCTCAATGATTCTTCCCCTGATTAACGTATATGTTTAATATTTTGAACTATCTGATTTGTGAATATTTGCATTTGTAACTTTATTCCTAAGGCTAAATTTTCTTTAGCAAAATATTCTACTTCTGATTCCAAATAATTCGATTTTATTATTTAACTAATGATTAGTGTTACGCTTTTTTTGTTAAATGTAGTTGATTATAACCTATTTAAAGTTTTAATAAATCATATTTATAAGTATCATAAGAGACTAGTCGAGAACTCCTAATAAAAAGAAAGTGACAAAAATAGGAGGAAGTAATTTCTGTATTATTCTGGAATCAGAATCGATATGAATGTGTTGTATTCCTAATCTATTCGAATTTATACATTTATATGGGAGAGAAATAAAAAAAAACTGTAGATATTACTCGAGAGAATTCCTATAAATTTATGTAGTTGATTCTGTATCTTTTTCAGAACAAATATTATATTGTTTATACAAAAAAGTTTTCGCATTTTTTTTTTCTCGGATTAATATGTATGTTTTCATATTTTGAAATAACCCATTATGGATACTAACAATTTTTAATTTTGTTCCAATAGCTAAATTTCCTTATCAAATCAATCTACTTCAGATTTTAAGTAAATGTAGACTTTATTATTTAACTAGCTCACCTGTCCATTGCTCGGGTCCGTGATGTTATTCACTTTTCAAATGTGTTATCTGCTTTCTAAATGACCTTTAAATGAAACTCAAATTTGTATGATTTCATATCTTTAAGTCCATTTTGTCAGAATTTATATTTTTAAATGGAAAATTCGCAGAAAGGTATTGAATTGAAAGCATATTCTGTTTAGTATTTTATTTTCTACTTAATTTGATTTATGGAATCTATGCGTATTAAAAGCGAATGAAACTGCGACGAAACACTCAGGATTTCGCTGATTTAGTAAAAATTTTCACACATTTTATTTTGTAAAAAATAATTCTATCCAGCATCCGAATGTTTCAAAATTTTTGTAAGTGATGTGGATCTGGTTTATTGAATTACCATAAAAAGATTGTGTTAAAATACATTTAGTTACTTTTAGCTTAAAAAAAATATGCTCTCCATGAACTACCATGTGATTCGTGTTTACCGGTGTATTTGAAAGAGTTAAATCTCACATTTTTAAAAACTGATCACACCATGGATTATAAGAATGTTTTAAATTTAAGAATATATTTTTGGCTTGCCGGTAAGCTATGGAATTGCGCCCTGCAGAGGCAAAAACGCAATGAAAAGATCTGTTTCTTACTGGTTTCGTCAAGTTTTTATAGTTTTCATTTTATTTTGTAATATATATTTCTACCCGTCCTGACTTTTCGAAATTTTTGTAGGGGTGTAAATATGTTCTGTTGAGAGAATTTTAAAAGATTGTGTTGAAATATGTACGTTTAGATAATTTTAGCGTAGAAAAAAATCCTCTTCGCGAGTTGCAAAGGGACATCTCTTTGCCAGTATATTTAAAAGGGTTAAAATCTATATTTTTAAAAACCGATAACATCATCGATTAAAAGAAAGTTTAACTTTTAAATGATGTTTTTGGTTTGTTAATATCAGAAAAATTGCGTCCTGGAGGGGCGATGATAAAACGAAAAAAAATGTTTTTGGGAAAAACGACTTTTTTTTTTTTTTTTTCTAAGGGTTAACTGTAACCAGGCACGTAGCCAGGGAGGGGGCTAAGGGAGCTGAAGCCCCTCCCGTAAGTTTGAAAAGACTTTAAAAAATTATCTCTATGATAATAAAATAAGTTTTGTTTGTTTTTATCTTCCATTACATTAAAATAAATTGCATTTTTAGCTGTAAAAATATTCATTTATTCAATCACAGTTACAGTAATACTTTATTATGTCGGTTATTTGTATATTTGTTTCTTTAATAGATATTTACAAGAAAAAATATAAATTCTTTTTAAAATGCATCTCTAATTACCTTTATGAATAATAAAATTCGATTAAGTGTAATTCCGTATCATTAATTTGCCTAAGAAAAATTAGTGTAGTACAGATTTGGCGTATTTACTTTAGGAGATTAGATATTAAACATGTACTTGCATGTTATGATCTTCCTTAATTTTCTTTATCTTCATGGATATAATTGAAAATTAGAGCGGTGTCAATATTAAAATGTTTTACAGAGAAAGGAGCCAAAAACTTTTATAGCCGCCTGTAATGTAAAATCATGTGAAAAAATATAATTTTGAAGAAAGTATCTTTGATAATGATGTTATAACTGTAAAATACTTTTTATTAAAAATAAACTATTAGAATGCATTTTTGAAAAGTAATGATGCGAGGAAAAAAATATGGTATCGAAAAACCTTCAAGAGATGCCACGGCGGCATCACCAGTCTCTTAACTGAACAACTTTTCTGTGAGTCGTTTGTATATGAATCTTTAATAGTAAGAAAATGTGTGTAAAGTAGCTGGTTTATCTGGTTAATTTTCTTTGTATTTTGTAGAACTATCAACTTCAGGGATGGATACCCCTGTGTAGAGTTTTTCATAGTATCACCGAGAGAGTTTTTGATCCCCTCAGCACACATATTTGGATAAAATTTACCCCAATTACACTGTGAGGCCAATCTACAAATCTAGATGTGTGTGCTGACGGGTTAGAGGATGCTATTTATACAGTCGGTATAGAGACATTTTGAGTTGCTTCTAGGGTCAAAGTAAAAATTTAAACAAGACTGGTTCAGTTTACAGCCAGAAATTTAATTTAGTAATTGAAATGAAGAGTACTCTGAGTAAAAAAAAAGCGAATTTTATCAAATACAATTTCTGGGTCTAAAAAAACTTTCTGAACTGCAAATTTAATGACGGAAAATACAATTTTTTGTCATTTGGCTAGATAAGATGAAAAGAAAAATGTTAATGATTGTTAAAGGAATATTTTAAGTAACTAGAAAGAATGATATGAAATGGCAAAAATATTTTTTTAGACGTGTACCATGTTTTTAATTTCAAAATTACAAAATAGCACCATGGGTGCACTAAATCTAGAACTAACTTATGTAAAACCAATTCCAATAATATAAACTTTTTCTGGCAGCAAGTCTTGTTCCGAAATTAAAATTTAGGATTGTTTGGATGTTAGCGTTCGGAACAATTTGACTTTGTTGAGGGTTTGTCAAGTAGTCGATATGAGCCTACAGTATGGCAAGCAACTGGATTCGATATTGCTATGCAACTGGAGATGACTTCGATAATGCCACGACACTTTTGGTTCCATTTTACTTTCCAAACAGCCATATAGTTTTCCAATTACTGTAAGAAAGAAATAAAAATAAGAAAAATGGAAGAAAGATCCAGAAATAATATTCCCTTTTCTTACATATTATAAAACGCATTTATTGTTAGCCTTGTTTTTTTGTTTTTTCTTGAAAAAATAGGTACAAAAAAAGAAGAAGACTAATTTCTACATGTTTCAGACATTGGAAAAACACGAAATGTGTTTTCTTATGCAATTCTTATAACATATGCATTTAGATTATCACAAACCGTATCTTATTTTAGCAAACAAAATTAAAAAAATTTCATGAATATAGCAAATTAATATTTTATTGTTGTTTTCAAAGAGCTTCAGGAAAAGAAGAAATCAGAGCAGCCCTTGGACCACAGAGAAAAATACGCCACTTTGAGATGACGACGATGATGATCCTCTAACGTTAGAGAAATCTATATAAAAAAGACTGTTATCTTAGAATTCTTTGAAAATTTTGAGCAAAGTCTGGAGAGAATAAATTGAAACGCGATATTATAAATACTAGTACACCGAACCCGGGGTTCCCGGGTCACAGAGTAAAGGTGAAAAACTTTTTAAAAAATTAAAATTGAAAAGTCTAATAAATTTTTCTTACGTAATATGCTTTTTAAACTGCCAACTAATTCCAAACAGCAATTTTATATGCAAAATATTAATTATGTTATCATATAAAGCTTTGAAATCGGTACTTCCGTATTAGACGCAAGATAGAAGTTATTACCCAAAGATCTTGCCAAAGAATAAAATTACATTATTTCAGTTTATAAAATCAACTAAGAAAATATGACACACAGATATTCTTTAAAATACATTTTTGCAAAGATTAATTGATGTATTGTTTGTAAATTAAGTTTGCAACGAACTAAAAGTTATTAAATCGATAGGAAAAAACGAAATAAAACCAACAACATTCACTGGGTTTTATAGCCGACGACATTTTGACATAACACGTTTTTAATTACTATTTTTTTCGGTTGCTATGGAAAAATGGCAACTAAATTATACAGTGATTTGTTATTTTTCACGGAGAAAAGAGATAAATGGAGGTGAAGTATGCGATTAAAACGGTTTCACGGGCCAATTCTTCCAATTTAAGTCTCTTATTTGGGCCAAACAAAACAATCTCTAAGAACAGAGACCGAACCCTTTAATATCATTTTTTCTCTAAATGAAAAAAAAAAAATAATAATAATTATATTTTAGCATTCTAAAATAGCATTTCATTGTATTATAAATTAAAACTGTATCGCTAAAAGTTTTCCTTTTTTGCGAAAGCACGTGGTTGTGTTTGATGCAATGCAGCGAATTTTAGAGATGCTTTTTAGGCGTCATCTCCAGCCACCAAACTGCATCTCTATTCATCTTCTTCTTCTTCTTTTTTTTTACTCTATGGATATTTTTCCTTTTTTTTCCCACACAAATGCGATACTTAAGTTGCCACCATTAGAGAAAATGAACTAAAAACTATAAAAAAATTAATATCTCAAAAACAAATTGAGATACAGTTTTCTAACAAACTGCATTTAAACGTGCATATTTTTCTCCATACGATGGTATAAATGTCGAAAACGTGCTATGTCTAGAAGTTTAAAATTTTACAATAGCGAAAATTGCAAAATTAAAATTTCATCGAAAAGTGTTGCCATTCAAAACATGACGTATGCGTTACGCACAGATACGTTTGGCCTTTATTATATAGATACGATGGTATAAATGTCGAAAACGTGCTATGTCTAGAAGTTTAAAATTTTACAATAGTGAAAATTGCAAAATTAAAATTTCATCGAAAAGTGTTGCCATTCAAAACATGACGTATGCGTTACGCACAGATACGTTTGGCCTTTATTATATAGATTCGTAGAAATGCTATTTACTTCATCCAAGACATTTAGAATAAAATCATTCAAATATCCTCGGATACAGTTACCGAAGTATTAATTATCAAAATAAATAACGTGATCTGTTTAGTTAGTGGAAACAAAAAGCGTAGCTTAATTGCTAATGAAACTCAGGCGCGGAACAGCTTGACTTTTGTGTTAGATATGTGGACTATTAAAATATTTACAAACCCCAATAATTCAGAAAATTCTTTTAGGTTTTATTCCAATAAATGTCTTCTCTGCCAAAAATTCAAGAAAAGTAATATTACAAAATTGTGATCAACTATGCCTTGACATGTATAAATGAGTTACAAAGGCGTATGATGAAGCAGCAGATAAGTCTGGTCATGTTTGCGGGTCCATTCTGAAATTCCCAGAGTATCCAAAAATTAGATACATCAACTTTGAAAGCCATCTGTTAAATCTTGCCTTGTCCAACACCGTGCTGATTCCCATAATCCGAAAGTATCACGGACTTGTTAAAGCAAAGGTTTTTAAAAATCACCTAAAGGCAAATTTAGTGTTTTAAGAAGCAATTGCATAATGTACCGCATTAAACAAAAAAAAAAAAAAAAAAAAAAAAAAAAAAAAAAAGACTTCTCCGCATTTGTGATACAAAATTTATCGAGAGGCATGAAAGCATATTAACTTTTTTGAGCTACATACATTTGCTTTAGCTCAGAAATTATTCTGAAAAACACATGGACAAATTCTTTGGTAGCTGGAGCTTTTTTGGCAGTTGGGAGATGAATGATTTTCTCATAAGCCTATCTGTTTGTGAGAAGGTTTTCTGTCTGACAAAGTCTTAGTGAGTTCTTCAAGAAACATTTCGTGACATGATATCAGCTGTAACTTATGTTAAAGATGTCCTAATTGTTTTACATAAATATAGAGAAAAATGCAGTAGTAATCTTTCGCAAGATATTTTATTGGGCATCAAAACTTCGGGAAGACATCTTTCAAATTAAAATAAAGATACCAAGACTAACATTTACACAGACAACAAGTACAAACCCTCAAATTACATCCGCTGAAGAGTATTACAATATCACGGTCTTTATTCTCCGCGTAGGAAGTCTTATTCAAATTTTAAAGGATCTAATTCCGAATGAAGACATACTAAGAGATTTTCTATTATGTCTTCCAGGATTTGTTTAGCTGAAAAAAGCAAGCAAATTAGGGAATCTGGCGCAATATTTTCATAGTAAAGTGTCAATGTAGCAAGTGAAACTGAATATGAATTAGGGTGCAAAGAAATTGTTGACACCAGCACAGAGGTTCTAAAAGTTTTAGTACTTTTAATGTGACGTATTACAATAATATCAAACATTTGTTCACAGTCTTGGTTGAAAACCCAGTAACAACAGTCAGAAGAAGTCAGCGAAAGAAATTAATTTCATTTATGGTTCAATAGTTTCAAGCCAGACTCTTCCACGCTAATATTAATCATGTGTTTTAAAACAGTTCATATTACTTGTATTTTTAAACTTTTTTCTTATAGGATAGTCAAGGCTCAGCTCAAACATTGTTATTTTGTGATTTTTAGATTTCAAGGATTTTTTATTTTAACTCTCCGGTTTCCGAACCGGTTTGGAAACTAGAGGTGCTTTTGAATGTCAAAAATTGAAATTGAAAAAAATTGAATACGAAATAATAGACCGGGCGGCGGCGACACGAATGACTACGTCATCGAGTTACGGGATGAAATCATGATGTAGGACAAGATTATTAGGTGCAGATTAAGGAATGACTGGTCTGCCTCGTCATTTCTTGGTACGATATGAGTAACAGCGGGCGCCAACTCGCCATTTTGGCGTCACTTTCACGTTATCGAGTTACGGGATGAAATTGGTGCCAAATTAAAGCTAAAATAAAGTATTTTAAGAATATTTCGGTCTGCCTGCGCATATCCTGCGACAAACCCTCGGCAGACTGAAATTTATAACAAAAAATGACGTTATAATGTAAAATTCAATATGACTACGTCATCGAGTTACGGGATGAAATCATGATGTAGGACAAGATTATAGAGTATAGATTAAGGAATGACTGGTCTGCCTCGGCATTTCTTGGTACGATATGAGTAACAGCGGGCGCCAACTCGCGATTTTGGCGTCACTTTCACGTCATCGATTTACGGGATGAAACGGGTGCCAAATTAAAGCTAAAATAAAGTAGTTTAAGAATATTTCGGTCTGCCTGCGCATATCCTGCTACAAACCCTCGGCAGACTGAAATTTATAACAAAAAATGACGTTATAATGTAAAATTCAATATGACTACGTCATCGAGTTACGGGATGAAATCATGATGTAGGACAAGATTATTAGGTGCAGATTAAGGAATGACTGGTCTGCCTCGTTATTTGTTGGTACGATATGAGTAACAGCGGGCGCCAACTCGCCATTTTGGCGTCACTTTCACGTTATCGAGTTACGGGATGAAATTGGTGCCAAATTAAAGCTAAAATAAAGTAGTTTAAGAATATTTCGGTCTGCCTGCGCATATCCTGCTACAAACCCTCGGCAGACTGAAATTTATAACAAAAAATGACGTTATAATGTAAAATTCAATATGACTACGTCATCGAGTTACGGGATGAAATCATGATGTAGGACAAGATTATTGAGTATAGATTAAGGAATGACTGGTCTGCCTCGACATTTCTTGGTACGATATGAGTAACAGCGGGCGCCAACTCGCCATTTTGGCGTTACTTTCACGTCATCGAGTTACGGGATGAAACTGGTGCCAAATTAAAGCTAAAATAAAGTATTTTAAGAATATTTTGGTCTGCTTGCGCATATCTTGGTACAAACCCTCGGCAGACTGAAATTTATAACAAAAAATGACGTTATAATGTAAAATTCAATATGACTACGTCATCGAGTTACGGGATGAAATCATGATCCGGTTGGTTGATTGGTTGGTTGATTTTTGTCGTCCGATTATCTACATTAGGGATATAGGACCGGGGGGGTACCCTTCGTGGGGGTCTTTCTAAGGGAACCTAACCCGTATTTACGCAAGGTTCGAAGAAAACCACGAAAACTCCGAACGGTTAGGCCGACGGCCGCGATTGGGTTCGAACCCAGCACCTGCCGTCTACCAGTTGAGAGGTCAGAACCTCTTGGCCACTGGTGGGGCCGCAGGCAGACCGAAATATTCTTAAAATACTTTATTTTAGCTTTAATTTGGCACCAGTTTCATCCCGTAACTCGATGACGTGAATGTGACGCCAAAATGGTGAGTTGGCGCCCGCTGTTACTCATATCGTACCAAGAAATGACGAGGCAGGCCAGTCATTCCTTAATCTACACCCAATAATCTTGTCCTACATCATGATTTCATCCCGAAACTTCGATGGCGTAGTCAGTTTACATTATAACGTCATTTTTTGTTATAAATTTCAGTCTGCCGAGGGTTTGTACCAAGATATGCGCAGCCAGACCGAAATATTCTTAAAATACTTTTTTTAGCTTTAATTTGGCACCAGTTTCATCCCGTAACTCGATGACGTGAAAGTGACGCCAAAATGGCGAGTTGGCGCCCGCTGTTACTCATATCGTACCAAGAAATGACGAGGCAGACCAGTCATTCCTTAATCTACACCCAATAATCTTGTCCTACATCATGATTTCATCCCGTAACTCGATGACGTAGTCATATTGAATTTTACATTATAACGTCATTTTTTGTTGTAAATTTCAGTCTGCCGAGGGTTTGTACCAGGATATGCGCAGGCAGACCGAAATATTCTTAAAATACTTTATTTTAGCTTTAATTTGGCACCAGTTTCATCCCGTAACTCGATGACGTGAAAGTGACGCCAAAATGGCGAGTTGGCGCCCGCTGTTACTCATATCGTACCAAGAAATGACGAGGCAGACCAGTCATTCCTTAATCTACACCCAATAATCTTGTCCTACATCATGATTTCATCCCGTAACTCGATGACGTAGTCATTTGTGTTACCGCCGCCCGCTCTATAACAATATTTGACATGGTTATCAAGTATCCTATGCAGGAACACATTTTAGGTTAAACCTTCATTATTTTTAAATTTTTTGCTGTAACTTATACAAATTACTTTTGTAAGATTAGAAAAAATTTCGAAATTCAGCCCCTCGCGAAAGGAAATCCTGGCTACGGGTCTGACTGTAACATTTTTTTCGAATCGGTTATAGCATTTATGACCTAAAAGCATGATTTTTTGAAATATGTTTTACAAGTTTAACTGTGTCGAGCGGTTTGGTTGATTTGGATTTCAACATAATCCAGAAATAAACAACAACAACAACAAAAAGAAAAACTTGGAAAAATATTCTTTCTTTCGTTTCGATGCGTAAATGTGTTTGTGCGCATGGGCAAGCGCTTTCGTTCCCCGAGCATTACATAAAAGAATGATTTGATGAGAGTGAGTTGCTCTTCGTAATTAATATCTCGGAAACTAATAAAAAAATTAAATTCTGAGATCCAGGAACATCAGGAGAGACCTTAGATTAACTGTACGTGCCGTAGATTTGGCTAGTCATCGCAGGTGCACACATACACACATACACACACAAACACACAGGCAAAGCGATTTCTTCTTTTATTATCATAAATTATCGACCAGTGTTATGATTTTTTTTTTTTAGATTTAACTGATTATAACGAATTTAATGTTTTAATAAATCATATTTATGGATAATATGGCGGTCTATTCGAGGATTACTAATAAAAAATGAATCAGAAAAAGATGAGAAGGTAAATTCTGTATTATTCTAGAATCGCAATCGATATAAATATGTTGTTTTCTTATTCGATTCGCAATTAATGCAATTACGTATGTTGAAAGATCAAAGGGACAGTAAATATTAGTCGACCCTTTGGATTTCTGTGTTGTTAGTTGTTTATAGTTAATTATATTTTTTTATCAATCATATTTATAGATATACCAGTGATTATTGTAAAATTTTAGTAACAGAAAGAAGGGAGACAAATTCTTCTTTATTTCAGCATCATGATTGATATGAATGTGTTAATTTACTAATCTACTCGTAATTAATAGCATTGCGTATGACAAGAGATCAAATTAACTGCAAATATAAATCGTCCGATCTTATTGCGTATTAATGTATTTGATTAAAATAAACTAAAATGTTTTGCTAAATCATATTTTTGGTAGTAATTAGCAATGGATAGCTATTCGAGAATTCGCGACAAAATTATTAGACATAACTAATATAGACATAAAAGCTAATTCCTTTTTATTTCAGAATCAGGATAGATATGAATGTATTATTTTCTTAATCAATTCTAAATTAAATAAATTACATGTAGCGAGCGATCAAAGAAATAACTAATGATAATCAGCTGATCTTGTGATTTTTTATTGTAGTTGATTATAATCAATTGAAATTTTTGTATATCATATTTATAGGTAGCATGGGGTAGTGACAGTTTGAGAAACAACTTGTTTGCCGTGAGAAAAATACAAAGCACAGAAAGATGAGTGGTAAAATCTGCGTTATTTTAGAATTAGTAATGAATGTGTTACTTTCCTCACGTATTGCTGATCTATAAGCAATGCAATTAATTACGTATAGCAAAAGATTAAAAAAAGAAGAAATATTGATAATTCGATAATTATTAATTAATAATTATTGATACTGTTATAGAAGGTATTACTACAAGATAATAATAGAACATCGAGAAACAAATTCTACATTATTTCAGAATTTCAAAATCAGAATCGATATGAATAATCTATTTTTTCTAACCGATTCGAAATAAAATCAATTAAGTAAGGTGCGAGATCAAAGTAATATCCAATATTAATCGATCTTTCGAATACTGTTGTTAATTGGTTATAAGTATTTTTAGAAGGCATAGCTGTATGTGACACCAGCGCTATTCGAGAAATCGGCCAAAATAGAAAAAATGACAGAAAGATGAGAGGCAAATTCTTGCGGTATTTCAGAATCAGAATCGATATAGTTGTGTTATTTTCCTAATCAATTGAAAGTAAATGCAGTTTCGTAACTCGACAGATGAAAGTAACAGCAACGATTAATCCTAACGATCTTATGTGTTATTGTAGTAGTTAATTACAAAATAATCAATTGTCTGTGTGTCAAATAATATTTATAAATAGCATGGTGGTATTGGAGAACTCATGGCTAAAAGATAGTAGAAGAATTATGATAAGTTATTTCTTCATTATTCTAGAACTAAATCGATATGAATATGTTATTTTTCGTGTTTATTGGAAATTGATGAAATTACGCATGCAAAGAGATCAAAATAAAAGCAGATATTAATCGATCGATTTTATAATTTATATGTTGTTGTTGATTATTATTCTTTGTTATTACAAACATTCCATTGTTTAATGGAAAAGTTACTTCAGTTTTACTTTGTTTATTTAAATAATATATCTGTGTATTATTTTTAAATATCGCATTTATGGATGATTACGCAGTTTTGCATATTTTTAAGTCAAAATGTTTAAAATATCTCAGTCATTTGACTGAATTCTATTTGTTAGAATTTCTAGTATTAATATTTATATTAATTGTTAATTATTGTTAGTTTTACTTTTAATTGTTAATTATTGTTAGCTATATTTTTAATAGTTAATTATTATTATTTTATATTAACTGTTAGTATTAATATTCATACCTGGTCTTAAGACAAGGTTTGCCAAGACCAAATATTGCCTTTTTTTTAAAATCTGGAATTTTAGCATACTACTTATGAACTGCAATATGAACAATATATTCTACACTAGCCGCCCTTGGCGATTAGTTTGTCTGCTTTGAATGTATACTAAGCATTAAATCACATTGCTTTTATTCATAATCTGTTTTAGTTACTCATTTTTTGCCAAATTAGAAGATTCTGCTACAGAAATAGACACAGATGCCGTATGCGCACCACATTGGCGCGATTGCAACAAAATGGCAATTATATGTGCCTCACATAGTAGCCTGGCTATTGTTATTTATTTATTAATAAACTGTTTGTTTGCTTTCATTTTATTTTTTAAAATGATATGAATTGTTTTATTCTATAAATATTAACTAAACTTTTGTCTTAAATTATTATTTCCCTTTTAAAATAATCGAAATTAGTTTAAAAATATGTATGTAACTGGTATTTGAAAGCGGGTTTTTCGCCAAATTGGCGTCAGAAATACAGCGTGCTAATATGGTGCATGTATGACATCTGTGCTGTAAATCAAGAACTCAGTATTTTTATGCTAGCCCGGCGCAGATAATAAATCTCTAAATATTGCACCCGTGGCATTTCTTCGTATTTCATTAATTTTTTAAAATATAATAATATAATCCTTACACTCATTTCATTTATAATATATAACTGTAATTTCAAACTGAAAAATTTAAAATTCATGACTTTTATTTATTTATTTTTAAGTAAAAAGAGCATAAAAAATAAAAAATAATGATATTTTGAAGCGCCATAATTGCAGCGAAGGAAAAAACCGTAAATAAATCCAATTTACCACAGCATAAATCTTACTAAAGGACTTTTGCATAGTAACCCATAAAATGTGTTTCATTTGGATGTTGCCATTAAACAATTAACAAATAATCGTGATTTTTGTACCACTTACGTTAGCTTAATATATATATAGATTTTTAGTAGTAGTACTTTCAGTAAATTACTTTTCTCTCCCTGAAATATCGGCTTTTCGGATGCTACCAATTCTTAGCTAAACATTTTCAGCTTTCTAAAAGCATTTATGCATGCAAAAGTTACAGTATGATGATGTTAGTTATAATTTCTATGTTAACACTGCCAATTTTAACGTTATTTTATTGCTATTAATTTATGTAGGTTTGATGACCAGGAAAATGTTTACTTAAAATTCTACAGCATTCGAAAAAACGATATTTCGGATTGAAAGAACTGATTAATTACCCAGTACAAAAAATAATCAAAACATTTCTGAAAATTATTCGTTTTCAAAGAAAGATTAATTTTCAATTTCGGTTTCAAAGGCTAAATCTACAGCTAACGGTGATTGATTAAGTAAGATTTATGAGACATTTTTAAATCAGCCTATAATGAATAGATAAAAAATGTCGCTGCCTCTCTGACTTGTATAATTACGTCTTGAAGATATTTTCCCTTTTTATAGACTAAAAGAGAATCGATTTTAATATGATGTTTCAAACATGAGTTACTTCTCCCCGAATTAGGACTTTTCTCACAAAATAATTAAATTATTTTAAAGTTTTCTTTTCCTTTTAATATCCACATGTAAACATATTTTTCGATTTTAAAGTGTTCGGCAGTATAACTTTAGCGTTATTTTAAATATAACAACAATAGATTAATAAAATGAATTTTTTGAAATAAGAAACTAACCTTGAATGACATAATGAAATTTTGAATCAAAATTTGAAGAAAAAAAACTAGAAAATTAGACAATTCCATAAAATGATTGCACGGGCAACAGACAGCAACCAAGTATGAGGCGACAAAATATAGTTAAATTGTTATGCACAAATTTTGATCTTCTAAAACTTTTTAATTGGATTATTTAAATGATTTCACCATTAGATATCGCATAAATAATTCCTCGATTTAAAAACGAATGCTTCAGTGAATTTATCGTGTATTTTTCTCTAAAGCTATCAGTTTTCATACATATAACCCAGTGTTCTCGCTGACATTTGACCAACGTTTGTAATTTGGCTAACTAAAAATAAAAAACATTCGCCAAATGAAAAAAAGTATTAGGCAAATAGATTCGCCGTGTAGCACAAAAAAAAAATCTTTAATTCTTTAAGATATCCCATTTTTTTCTATATGTTCTAAAATAACCTAAGTTCTTATAACTGCGAAAACGATTGTTATTAATCTAATTTCAACTATCCGCTACAAGTATATGAAAATATGGGTACTTCTAGGTTATCCCGTCGACCAAAAAATTATCGCCAAATTATAAGATTAAATGCCAATAATGGATGATCGTAAATGTCACATTCAATGACATTAAATACGATTCACGTATTTAAAATGTCATTAAGTAATTTTTATTTAGACTTTTTCTTAATATTTTTATTAATATTCTACTAATTATTTGTTTTTTCATTATTTAAAATGAAAATTATGTCAATATGTATAATTTGGCTATTAGTTTGGCGATTTATATGATTTGGCGAAATTGGTCGACGGGTTAACAGAGTAGTACCTAAATATGTATACATTAAAAATATGTATACATGCAAATGTATGAAAAACGAAAAAGAAAAGAAAAAAAAGTATAGCAATTTGGCGAATCTAATCGCTTGTTTACTCGCCAAATGGAGAATTTAGTCGCAATTTGGCGCATTGGCGAGTGACAGCGAGAACTCTGTATATACCTTTTTTATGCAGGAGTTTTCTTAATATAAATTGAGAGAGAGTAAAAGTCTTAATAAATTCAATTACACAGCGACAGCGTTTAAGGTGTTATCAAATAAAAAAGGCAACTTTATGACACAAGTTTTAATTTATTTTTGTTCGTAAATGCATAAAACACTGCTTTTTTCCTTTTTTTTCTTTTTTGCAAATACCATAGATTTTTTTTAAAAACATTGCCAAAGTGGACATTTTGAACCAAATTTCCGCCAGATAGTAGAAAAGCCAGAGAAAGGAGGGTGAAAAAGTCTTTGTCAAGTGATCAAAATCGCTTATAATTCAATAAGTAATTTATTTATCAAAAAAAAAAAAAAAAAAAAGAAAGAAAAAAAAAAGAAAGAAAGAAAACACAGCTTGATTCCAAATTGCTTCCATGGTTAGGTCATCCAATTTGATATATTTCCGTTAAAAAAAATATCTGTAAATATGTCATCCGATGAAATGCTGTATCCCTTGTACTCGTATAAACAGAGCTAGTCATCATGTACTAAAATCGCTATCTGTTAATAAAACTAGTCGTTGGGGGATGGGGACCACCGTAATACCAGTGTTCTCGCTGTCTCTCGCCATTGCGCCAAATTGCGACTAAATGCTTCATTTGGCGAGTGCATAAGCGGTTAGATTCGCCAAATTCCTTGTTTTGTTCCTCAAGTTTTGTTTCTTCTTTCTTTTCTTTTTCATTTTCCGCACATATGCAACGTATTTTTAATATATGCATGTTTTTAATATACTTGTAGCGGAAAGTTGAAATTAGATTAAAAACAAACGTTGTCGCAGTTATAAAAACTTAGGTTATTTTAGAACATATTGAAAAAAGGGGTACATTAAGGGATTAAAGATATATATATACATGTATATTTGTACACATTTTTTTTGTGTGTGTGTATGTGTGTATGTGTGTGTGTGCTACACGGTGAATCTATTTTGCTAATACTTTTTTCAATTGGCGAATGTTTTTCATTTTTAATTAGCCAAAATACTAACGTTGGTCAAATATGGGTGATTCTCAAAATAGGGGACAATTTATGTCTCTCGGCATACAAAAAAAAAAAAAAAAAAAAAAAAAAAAAAAAAAAATGAGATGTTTTCTGTCATGTTTTTATATTTAGATATGTTTGTCTTAATATCATCCATTATTTGCACTCAAGAATTACTCACTTTTTAGTTAAAAACACCTTAAAATAACAGAATGAATGTTCAAAATGTCATTAGCATGGATGTCCACAGCAGCTGTGCCTTGTATATACTAGCTTTTTCAAAAGTTAATATCATGTTTATAAAATAAAACAAATATTATTCTTTCTTTAAATTATTCAAGGAGAGGATTTATCCAATTAATTTCTTTTTAAAAATAAAATTATAGTATATAAAAAAAGAATTAAAGTTTATCCTCCATATTCTATTTTCAAAACAAGGTCATACTATAACAGCTGGTTATTAATCAAAATTTTATTACCACATATGAGAATAGTTTGAAAATATAAAGTTTCTCCATGGCAACAAGTAGCCATTTTACCCCAGCCTGAAAATAGAAGCATGTATTGTATTTTAAGAATATAAGTTGAATATTAGGGGCGTACATCAATTGTATGTCATTAGAATGGATAATAATTTGCATGTTTATTTTCAAATTAAAATTTTTATTTTACTTATTTGCATAGAACTTTTGTGTTTTAAAAAGCCCCAGAAAGGACTATTGCATTGTGATTATATTATGGCTCATAATCTTATTTAAATTAAAATTTGTCATTAGCATGGACAAATATCAGTGTCATTAGCATGGTTTTTCTGTTCATGCTAAAGACTCCTATGTGCATAAATGTAACCATTGCTTACATTGCATCTTTTATAAAGTTTAATTTTACATATAAATTTAGGTATTACATTTATTATCCCTAAAATATGCATTAAATCTGTCAGAAAATCACTAAGACAACTTCTTACATTGTTAGTGTCAAAATGTTGCTCATGTAAACAAAGTTTGCTCTTTGGTAATGTTTTTATTCTCCTTATATGTATATATGTAAAAATGGAAACCATTTGCTGAAAAGGAAGGCTAATAAATATAGAAAAAAATATTTAAACAGGAAGAAAATAAAAATTTCTTAATATATTTATTCCATGCAATTTGCTTTGTCATTAGCATGGCTCAAAAAATACTAATTATTTTTTAAAAAGTTAATTATTAAATATTTAGCTCTGCTGACTACAAGTAAAGTATACCTAATACTATATTAACAGCACCTATTTTTTTCAGAAATTTTGCTAACAGTAATTTTTTTAAGATTTCACTTTTGAAATTGGCCCCTATTTTGAGAATCACCCATATATAATTTTCATTTGATACTGCAAGTTTTTCATCGCTGTCTGTTTATTATTATGTTCTATTTCAACTATTTAAACGTAGATCAAAACATTTTAATCATTACTATTATCATATTGTCTTATTTTCCATAGACAATTTGATTTTTAGTGTTTTAAATTAGCATATTAAATATTACAATTGTTATTTCTAGCTTTAAATTATATGGATAATTATGTGTCAATTATTAGTGATTTATGTGCCACGATTGCTAATTCTATTTGATTATCTTGTTGGGTTTAAGTTTGTTATATTGGGTTATTCTATATTCGGTTGTAGATTTTGAATTATAGTATTATATAATGGTTATGTATAATATACACAGAGAGAGAGGGAGAGATAATATATATTATTTTATTTTTTGCTATATTTTCCGAAAGTTCCCTGACTCATCCGATTTTCATGGTCAATCCTTATTTAATGAAGCCCATCGTTTCTCCCAACAGCTTCGTTAAATACAGATTCTCCAGCCTACACACGCGAAACTTATTCTCTTTCGCTTCTTCTCCTTAACAATGATGGATTATTCTCTAATGCTGCATCATTTATTTGTTTAAGTATCATCATCCTCTTTTTTTTTTCTAATCCTTTCCCAGTATGTCATTCCAGATTCGCTTGTGCATTGTATTAGGTAACGTTACGCTAATTAGTGTTGCCACCGCGCGTGAAAAAATATGCAAGTTGGACGAGAAAAATCTCGCAACCAAAGAACCTCGGGATGTATTTCAGCTTTTTTTCCGAGAACAAAAGGATGAAACCCAATCCGAGCGTTGACTGCGGTCACGGGTTCAGTACCCGGTTTCGAATTCTGTTTATGGTACGTACACACACATTCAACTGAGATCTGGCCCGGCAATTAACTTGCATTTCCGCAAGGTTTGGTGTATTTTTTTTCGCTGTGACCTCAGTAATTAATACGTCAGATGCAGGCTGATATCAACTAAGCCGATAGGCATTTGGTGACAGAGGACAAATGGATTTTGAATTGGAAAATATATTGCAGTATCATGTTTTGGAAAATTGATAATGATCAATTATTTCTGAAAAAAGAAAAAAAAATCAAATAATACGATATGTTTTAGTATAAAGATATTGTTGATTTCATACATCCAAAAATAGTTTTCTGACCTAAACAGAAAGAAAAATAAGGTACAATGTATAGATTAACCACAGGCAAATTATACATATAAAATGTAGGGGATTTTTACCTGTATCCGATTTTATTAATTAGCTGGAATTAAAATATATTTATGAAGATTAAAACAGAAAAATGTTTAGAGAAAAACAAAAGCGGAGATAGGTTGTGTGTGTACGTATGCGTGTATGTGTCAGGGTTGGAAAAAATCCTGGTTTTTTTCGAAAAAAACCAAAAAAACCGTTTTTTTTTTGTTTAAACCGGGTTTTTTAAAAACATCCTTTCTTATTACATATGCATGCATATTTATTGATAAAAATAGACATTATTGGGTTGTAAGTTGTATAACTTCCTTTTAAAATAATTTAAATTAAATATTTATAGTGAATTTACGTAGAAAATTGCAGAAATTCATATTTTAATTTAAACAGTATTAGCAAACTGTCTTATGTTCTGAGAATAAACTGCTCCATATAGTGAAGCATTGATACTCTGAAAATCTTTATAAACAATTTTTTGCTTACTAATAATAAACATTTGAAAGTAGTTTGATAAATAAAACATTCTTCTCCATAGTTATTCAAATAATAAATTTCAAATACTTCTTGGGATTTTGTTTCTTGAGTGACAATTTAAAGTCAATATTTTTGGTCATAGATTCAGCAGATAACTAACAGGGGAAAAAATATTATTATTAAAATGCTATAAGTATCACCCAGTCTTTGAAAACTCTTATTCAACTTTATATTTTGATTTTAATGCTTAAGATAACCTCCCCAATTAAGATTGGGGATTTCTTTTACAGCTTGAAATCTTATGGATTGTGTTATGTTATTAATTGCATTAAATAATCTGCATTTTTCAAACAATTAAGGTACTTTATATTAAATATTTTTAATCTATTTTATATTTGATCAATTTACATGTTTAAAGCATTTTCTTTAGAAAAATAAATATGTTCACCAATGCATACTGATTTTAATCCTATACATAAAAAATGACCTAAACCCACTATATCCAATGCTTATTGCTGAAATAAAGGGTTAAAAATAGAAATTATTTATATCCAATAATCTGAAGCACATAAATTATGAAGAAAAAGAGAAAATGTCATTAGATTTCTCCTGAAAAAACCAGTTGGTTTAAACCGTGGTTTAAATCATGGTTAAAACCAATTGGTTTAAACCGTGCCAACCCTGGTATGTGTGGTTGTTTGAGGGCCAATGCCTTTCGCCTCTTCTGTTTGCCAGATTGTTAGAGTAAATGTATCACAGCAAATGTTGGAAGTGGACACTACCCGCATTTAAACAATATCTGAATCTGCTCTGAATTATAAGAACATTATTTCATAATGCAGTTGATATGATGACATAGCGTATCACTGCTCCAAATTCTATGCACTTTCTTTAACCCCTTATAATTTTTCACAGTAGCCAAGCTTCCACTCTAAATCTACGGTTATAGTTTTCTATCATTGACCTGTAAAAGATTTATGCGTCTTATTGTTTCTTTTACATGCATTAGTGTATTCTAATATTCCTACTGATTCCATATCACGTACGAAACCAGAGGAGTGTACGTTTTTCGGCCTTTTGCTGAAGCCTGATTCTTTTGAAACGAGTTGCGTTAATATCTTTTATTGTGGGTTTAGCATCTTTCCTTATTATTTTGAAGCAAAACTCAGGAAATCATTATTTTTTGAAAATCTAAATAATTCTAAAAAATATCGTACTTTCATTAAATCATTAAAAATATGCTGCATGTTAAAGAGTTAATGGTGTCAACTTAAGCAAAAAAATAATTTATCCTATTTCTTTTTTTTTTTCTTTTTCTTTCTTTTTTTTTTTTTTTTTTTTTTTTTTTGATAAAATGACGATTTTTGAACTATGAACGATTTCTTGTTTAAAGAGAATAATTCGAATTTCACTTGTCACGTTAATTAAAAGTATGTGGTGAGAAAGATAGTGCAACTATATATTTAAACTAGTCAGAAGTGACAATTCCAAAACTTTCTTTTATCTCATCCAAGATAAAACGCAATATTTTCGAAAATGTTTTCGATTAAATTTTAGTTTGAATGATACCTTTTAAATATCTAGGTCTTATTTAAGGCCTAAATCAGTGTTTTATCGCACTTTTTAATAACTATTTAATTCTGCTAACTCAGAGTCGGATGTGTAAAAAAAATCCTCATTTCAGGTATTTCATTGAGCTCGGGCTTGGGTGAGCTGTTGTTAAATACGAAATTTATTAATCATAAATTTGGAAAACAGAAGAAAAAAGTTGCTATATTAAAAATAAAAATGCAAACTAAGTTTCTTCAAGTGTTTTACAGTGCTGTAAAAACAAGTTTAAAAGATCATTAATGTTATTGATGAGATGTATTCTATATGATACTATAGTCTTTACTGGATTAACTATTAGTAACATGAAGAAACCTAGAAATATCTCTTGTCTATCCTAGCTTCCTGTTCGAAGCTCTTTTTTTAAGGGCTGGAAAACAGATTCCATACTTCTAACCTACACTGTAAAAAAAAAAAAAAGGGGTCGATCTACTAAAAAAAATTTAGTGATCCTTGTAATTACTAAAAGAAAATTTAGTAATCTTACTCAGTTACAAGAAAATCTGTAAGAGTTACTAGAAAAATGCTAGCAAAGAATAGAGTTAATAGTTTTATATTTTTAATAGCTATTACTAAAGCTCGCTTGGTGTGACCGTGATAGCCTAGTGGTCATAACACAGAGCTCCAGACTGAAAGGCCTCGGGTTCAAAGCTCGACACCACCAAAGACGTACCGAGTGTATGCAGTGTACATATTCGTTAAGTAAAGGGGTTATGAAATCAAAATTGCGCAGGTGGCAATGTTTGATGCTGCCATTTATTGAGGCGTTGCCAGAAGTCTACCGCTGCGAAAATTGCGTTTGGAGTTGCTACAAAGAATCCGAGAGTAATGGTTACTAAAAATAATTTTGGAGCTGTTAGTAAAATTTGCTGGCTGGCTCATACTAAAAAGTTTTAAGTTATACAAAAAAATCTTTTGTTCATTTTACAAAAGAAAGGTTTGTTTCACTTGCAAAAAAAAAAAAAGTTTGTAATGGTTACTAAAAAATTATGTGGAATACAAATTTACTAAAAAATTTTTAGTAACCTCGTGATTTTTTTTTTTTTTTTTTTTTTTTTTTTTTTTTTTTTTTTTTTTTTTACAGTGTAGTTATAAAATGATATTCCAAAAAAATTATAATTGTGATTATTGCGAATTTCTACTAGTGGCACAGTATAGACAAACAAACAAACGAAAAGTTTTTTTAAACAGATTTTCAGGGGCTTGAAAACCAAGAAACGTTGCTTATAATTTTAACTCACTTCTTGAACAAATGATAATAGATAATTATAAAAAGCGAAACAGATTGCAATAAATAAACAGAGTCTCTTTTGCGCCCAATATATTTCAAATTGATGAGTAATTTTACAAGTTCCCGTATGAAGAAACAACACGTTTGAAATATAGATACCTTCGAACCTCGTGAACATGAACCTCAAGGGGAATCAAATTTTGTTCATGTTAACAGTAATTCATATTATCAGTTATCAAATCTTTGTATTATTTTTTTATAGAGGACTGTAAAAAACAATTCATGTTAAAAGTAATTCACGTTAAGCGTGTTCATGTTAACGAGGTTTGACTGTACTTTTGATTTCAGCCGAATATTTGGCAGTATTTTGTCCAAAAACACATGCTTGACGGAACACAGATTTCCTATTGAAAACGAAACGTTGTTTATTTTGGAAGAGCAATACTGTTTCCTTATTTGCCATAATTCAATTATGAAGGAAAAACCAGTTGTACAGGCACGGGAGTAATTGACGCGACGCGACGGCCGATGGTTGTAAATGGTAACATCTATGATCCAGGTTACTTTGCGATCAATGAAATTACATACAAAATGTAGGTTTAGAAAAAAAAAAGACAAGTAAGAAAAATCATGTGTTAAGCATAGATTATGAAACACTTTCCAACATTTCCTGTAATCTTTAACAAAACTTTACTTTATCCAAATAAATAAAGTATTACCGTCCTTGCCAAATCTTTATTTCAATACTTTTGAAGAGCCCTTTATTTGATAGATATTGAAATTTTTTGTTTGCGAAAAATTGTGATGCAATGGTTGAAACTGAAATTTCTTTTCAGATTCAGTGCTAAAAATTAATTACCAACAGTTAAAAAACAGAACATCAGATTTCTGGTAGTTTTTAACTTTAAACTTTACGACTTGCAAAAAATCTTGAAGTGGTAGCTGAAAATAAAAATCATTTTCAGATCCTGCGCTAAAAAAAAAAAAAAAAAAAAAAAAAAAAAAAAATGCAAATTAATTATTAAAAGTTAAAAAACATAACCACCTCCTTTTTATATAAGATTTTTTTTTTTTAACCGAAATTTACGATATTAAAAAATTCCTGACGTGATGCATGATGGTTAAAAAAAAAGGTTATTATCGAATTCAGCGCTAAAAACAACATTAATAATCAATTATTAAAAGTTAAAAAATACAACTATCGCAGCTTAATAATTGCTTTAAAATGTGGATTGACTTCCTTTCAGTTATTAGTATTTGGTATTAAGTTTTAAGTTCGGTAAAATTATGTTGTTTGGTTTCATGTTAACGATTTTTTTTTTTTGGGGGGGGGGGGAAGAAAAGAAATAAAAAACAGTTTTTTATTTGTAAAAAGGAAAAAAAGGACAGCTTGAAAACACATTACGCCAAAGAAAAGAGAATAAAAGAATTAAAAAAACAACAACGTCACAAGTAAAAATTTGCCCGTGAAAATGAAATAAATAAAAAAATGAGACATTCTTTTCAACAGACTGGATGACGTAGCGTGCCAAAAGCACAATTAAGCTTTTTCATAAAGTTAGAAAAAAACATTTGAAAAGAAATAAAGAAAGAAAGAAATGAAAAAGATTAAATTCGTGCAAGGTCTGGAACGATTTGCTTGACGACGCAAGCATAGAACACAAAAACATAGCTTGAGCGATTGCTTTCAAACGTGACATCAACACTTTCGATTTCCTGGGGGAGATTCTTTTTTTATTATTTACTCAAACATTCAAACTTATTTCTCTCGACTTTTCAAAAAGCGCTCCAACCATATTGTTTCTAATAGACAGATATACAACAGAATTTATAATAAATTTAGAAATGTCTGTGATGGTAATTAAATTTTAAATAATCTATTTTCGATTTATTTTTGCATTTAGAATCATCTAATGAATAATTTGTCAATAAAATAGGAAATAACTGTAATCACATTGTGTTCTGTAATAGGATTATCAAAAACGCCTTGTTAGGGATTATAGATAAATGTAACGTTATCAACTTTTTGGTAATTTTGTAACCCCCCCCCCCCCTTTACAACATCATGCGTTATAATTTCTCGAATCCGTCTCCCTTCACGTTTTAATGTTATCATAATCAATTTCAAAAAAATTTTTAGATTGTTTTTTTTTCTATTTATTTAATTTTTTTTTTTTGGGGGGGGGGTTGGGGGGAGGGTACAATGGTATACAAATTAGAGATGTGATGGGCTCAGCCCGAGCAAAAGCCCGACCCAACACAGGATAGTGCTTGAGCTCGTTCTAGCTGAAACCGGAAAACTATTTATTCATGTACAGAAAAGATTGAAAGATTTTTTTCCCTCTTAAAATTACTTAATGTTTATCAAATTATTTTAGGGTTATTTTAATCTAAATGAAGGGGTAATAGTAATCATGTTTTTATATTTTAATAGTTGATTGCTGTTTCAAAAGAAAATTTGAGATGTTTGATTTATGTCTCATAATCATAGGCGTAACTAGAGGGGGGCTGGGTGGGGCGGGCCCACCCCAGACAATCCAGCCCCCCCCCCCCCAGAATTTGTAACTCTTGTGATAATATTTGAACATGAAAATTTTAATTTTTCGAAAGATTACACATGCCTCGAAGTGGGTTGCTAAACTCACTTTTCTTGCTATTTTTTGCATTTGTCTCTTTTAGTCTATATTTTTTAGATTTTCAGAAATCAGAACATTCGTCATTTGATGGCGGGAAAAATATAATGAAATTCGTCAATCGATTACGAGAAGATATCGGAAAATTTATCAGTCTGTCGCAGGAAAAACTCTCGTTCCAGCTGTTCTCGTGTAAAAATCGCAAAATTTTTCAGTCAGAAAACCGATGGAAGAATCATGGATTTGATCTATCTCAGGATGAAACAACAAAATTACGCGGAAACTATCACAATAAAATTCGAGAAATTTGTCCCTCATTCTGGGGAAAAATCGTAAGTTCCGTCATTCGATCGTGGGGAAAATATTACGAAATTCGTCTATTGTTCGCGTGTAAGAATCGCAAAATTTTTCTGTCAGATATTGAATTAAATATGAATTTGGTCAATCTGTGGCAAGATAAAAATGCGAAATTCGCAAATTGATCAGGAAAATATCGCAAAATTTGATAATCATTCACGGGAAAAAAATCCCAAATTTCATCATTCGGTCATGAGAAAAAGATCACGATTTCATCATTTTCGCGAGGAAATTAGAGCATAATCCGTCAATTGGCGACAGAAACACAATTTGTCAGTCGAGCTTGTGGGAAACAATAGACAATTTCGTCAGTGACTTGTAGGAAAAAATTCTAAAATTCTTTTGTTGGTTGTTATATTCAGGGATGTCATTTTTCTACAAATGACAAATTCCCGTTTTTAAAAATCTTCAACAAACCTCGATGTTTGTCAAATCATCACAAGGAAAATTATCCGATTTTCGTCAAACAATCGTGAAATCAAACCGCGATTTTCGACAAAGGATCGTGAAAAAAAAAACAACGATTACCGTTTAAACAGTCGTGAAATCAATTATTTTGTGAACCGATCGTGAAATCAAACCCGGAATTTGGACAAACGATCGCGATTTCAAAACACGATTTTCCCTTAACTGTCGCGAAATAAAACCACTATTTTCGCCAAAAGATCGAGAAATAAAACTGCGATTATTGACAAATGATCCCAAAATAAAAAATCGCGATCTTTGTCAAACGATCCCGGAATAAAAAATCATGATCTTTGTCAAATGACCATGAAATTAAACAGCTATCTTCGTCAATGATCTGGGAATAAAACAGCTATCTTCGACAAATGATCGCAAAATAAAACAGCAATTTTCGTGAAACGATCACAAAAGAAAACAACGATTTTCATCAAACTCTCACGATATAAACCCACAATTTTCGTCTAATGATCGCAAAATAAAACCGCTATTTTCACCTAAAGTTAGCGAAATAAAATTTCATTTTTCGTGAAACGATCGCAAAATAAATTGGTGATTTTCGTCAAAATATCTCGAAAATAAACTGAAACTTTTGTGAAACGATACTGTAATAAAATCGTAATTTTTATTTAATGATCGCTAAAAATATCAGCAAAATTTCGCTACTAGCTCGTAGAATAAGGCTCCGGGCACATACTTGTTTGATCCAGTCAACCAATTTCGACAAATTCGTTTGTATTTCTCCCCTTCTGCGGTTTAGTCACAATAAAAACAGGGAGATGAACGATGGATCAGGGTTTAAGGAGCTCTATTGGAAGGAAAGATTCCCGCTTTGCTGGAATCATTTTTGCAGGTTTTTGTTCCCTCCCCAGAAAGATAAAAAAAAAGCGATAAAAAATACAGCGTCGCTACAGTTTGACGACAGTTTGTATGTCGTGTGTTTGCACCTTAAAACCATAAAGTTCATAAATCGATTAAACAAAAAAAAAGGTGTATATTTCGAAATTGGTGACTAAAAGTACTTCAAATTTTATTATCATTCGCGGAAAATAAATCATGAATTTTGTCAATTGGTCGCAGAAAAAACATGGAATTTTTTCAGTCAGTTATGGTGGAGGGGAATATCTGAAATTCCGCTAAATGATCTCAGAAAAAATCGCAAATTCCGGCAAACGGTCTCAGAAAAAAAAACACGAATTTCGACAAACGATCGTAAAATAAAATCCCGAATTTTGGCAAATGATTGTGGAAGAAAAAGCAGTAATCCTGAAATATCGAAAAAGACCAATACTACTCCAGATTTCCCATTTTCCCCGAGAGCATTTGCTGAATTTTGTGCCTTTTTTCCTGAGATAATATGACAAAATTCGTTATTTTCCCCTCCTCGTAATAAAGTTTTCAAAGTTTGGGAAATTTCAGCTTGAAAATGGGATTCTGTTCATTAAAGTGTTGGGTGTTTTCTTTTTTTCTTTCTTTTATCTATAATTTAGAAGAAAGTTTCGTAATCTAAAATTTTGATTTTCGGTTTTCATAGGACTTTTCAATGTGTCAAAGATCCTGAAAAGCACGTTTTTACAAAATGTTTGTCTCTCTGTATATCCCCTTTGTATAATAGAAAAGTGCATGAAATTTATATGCATAAAACTAAACTAAATTTCACAAATATTTTTGTATATAACTAGCAGGTCCAAGTTAAAACTGAGATATTCCGCCTGAAGGAGGTACTGTGATAGCGATTTTTGTTCAATTTCCAGGACAAGCAATGTAACTGTTCGAAAAAAAAAAAAAAATTATACTGAATCATCAAATTGTCGCGGCTAATGAAAAAGACAGGCTACAGCGGTGCATCTCACGTGTCTTTTTTTTTTACAGACCGCTAGAGTGATGTAAAGCTTTTTTTGTACATCTGCATTGGTGCATTCTAGCATCACGTGACTCCAGCGGTCTGTAAAAAAAGGTGCGTGGAATGCACCGCGGCAGTCTGTCTTTTTTGTTAGCTTCGCTAAATGCTCTATCTACATAAGTTCAATTTGCATATTGCCCCACCAGTGACCAAGAGATTCTGCCCTCGAAACAGCTGTCCGGAAGTTGATGGGTTCGACCTCAATCGCGCCTTCGGTCTAATCGTTCAGAGTATTGCGTGGTTTTCTTCGAACCTTGGGTTTCCATTCGTAAATACAGGTTAGGTTCTCTTAGAAAGACCCCCCCCCCCTGAAGAGCACCTCTTCCTCTAAGGCCCATATCTCTCGTGTTGATAATTGACAGTTATAGACACAACTAATTTACCATCAATTTGCATATTTTTTATAAGACAACATTTTAAACATTGATTAGACTTCATTAAGAAATTTTTTCTCCCCCTCTCTCGACCACTGTTTTGAATTGGAAAATTTTATGTATAAGACAGAAGAAAATTTCATCCAATTAGTTTATTTGATAGATTATACGTTTCCAGGAATGTAGCAACAAGTGAGCTTTCCATTAAGTATTATCAGTTTGAACAAAACTATTTTTATTTTCTTCTATCTTTACTAGAAGAAAATATTGGATTCGTGAAAATTTTCGAATTCTGGCTTTTGACGGATTTACCCAATTTAGGGATCAGATATCCCAAAAAACAAGTTTTTACAAAATGACTGTCTGTATATTTGTTAATTTGTGGCTCTGTCTATATGTGACATAAATTTTGTGGACGATTTACCTCAAAAACTAATGCACGGATTGTAATAAAAATTTACATTCAGGTAATCCCTAATACAAATTAATACTGATTAGTTTTTGGTGTAAATCACTCAAAAGGTAGCGCTTCTATCTGCATTTTTTACGATTAACGCAACGTCTATATCTGAAAAACTAATGCACGGATATCAACTAAACTTCAGATTCAGTTAGTACTTGACATGAATTGATATTACTTACAGTGGCGTAGCTAAGGGGGGGCAAGGGGGGCGTCCGCCCCGGGCGCTGAGACCTAGGGGCGCCAAATTGAGAGAAATGGTTATATATCTATATTGGGATGGGGGCGCAAAATTTCTTGCTGGCCCCGGGCGACAAAAAACATAGCTACGCCACTGATTACTTACATTTTGGTATAAATTGCTCAACAGGTGGCACTGCTATGTTGCATTTTTCACGATTTGAGCAACAGCTCTATCTCAGGTATTAATGCACAAATTTTCATTAAACTTCTGTTTCAGTAAATTCATGAAATGAACTAGTTTTGTTTGTGTTTTGGTGTCAATCTCCCAATATGTGGCGCTGATATGCTGAATTTTCCCCAATTCCTGCAACAGCTCTATTTCAAGAACTAATCAGCGAATTTTCACCAAACCTCAGATTCAGGCCGTCGGCCGTTTGGATGTGGATGGCTGAAGATATTTTTAATTGAAAAATTGTTGTTTTAGGTGAATATCTATGGACAATTATGAATTTAAATAAATTGTCCCATTTTGAAATATGAAAATAAAAGACGATAAAATAATAATTCTTTAATCTAATTATAAATTTGAAGAAAGAGGATCACTTGGTGATAATTAATAAATATAGATTTAAGTAGATAGAAAAATCCAAACAAGTTTTCTGACGCCTTTTTAAAGAAGGTAACAGAAAAGAAAATGCCGAAACTTTACACTCTAAATAAAAAGGAGTGAATATTCACTCCGGAAGAGTGAATACTCACTCTATTGCAGACTCAAAATATGCCCAACCTCTTTAGAGTGACTATTCACTTTGGGCAAAAGTGAAATCGTTGACTCGCTGAAAGAGTGAATACTCACTCCTGGGGAGTGAATATTCACTCTAAACAGGAGTCAATAATCACTCTTTCTGAGGAGTGACTATTCACTTTTGCTAAAGGAGTGCGTTTTTTCACTCCTGGGAGGAGTGACTATTCACTCTTACGGAAGGAGTGACTATTCACTCTTACGGGAGGAGTGACTATTCACTCTTACGGGAGGAGTGAGTTTTTTCACCCTTGGTTGGAGTGAATAGTCACTTTTTCACAGGAGTGAATGATCATTTTTTATGCAGTGATTTTTTTTTTATTGCTATTATGGACTTTTAAAAGAATCGTAACTTTTAAAGCATACAATGAAAATAAATAAAAGCATGGTAAAGATTGGAATAAAATATTTTTATTGACAATATTTAATTCATAGTATATAACATCGATTTTTTAAGGGAAGACTTAAAGTTACTATGAATTAAATTAGATTATTGACAGAAATAAATTATTTTATTTCAATCTTTCTCTTTGTGTTTGCTTTCATTGGTAACCCCATAAATGTATGATAGTTTTTAAAAATCCATAAGTTACAAATTATTAAATGTTTTAAAATCTTAAACAGTCAATATTTTTTGTTTTCGATGCCCATTAAGTTTTACATATTATTTTAATAATTCCGTGATGCAAGTTTTCTATTTTTTTTTAAATTTTTTTTATTTTATTTATTTATTTTTTTTTTTTTTAATGAGTAATTACATTGTGCATTTCAGCAACATATTATTTTGTTGCTGAAAAATTGGGTTACTGTTAGATTTTTTTTTGCTTGTTTTTCTGGTTTGGATCGGGTTTTAAATAGAGTTAAACTGGAATTTCAAGGTTCTGGCCAGTACGTATATTGATGAAAATTAAATGTACTTTTTCGAATTGGGATATGGTTGGATAGATTTTTTTCGAGGGTTTGAATCTGGGTTCGGGTTAACTTCAAATGGAATTTTTAGGTTCTGGTCCGGTTGCATTTTAACGTATATTATTTGTTATTGACAGATTCGGTTATAATTACAGATTTTTTTTTTCAGAGAAGGGGGAGGGGGGGGAGGATAGATGTCAATAGGAATTTTCAGGCTCTAGGTAGTGCATGTTGACGGAAATTATTTTGCCTTTCTTAAACAGATTAATCTTTCCATTGATTTTTTTTTCTTTTTTTTTTTGGGGGGGGGGGGGGAGGGCGGATGCTCAGATTGGGTTTTTGTAAATGTATGTCAGCAGAAATTATGTTTTCTCTTTCGAATCAGGTTAAGATTTGACAGAATTTTTTTTGAGTTTAGATAGAGTTCAATTCAAACGGAATTTTCATGTTCTGGTCAAATTGCATTTCCACCAGAAATATTTTGTCATGTACACATACCGTGTTATGATTATATGGATTTTTTTTGGGGGGGGGTGGGGTGGGGGGGGCAGGGCAGTTTGGATTGGGTTTAAGATTTATAGGTTCTGTCTGTGTATATCGACAGAAATTATATTTCCTTTCTCAGATCAGGGTATGGTTGATAGATTTTAATTATTATTTTTCTTTTTTGGGGAGCAGGAGTGATTTATCTGGTTTCGGATTGACTTCAAATTGAATTTTCAGGTTCTTGTCGAGTTGCATTTCAATGTATATCATTTTGTCACAGATTTTTTAGGTTGCAATTGAGTGGATTTTCTTTTATAGTGTTCGGAATAGGTTTAAATTGATTTTAATTGGAATTCCCCGGTTCTGGAGAGTATGTTGACAATAATTATTTTGTCTTTATTGAACAGATTTATGTTTCCATTGATTTTTTTTTTTCGGGTTTGGAATTTGGTTTCAGGTTAACTTTCTGGTTCCTATCAGTATGTATCAGCAAAAACAATTTTTCTTTTTCAAATCAGGTTAGGGTTTGATTGATTTTTTTTTTTTTTAGAATGGATCGGGTTTAATTCAAAATTTTGAAGTCCTGGGCCGGTTTGCATTTCCTTGGGAAATATTCTGTCATGTAAAAATACTGAACTATGGTTACGTGATTTTTTTGGGGGGGAGGGGGGGCAGGGGTTGGATTGGGTTTAAGATAGCGTTCATTTGGAATTTTCAAGTTCTGGTCAGTACGTACAGATGAAAACTACGTTTTCTTCCTCGAATTGGGATATGGTTGGATAGACTTATTTTAAAATCTGGTTTCGGGTTGACTTCAAACTGAATTTTTATATTCTTCTCGGGTTGCATTTCAACGTATATTATTTTGTCGAAGACAGAATGGGTATAATTTGACAATTTTCTTTTAGGGTTTAGGATAGATTTTAATAGGGATTTTCAGGTTCTGGGTGGTTCACATTGACAGAAATTATTTTGTCCTTCTTAAACAGATTTATGTTTTCACTGACTTTTTGGCTCGGATTGGGTTTTTGTAAATGTGTATTGGCAGAATTTTTTTTTTAATCAGGTTAAAATTTAATAGAATTGTTTTCAATTTGGATGTAGTTCAATTCAAATGGAATTTTCAAGTCCTGGTCATGTTGCATTTCAATGGGAAATAGTATTTTGCCCTGTACTGATATCGTATTATGATTATATGGAAATTTTTTTGGATTCGGATTGCGCTTATGATACACTTTAGTTGGGATTTATAGGTTTTGCCTGTGTATAATGATGGAAATTATATTTTCTTTCTCATATCAAGATATGGTCAGACCTGTATAAAACCAAAAACTTTATGAAAACGTAATATTGGATCAAAAACTTTCTGCAAGTTAATTATAATGTCTAATAAAATACGCATTATTATATTTATTTAGTATGTACAAAATTTGCTTTTATTACACAATTCATGGACATAATTAGAATTTTTTATGCAATTCATAAAAGTAATTCACGTTTTTTATGCGATTGATGCACAAAATTCCCGTTTTAAGTGACTTATGGACGTAATTCGCTTTTTTATGCAATCTGTCGATGAAATTCGCGTTTTATGAGATCTGTTAATGAATTTCGCATTTTATTAGAGATCTGTCGCCGAAATTCACGTTTTTTATGCGATTCATGAAAGTAATTCACATTTTTTAAGGGATTTAGAGACATAATTGTTTTTTATGATTTATAAACTAGTGTTCACTCTAGAAATATAAAGGGCATGGTGCTATTCACTACAAAAGGCATGCAGCAGAAAAGGGCACTTTTGCCAGAAAAAAATTGTTATTGCCTTAAGAAGGGGAAAAACAGAAAGCAATGAAACACATAATTTTTAAATATGATAAATCAAGTAACATTAATTTTGAATGATATTATGATATAAAAATTAAAAATACAATTAAAACATGATTCAATAGTTTTATGTTCTTTTTCTTAAAGAAATGAAAAACATCTATCATTTTTGGGCACACAAATTTAGAAATACTACATTTATATATATTAAAAAAAATATTTATTAAAAATCTCTGGGTAAAACCAGTGGTGCATTTTACTACTTTTAAAAAGGGCAGGGTGCATTTTGTAAATTTGAAAAAGGGCAGAGTGCTGCACCCTTCAAAAATGGCTTAGAATGAACACTATATAAACATAATTCTCTTTTTTATGTGATCGGTCGAAGAAATTCGTGTTTATTAAGCAATCTGTTGATGAAATTTGTTTTTTGAGCAATCTGTCGGCAAAATTGACATTTCTTATGCGATTTATGGAGGTAACTCGCTATTTTTAAGAGATTCATGGATATAATGCGCTCTTTGAGCTTTTTGTTGACTAAAATTTGTGTTTTTTGAGCTACCTTCCAACAAAATTTGCGTTTTTTCAGGAATGTGGATGTAATTCACAATTTTTATGCAATATGTCGACGTAATTTGTGTTTTTTATGCGATTTATGAACATAATTCGTGATTTTTATGAGAATTGTGAACGTAATTTTGTGTTTTTTACGCGATTCATGGAATAATTCGGGTTTCTTGAGCAATTCATTGATGCAGTTCGTGGTTTTTGAGAGATTGCTGGACATAATTTGAGGTTTTTATGAGATTCATGGACGTAATTCGTGGTTTTTACGAGATTCATGGTCGTAATTTGTAGTTTTTACGAGAACCACGCACAAAATTCGTGTTTTTTACGAGAACCATGCACGAAATTCATGGTTTTTATGAGAACCACACACAAAATTTATGATTTTTACAATAATCATGCACGAAATTCGCAGTTTTTAATGAGATTCATGCACAAAATTCACGTTTTTTACGTGGTTCATGGATGGAACATACGTTTTTCTTGGAGGTTTTTGTCGAAATGTTCATTTTTTACACGATTCTTTGTTGAAATTTTTTTTTCAGAGAGGGGGGGGGATGTCAATAGGAATTTTCAGGCTCTAGGTAATGCATGTTGACGGAAATTATTTTGCCTTTCTTAAACAGATTAATCTTTCCACTTGATTTTTTTTTTTTTTTTTTGGGGGGGGGGGGGGATCAGATTCGGTTTTATAAATGTATGTCAGCAGAAATTATTTTTTCTCTTTCGAATCAGGTTAAGATTCGACAGAATTTTTTTTGAGTTTAGATAGAGTTCAATTCAAACAGAATTTACATGTTCTGGTCAAATTGCATTTCCACCGGAAATATTTTGTCCTGTACATATACTGTGTTATACCGGGGGGAAGCAGGGCGGTTCGGATTGGGTTTAAGATTTATAGGTTCTGTCTGTGTACATCGACAAAAATTATATTTTCTTTCTCAGATCAGGGTATGGTTGATAGATTTTAATAATTGTTTTTCTTTTTTGGGAGGGCGGGAGTGATTTTTCTGGTTTCGGATTGATTTCAAATTGAATTTTCAGGTTCTTGTTGAGTTGCATTTCAATGTATATCATTTTGTCACAGATTTTTTTGGTTACAATTGAGTGAATTTTCTTTTATGGTGTTCGGAATAGGTTGAAATTGATTTTAATTGGAATTTCCCGGTTCTGCAGAGTGTATAGTGACAATAATTATTTTGTCTTTATTGAACAGATTTATGTTTCCATTGATTTCTTTTTTGGGTTTGGAATTGGGTTTCAGATTAACTTTCTAGTTCTTGTCAGTATGTATCAGCAAAAACTATTTTTCTTTTTCAGATCAGATTAGGGTTTGATTTTTTGATTTTTTTTTTTTTTTTTTTTTTTTTTTTTTTTTAGAATGGATTGGGTTTGATTCAAAATTTTGAAGTTCTGGACAGGTTTGCATTTCCATGGGAGATATTCTGTCATGTAAAAATACTGAACTATGGTTACGTGTTTTTTTTTTTTTTTGGGGGGGGGGAGGGTTGGATTGGGTTTAAGGTAGAGTTATTTGGAATTTCCAAGTTTTGGTCAGTACATACTAATGAAAACTACATTTCTTCCTCGAATTGGGGTATGGTTGGATAGACATTTTTTAAAATCTGGTTTCGGGTTGACTTCAAACGGAATTTTTGTATTCTTCTATATCAACATATATTATTTTGTCGAAGACAGAATGGGTATAATTTGACAATTTTCTTTTAGGGTTTAGGATAAATTTTATTAGGAATTTTCAGGTCCTGGATGGTGCACGTTGACAGAAATTATTTTGTCCTTTTTAAACACATTTATGTTTTCACGGACTTTTTGGCTCGGATTGGGTTTTTGCAAATGCGTATCTGCAGATTTTTTATTTTATTTTTATTTTTTTTTTTGAATCAGTTTAAGGTACAATAGAATTGTTTTCAGGTTTGGATGTAGTTCAATTCAAATGGAATTTTCAAGTTCTAGTCAGGTTGCATTTCAATGGGAAATAGTATTTTGCCCTGTACTAATATCGTATTATGATTATATGGAAATTTTTCTGGATTCGGATTGGGTTTATGATACAATTTAGTTGGGATTTATAGCTTTTGTCTGTGTATATCAACGGAAATTATATTTTCTTTCTCATATCAGGATATGGTCAGACTTGTATAAAACCAAAAACTTTATGAAAACGTAATATTGGGTCAAAAACTTTCTGCAAGTTAATTATAATGTCTAATAAAATACGCATTATTATATTTATTTAGTATGTACAAAATTTGCTTTTATTACACAATTCATGGACATAATTCGAATTTTTGAAGCAATTCATAAAAATAATTTACGTTTTTATGTGACTGATGCACAAAATTCGTGTTTTTTAAGTGACTTATGGACGTAATTCGCTTTTTTTTTGCGATCTGTCGACGAAATTTGCGTTTTATGAGACCTGTCAATGAATTTCGCATTTTATTAGAGATCTGTCAGCGAAATTCAAGTTTTTTATGTGATTCATGAACATAATTCACATTTTTTAAGGGATTTATGGACTTTTTTATATGATTTATAAAATAAACATAATTCTTTTTTTTTTATGTGATCGGTCGAAGTAATTCGCGTTTATTAAGCAATCTGTCGGCAAAATTGACGTTTCTTATGTGATTTATGGAGGTAACTCGCTATTTTTAAGCGATTCATGGATATAATGCTCTCTTTGAGCTTTATGTTGATGGAATTTGTGTTTGTTGAGCTATCTTCCAACGAAATGTGCGTTTTTTCAGAAATGTCGATGAAATTCACGATTTTTATGCGATCTGTCAACATAATTTGTGTTTTTTATGCGATTTATGAATATAATTAGTGTTTTTATGCGAATTGTGAACATAGTGTTTTTTTTGCGTAATTCATGGATAAATTCGCATTTCTTGAGCGATTCATTGATGCAATTCGTGGTTTTTGAGCGATTCCTGGACATAATTTGAGGTTTTTGAGCGATTCCTGGACATAATTTGAGGTTTTTATGAGATTCATGGACGTAATTCGTGGTTTTTACGAGATTCATGGTCGTAATTTGTAGTTTTTACGAGAACCATGCACAAAATTCATGTTTTTTAAGAGAACCATGCACGAAATTGACAGTTTTTATGAGAACCACACACAAAATTTGTAATTTTTACAACAATCATGCACAAAATTCACATTTTTTAATGAGATTCATGCACGAAATTCACATTTTTACGTGATTCACGGATGGAATATATGTTTTTCGCGTAGCTTTCTGTCGAAATGTTCATTTTTTACACAATTCTTTATTGAAATGCATGCTTTTCATGCGATTCTTTCCCGAAATGCACGTTTTCTTATGCGATTCTTTGTTGAAATTCGTGATGTTTTTAGGGTTCTTTGGCAAAATTCGCATTTACAGTAAATAATTAGGATAGCTATCAATAGGAATTTTCAGGTTCTAGGTGTGCATGTTGACAGAAATTATTTTGCCTTTCTTAAACAGATTAATCTTTCCACTGATTTTTTTCTTTTTTCTTGGGGGGGGGGGGGGGGGTTGCTCAGATTGGGTTTTTGTAAATGTATGTCAGCCATTTTTTTTTTTTTTTTTTTTTTTAATCAGGTTAAGATTTGACAGAATTGTTTTTGGATTTTAATGAGTTCAATTAAAATGGAATTTTCAAGTTCTGGTCAAATTGCATTTGGACTGGAAATATTTTGTCCTGTACACATACAACAATGTTATGATTATACGGATTTTTTTTTTTTTTTTTGTGGGGGGGGGGGGGGTTGGATTGGGTTAAAGATACACATAAGTTGGGATTTATAAGTTTTGTCTGTGTATATCGATGGAAATTATATTTTCTTTCTCGGATCAGGATATGGATGGATAGATTTTAATTATTATTTTTTCTTTTTTTTTTGGGGGGGGGGGGGAGTGATTTATCTGGTTTCGGATTGATTTCAAATTGAATTTTCAGGGACTTGTCGAATTGCATTTCATTGTATATCATTTTGTCACAGATTTATTGGGTTACAGTTGAATGGATTTTTTTTTATGGCGTTCAGAATAGGTTTAAATTGATTTTAATTGGAATTCCCCGGTTCTGGAGAGTATGTTGACAATAATTATTTTGTCTTTATTGGACAGATTTATGTTTCCATTGATTTTTTTTTTTTTCGGGTTTGGAATTGGGTTTTAGGTTAACTTTCTTGTTCCTGTCAGTATGTATCAGCAAAAACTATTTCTCTTTTCAGATCAGTATAGGATCCATCCACAAATTGAAGAGGTAAAATTTTTTAGCAATTGTGCATTGAGGAAATTTAAGCATTACTATTAATTTACTAATTTGATTTTCATGTTTCATAAGCATAAAATTTTTGTCAATTGGTAATTTTTTTTTTCTACAAATGACAGTAAACAGGTTGTAGATTGTACTAGAGGCTCAGTAAAATGCTTAGTGTAGCTTCAAATATTGGCAGGAAAAATTATAACAACTGCTGAAGAATTTGCTGAAATTGCTGTAAAATGAATCTTAAAATAACTAGTTTATGTCATCAACTATGATAAAGGAGTATATGTTGAAAAGCTCACAGAAAGGTAGGTAGAGGTTTTTCGTCTTCTGGGTAGACATAGCACACACTATTTGTAGCCTTTTAATAAATATGTAATTAAATATAGAAAATACTTATTTTCTGATTAAAAAGTTTCCTTTAGCTTCATAGAAGTTAAAGAACATTACTGAAAAGCAATAAAAAGCTAATAAGAATTTAAATTAAAAACAAGCTTTGACATGCAAGACAATATATGAGACTATATCCTTTCGGTGATTACAGAAATAGTTTGAGTACTTTTGGGCTGGGTAGATGCCAGTGTTACATACAGGGGTAGGGAATTTTTCAAAAATCTTACCACCAAGGATTTATTTCACCAGCCCGCAAGATGCAACACACACACAGTTGAAAATAGTTACGACAAAATCGCAAACGCTTACAGACGAAATTACTATTACTACAATGCATTTTCGTAGTTCTTTTTACCTATAATATTAAGAAATATATACAACAGAGGTAGCTTAATAAGATTGAATTTAGTGCCATATTTACACTGTAATAATTTGGAAAAATAAAATATCAAGATTAAAAAAAATGTTTTTGATGATGTCTGTATTGCCTGCAATTTTTCAAAAATTTAAAATGCACTCACCTTGACAAAAAATCCACTTGTCACTGGTGAGAAAAATGATGTATTTCCCTACCCCTGGTTATATATATACTACAAACATATATAAGTATGTATATCCATATGTATACAAATATATTGTATACGCCAACATGAAAATATATATGTGTGTGTATATATATAACATTGATGCCCAGCAAACCAAAAAGTATCCAAGTTTGTTTGCTGTTATGCTGCCAAGATAATTTCTGTAGATTATACCTAAAAATTATCATATATAAAGAAGCAGGAGGGTAAAGATCTAATTTACTTATTCCCAGAAAAAACTATAAATGCTGAGTAGATAAGAACCAAAATACAAAATCATCAATTATAACTTATGGAATTACAAAACAGTTTATTTGTAGGGCCGTACCGAGTACTAGGTATTTACTCGGTATTTGGCATACTCGGCCAATCTGCCGAGTACTCAGTATTCGGCCAAAATTTGGGCCGAGTACCGAGTACTTACCGAGTAGTTGTAAGTTGTAAGGATTTAAAATCTAAGCATTTATTATCATTACAGTGAGAAATTATTTGGCACAATACATTACAAATGAATAAATTAAAGTTTAAAGCACTAAAATAGTTAATTTCTTCTTGCAAGCTAGTTTTGGTCGCCATGGCATACCATCATCATCATATTTTGCACTGATGATGGTATGCTATGGCTACTGAAACTAATTTTCAAGAAGAAATAAAATATTTTGGTGCTTTAAATTAAATATTTTTGATTTATTTATAATATTATCGAAGACAAATGAATTTATAATTGATCTGTAAAAGTTATTTGAATATAAATGTATAATATTTGCAATTATTCAAAAAATATTTTATTTAATACATAAAAATGTCTAAAATATGGAAAAGTAAAAAAAAAAGACAAATGCAAATTCTTCCCTCCAGTTCACTTTTAATCCGCCTTTCATTGTACCACAATTAAAATGACCAAAACTTTCTTTTTCCAAATAATATAGTAATGTTTTAATTGGTAGTTTAACTCCAAATATGGGAATCTATTCATTTGAGCTCATCAATGTTATGATTACTCTGAATGAAAATAACAATTTCATTACACTTCACAGTAATTGCTACTAAACTGTGATTAAATTTATCTTACTTTCAGCAGCATAAAGGCAAAAAAGCTGTTTTAATTCATACAACATTTTCAATATATTATATTTTGAGCTCCATCTCATGGTTTATTACAGTTAATTACTCTAATAATTAATTTTTTTGGATCCAGGCAAGGAAACTGAATCTTTTCAAAATTTGAACATGCAACTATATGGAATGGTCAAAATCCTCCTACAATGTTTCTAGATATAGCTAACATGTCTAAAATAGCCTGTTAGGCAATAAGCCTGATTTTATTGCAAGTTGCATATTGTGAATAATGCAAGCTTACATCATTACTTTTAACAACAGTTATTTGAATTATTCAAAATTACAGCAACCAATGATCATTCTTGATACAGATTTCCAGTATCAAAATGAATTTGTAAATTGAAGAATCAGTTAATTTGCATTGGTTGAATTTAATTTTTATGTATGACTTTTATTTTCCATTTTTTAAAACTAATGCTACTGTTTTAAACTGTTTGAAATTTCAAAAATTATCTTTAAAGGATGTATAATTACATTTCAAATTAGTTAATTAGAAATTATTCAAAAGTTAATTAAAAAATATATGATTATATGTTAAAGAAGTATGTTTATTATATTTGCACAGACATGTTACTCTTAAAGCTCACTTCATGTGCATTGATAGTTCTTATTTATACACAACTACTCGGTACTCGGCCAAAATGCTACTCGGTGCAGCCCTGTTTATTTGTTATATATATGTAGACTCATACTTAACTGCAGAATAATGCTTGATATATGCATAAATTTCATTAATTTTTAAACTGAAATAAAGTTTGCAAACTATATGGAATTTTCTGTCATTCCGTTACCAGAGTAAGATTTTCTTTTTCCATTACTAAGACTTATTTAGTGGTATTAAATTACTTATATACACTTTATTCAGGAAAAATAACAAATATAATATTGTGAATAGTTTTAATTAAAAAATAAATTTGTATTAGAATTTGATAGTTTTGAATCTTTCATGAAAATGATATTAAGGACATAGCAGTTATTAAAATTCTAAATAAATGTAATGATTTATAAAGAAGTTAAATACTTTACAAATGTTAAAATCAATTGCCACTGCTTTAGATAAAAGTACTGTTCTATTGCAGCTGCTCATACAATTTCCTTAACTTTATTTAATAATCAAAATATCATGCAAACTCACAAATGCAAGATTCAAATCTCATTTAATACAATGCGAGCTTTTATGCTATCTTATTTACTTCATTCTAAGTATATGGCATCAAAATTGACATTTGAGCATAAAGAAAGGGCAAGGAAGGTGCTTTTTTATATCAATCTAAATTTTGTGCCATACATAATAACTGCTTGTTTTAAAAATTTAAATATAAATTCAATCGTAAGTAATAATATCAATAGTTAAACTTGTACAGCATCAGATTACTGTTATTAAAATTTCTCAAGGTATAGAAAATTATGAACAAAAATGAGTGAATAAACAAAGTATTTATATTATTCTTTTCAAACTACTTGCTACTTTGAATAACATTCAGAATCTTTATTTTAATATTTTAAATAGTAAATTCCTTATATATTAAACATATGTGAGTTATGAATCACAGCAGGCTAAAATTCTTATTAGTATTATTTCTTAGTTTCTGTAAATTTTTGGCACTTACTGGCAGAAACTAGTTTCTGCCATGCCAGTTTTAACCGGTTAAAACCACCCCAGCAGAAATTTGCCAGCCCTGATTACTCTATAACTATTTATTGATTTAGAAATTCAAAAATCAATGAATATATCACAATTAGCCCCTTGTTGGTCCCGATATTTTCATACAAACTTTATTATACACAATTTGGCTGAATTTTGCATCATAAGCTTATGGTGAAATACTAGGGTAGCAAACATGTCATTCTGTTACCATGAATAAAATTAATGTAATTTTTATTCCTAATCGCTTAAATCCTAATTATTAAGTATATTTAATAAAAGTTAATGGTGGTGCTTAAAATTCAGATAAAACAAATTTCCTAATTCCAATAATTTTTCATTCTGAGATTAAAACAACATCAACTTGTTTTGTTACTTAAACCGTTATTCTGTTATCCTGGAATGGACCCAATCACACCTGTCGGTTTATTTTTTTTGGAGTTTTCCATGGTTTTCTTCTAACCTTGGATTTTCACTGAACAGCCATCCATGAAAGGCACCCCCTCCCTCTTTAGGGCCTATATTCCATGTGTTGATAATTGGCTGTCATACAAACAGCCAACAGCTACTTATGCTCTTCACAATAAAGCTAAAAAATTTTAGTTGTTAGTACTTCAAAATATTTATTTGTTAGTGAGTTAGTTATTTTAACCCTTAGCGCTCTGTTGGCTTCGCTATGGAGCCGTCAGTCATAAAGTACAAAAACATGTGGACACTAAGGGTTAATTGAAAAAATATTAATTTGTGTTAAATCTATCTTTTTTTTTAGGTGTAATTTATTTAAATAATGGCTTTAAATTTTGATATGAGTGTTTTGCATTCTTTAGTAGAAACAGTACCTGATTTTTTTTCTTCTTTTCTTATATAAAAGAGGCTAGACTATGAATATTAAATTAAAGCTTCTGATAGGAAAAAAAAAAGAAACAGGTAAATAAATATTTTATGAAACTCAATGTTAAAATATTATTATAGAGTATAAGTCACTTCTTTTAAAACCAATGCTATTGCTAAAATTTGGCAAATGAATTTTTTAATCAAGCAAGTTTAATAAGTGCTTGTAAACTAACATTATCAAACTACATTAAGATTCTTATAACTATTTTAGATGTCCAGTTCATGAATGTTACATTATGAATTAAATAACAATACTAAGTTCTAAGCTGCAAAAATTATGCTTTCATATTTTGTTTATTGATTTGTATAGTGCATATACCTACATATTTTTTTTCTATTAGAATACTTTTGTATTGGATTTATAATTTGTCACGACAAAAATTTTAAGAATTAAAGTTAAATTATCAGGTTCTTAAAGAGAAAAAAAATCTATTGGGAACAACATCTGATCACAGACCACCATGATGCACTGTAGTACCTTTATAGCAATTGATAAACAACATATTTAAAATAGAAATATGGATTTTTAAAATTATTAATGAAAAAATATGATGCATGAAACATTAAAAATTAAAATTGCAGTAACTGATGCATATCAGTGCTCTATGCACATAAAATTCATGGATGCAGCAAACTTGTACAATGATGTCTGAAGTGCATGAAATTTGTTAAAGCCGAAGTCAATAACACATGTATAAACACTTTGCCCATATGAAAACAAACAACAAAAATTAATGGATACAGCAAACTGTTCAGTAAATTCATTGGAAAATCATTAAAAAGGTCTAATGCATGTATGGGCACTGTGTGCACACAAAAACAAAAATCATGAATTTCATCCATCAGCTTCATAAAAATTGCAAATTTTGGCCATCAGCTTCATAAAAATTGCAAATTTTGGCCATCGGCTTCGTAAAAATTGCAAATTTTGGCCATCGGCTTCGTAAAAATTGCGAATTTTGGCCATCGGCTTCGTAAAAATTGCGAATTTTGACCATCAACTTCGTAAGAATTGCGAATTTTGGCCATCGGCTTCGTAAAAATTGCGAATTTTGGCCATCGGCTTCGTAAAAATTGCAAATTTTGGCCATCGGCTTCGTAAAAATTGCAAATTTTGGCCATCGGCTTCGTAAAAATTGCGAATTTTGGCCTTCGGCTTCGTAAAAATTGCGAATTTTGGCCATCGGCTTCGTAAAAATTGCAAATTTTGGCCATCGGCTTCGTAAAAATTGCGAATTTTGGCCATCGGCTTCGTAAAAATTGCAAATTTTGGCCATCGGCTTCGTAAAAATTGTGAATTTTGGCCATCGGCTTCATAAAAATTGCGAATTTTGGCGATCGGCTTCATAAAAATTGCAAATTTCAACCATCGGCTTTGTAAAAGATGCGAATTTCGTTGATTAACTTGGTAAAAATCCTGAATTTTGTTAATTGGCTTTGCAAAAATAGTTAATTTTGAAGATATGCTTCGTAAAAGTAACAAATTTCAAGAATCACACTTGAAAAAATGCAACCTGTGACAGACTCGGAAAATCATGAATTTCATGGATTGCACCCAAAAAATTGTGAATTTCATCAATCGGCTTTGTTGAAATTGCGAATTTCGTTGCTGTACTTGAGAAATATCGTAAATTTTGTTGATCAGACAAGAAACCAGTATGGAGCTAGTCGATCAAGTACAGAAAATTGGAAAATTTTGACAATAAGTTTTATAAAAATCACAAATTTCATCAATTGGTTTCGTAAAAATTGTGAATATTTGACCAAGCACAGAAAAATTGTGAATTTTTTCGCGTGGTGTTATAAAAGTTGCAAATTTATGGATTGGTTTCATAAAAAGCACAAATTTGGTTGATTACGCATAAAAAATTGCGAATTTTGTTGATCAGGTGCAGAAAAAATGGGTATTTCATTGATTAGGCATGGAAAAATCTTGTCAATCTGCTTTTTCTTTCTCTTTCATTGCTAAAGTTTACATTTTTTGAGCACCATCCACTTATGTTTGTTTTTTTAGTACTTTTAATAAAGCAAAATTTACTCTCAAAAATTATTATATCTTGAAAATAATCCTTGCTACATCTGTTATATATGCAAACAAAAACTGCTGATATAGATTATACACCCCTACCGTTCCGTACATGAAAAGAAAAGAAAAAAAAAACAATGAATGCAACAAACCCGCTTTGCAATCGCTGAAATCTTTACAGCTTCAGTCACTAATGAAGGTATCTTCTCCCCCCCCCTCCCCCCCCCAGAAAAAAGAAAAAACATTAAATAAACTTTGGTGGTGATCTAGGATCAGGAGAAATTTTGTAAAATCATAAACAACTGATTACGATTTTAACGACAAATTTTAAAATACTGCAAATTTTGTCCAAGAATTCCAAAGAAACACAAATTTTGTCATTAGATTTCAAAATTACCGCAAATATTGTAATAGGAATACAGAAAAACCTGCTAATTTCTTCAAAAGATTGCGAAAAAGTTTGCAAAATTTGTCAAAAGATGTGAAGATTTTTTAAAAGGTTCTTCAAAAAATCATCATATAACAGAAAATTTCATCAAAGAAACGTAAAGAAAGAAAGAAAAAAAAAAACACAAATTTATTAAAAGAGCACAAAATCAGCAAATTTTCGCAGAAGATTGCAAAAAAAATTGAAAATTTAATTAAAAAATAGTGAAATAAACGGCTGCCATCCTTTTATACAAATCAAATATAAGTAATTACATACAGCTGCAATAGCAAAAGTAAAGTGAGATTGAATTTAGCAAGAAAAATAAAATTTTCAAAGGTATTGGCTGGCAAATCTTAATTTAACATTTTGAAATTGAAACCATAATGAATTTCATAAAAGGACAAAACATATTATATATTTTTTAATTATCAAATACTGCTATAGTTGGTTAAAAAGTTATAGTTTGTTCACACTTCCCAATAATAATTGAATTTGTATATATAAAAAATTGTATGAATTCTGGTTTTACTACTCTTTAAACTTAGCTAAAATTGACACAATTTCAAAATGAAATTAATAATGACAAAAATGCATAAGAAAAAGTAATGTTGGCATTTCTGAAAAACATATTCAAGCAATTTTAACCTAAAAATTAATTTTAAGGGTTATAAATTTAAGAAATCAATAATTGAAATATAGAAATATGCGAAAAGGCACAATTCTTACAGCACATTAAAACGTAGTCGTAGTATTGTTAATTAATTTACGATATAACATTGGAAAGAGTTATTAACATCTTGAAAGTAATAACATCTCAATATATTTTGAGAATTTTAGAGTTACAAACAATTGTTAAACTCATGATTAAATATAAAAACTTTGTTTACTAAAATTTAGCAATAGCGTAGCGTATGTGTTAGTTTGAAAACGCGTCGAAATAATTAACTAACATAGCAAGAAATAGCACTTGCTTTTTATTACTACTTTAATAATGAGTTTCAAAAAACATTTATTTACCTTTGTTTTTTGCTTCCTTCGAATCGAAATCACTAACACCAACGAAAGGCGAGACGAACAAGAAATATCGCGCCCATTTTTTAAAGGATGGTTGATTGTTTGAATTTTAAGACAGAATAGATTATCCGCTATTATACCGATAGTGACAAAAATGTAATCGAAACGCTAAGTAGAAACTAGAAAAGCACAGTTCGAGGCACAGTTTGTTTGATGTCGGATAACAGGAAAGACGATCTTATTCTTGGCGGATACATTTGGATAGAAACGACAAGACACTGATTGACTCTTTTGAAAGGAGTCAGTATCGACTTTTTTGAAAGGAGTGAGTGTGACTCTTGAAAGAGTGAGTATTAAAAATACGAAATAAGCATAATTTTCCAGTTTATATCATGAAATAGAGGTTTTGGAAATTAAAAATTGAAATATTTTGGTGTTTTTTACCATTTTACGCCATATATTGGTTCAAAGTTTAACGGAATTTTTTTTTTTTTAATTTTTAATGTCGGGCTTTCACTCTCATTGGTGGAGTGAGCCAGTCACTCTCATCCATGGAGTGATCCTCTCACTCCCGATTATAGAGTGAGATTATTCACTCCTTTGTATAGAGTGGAAAATTCCACTCTTTTTGGAGTGTATTTTTACAAAAGTCACTCTAAAAAGAGTGAAAATGGCTCTCACTCTCCCAAAAAGTGAGCTTTTCACTCTTTCCACTTTTAGAGTGTATTAAAAGATAATACTGTAACATTCTCTCATACAAAATGTGACAAACATTATACAACATTACAAACATTAAACAATGCTAACATGTTTTTTTTTTTTTTTTTTTTTTTTGGATTGTGTAACATAAAATGCTAATTCAAAAGAAGAGTAACACCTAACGAAGTGTGCGTGAAGGTATTGTTTTTCAGCTGAATCGAGCAGTAAGGTGCACAATAGCGCACATTCGCAAGTATGTACATTTTATCACAATAATGCACATTCGGGCAGTTATTTACATTTTAATGAAATGATTAAATTAAGGGTGTTCTTAACTGATCCTCCCAACAAGCGAAAAACGTTTTGACACTTTACAAATTCATTTTTTAACAGAAAGTAATAAAATTTTAATGCCTGACTATAAAAGCGATTTCGAATTGAACTTATTTTTCCATTTTATGATAATTAAATTACTTATCGAGTTATAAGCTGTTTCGATGACGCAATCACCCGTTTTTCTCCTACTTTTCGAACGGTTTTTCTGCTTTCGTCGGGAAATATGCTCAAAAGTGTCAAATTTGAAGGCTTGTTATGAAAAATCTATTGTGTTTTTTAAAAAACAAAAGAATGAGTGCAATTAGATAGTTTCTGAATAACAACACCTGCTGTTTTCATGCATTTCTGAACAAAAATAAATTAATGCATGTGTCACAAAGTTGCTCTTTTTGATTTAAGAACACCCTTAATTGCTTTTTCTGTGGATTTATAGTTTTCTTTTTGCAAGAGAAATATAATTTTAACACTTACTAAACATAGAAGCTATAAATATCCTGCTTTTTTATCGATAATAATAATAATAATAATAATAATAATAATAATAATTTCCTAGGATTTTTTTTTTTTTTGAACAAAACTTGGATTATTGCTTATTAATCCTTCATAGTTTAGAAAACATATCGAGATTACCGAGCTTTTACTCTACATTTCTATTATACTTATTGCATCTTTTTTATCGATAAAAAAATACCTGTGTTGTTATTCACTTCAGCTACATAAAAAACGCTTGAGGAACATAAAAACCATTAAACATTTAATGGAAAACTTGCGTGTCCTTCCTTCTGGGTATCACACTATCAGGCTATATGGCAATAACCACGCTTGCTCGCTGTTCGAGTAGGTGTTTTTCAGATTAGAGTAATGTAATGCAGGCAAAAAAATCTGAAACGCGAGACACCTTTTAAGTGAACTGAATATTAAAAAGAAGTTGATTAAATATGAATGCACTTCGTAATAAGAAAAAAAAAACGTGATGAAATATTGACATCGTTCCATGCTGATTTTAGAATAACTTATCCATGTTTTATCTCGTGAAGGTTAGGGAAATTCGTATGTAGTATAGCCTATGGCTGAGATTATACTGTATATACACTGGTGTCCAAAAGTTAAGCATAATTGGTAATTAAGTAAGTAATGAAAGAAATATAAATCGAAATGTGGTAAAACTCCAGGTGTGTAAACAGAATAGTACGCGTCATATATTTTCGCGAAGAGTTTTCCCCGAAATCGAACAGGGGACCATCAACAAATTGAAAAAGAACGAAGATCTTTTGGATAACCCTGTCAAAACTAATGTAGCAAAAGCGTTCAAACTGCATATTATGATTAAGTGGCTTATTGTAATGTACTGTGTTTATTTTTATAAGGGTAGCATGTATACTCGTAGAGAAATTAAGGTTTTTATAAAAACAGTCCTGAGTTTTTTGCTTATAATTTGCAGAGTTCTTAATATAAAATAATGTTCTTTTCTGAAAATATGACAAACATCATTGTACACAATACCCTGTCATCAGAATTTAAAAATAATAAAACTTGTATGAGAAATGAGTAGGTTTAGTAAATAATTTTTCATTGCGCATGCGTCAACGATATCAAAATTTCATTTGCATATTGTGTTAGCTAAATGTATAGAGCAACTTCTGTAAAAGTTTCAAAAACATAGCTTGAAAATTCTGAAAATGGGAGCCTATAGAATCAACTCAAAATCCTTTATTCCCTAAATGAAGCAAAAAGATGAGGGGTTATATCCATATTCCATTGTTTAATGCCTACACAATATTGCAAGTACAACTAATATTTGGATAAAACCCCTGATTTTTTTGCTCTTTTAGGAATAACGGATTTTGAGTTGATTCTATAGACGATCATTTTCAAAATTTTCAAGCTATGTTTTTGAAACTTTTACAGAAGTTGCTCTATACATTTAGCTAACACAATATGCAAATGAAATTTTGATATCGTTGACGCATGCGCAATGAAAAATTATTTACTAAACCTACTCATTTCTCATACAATTTTTATTATTTTTAAATTCTGATGACAGGGAATGATATACAATGATGTTTGTCATATTTTCAGAAAAGAACATTATTTTATATTAAGAACTCTGCAAATTATAAGCAATATGAGGACTGTTTTTATAAAAACCTTAATTTCTCTACGAGTATACATGCTATCTTTATAAAAATAAACACAGTACGTTACAATAAGCCACTTAATCATAATGTGGAGTTTGAACGCTTTTGCTACATTAGTTTTGACAGGGTTATCTAAAAGATCTTTGTTCTTTTTCAATTTGTTGACGGTCCCCTGTTCGATTTCGGGGAAAACTCTTCGCGAAAATATATGACGCGTACTATTTTGTTTACACACCTGGAGTTTCATCACATTTCGATTTATATTTCTTTCATTACTTATTTAATTACCAATTATGCTTAAATTTTGGACACCAATGTAAATTATACATTGTATACTGAAAAACATAAAATGCTAGTTTAAAAAAGGGAAATACTTAAAAAATGTTTTTCTCAGGCAAACTAGAACTTCATGTCTTTTGAACGGAGGAACTATAAGTTTACCATAGGGCAATTTCACGGTAACGGACGTACGTACCAGTTGGTGCATAAAACACCCTATAAATATAGTAAGAATGTTATTTCCTTGTTTTATTGTATGAAATTTCTGAAGAACAAGGACTCTGCTTCTATGAAATGTAATTAAATTTTGAAGATTTCCAGAAACGATAATTTATTTTATTTTATTTGTTCAGTAACGGACGCATTTCACAAATAAATGTTATTTTTATGCCTTTATAAAAATTTTAAATTTTTTGAAAATATACATGCAAAAAAATTAACTGTAATTTATTTCAACCAGTAAAGTTATGATACTTACATATGACTTCGTAAGATTCTTATGAATAAAAAATATTGGTGTAAATTGTCTCATTTACATAATACTCATTTACACTTGTTGTAACGGATGTATCACCAGAAGTAACGAACGTATAAATTCTGAATTTAAAGAACTTTTTATGTTTAAAAATATATATATATATATATGTAATTTTAAAGCTTTTAGATGACAATTACAGTTCACTTCTAGTAAGCTGAAATAGTTAAGCTTATATTAATATATTTATTAGCATTAAACAATTACAAATTATTTCAAGTTATATACTGTGAAGTTATGTTCAAATGATAGTCTTCCCATGTTGTCGAATGAAGTTTCTGGAAATAGTGATATTATTTCTTCTTTACTGATCGTTGAAACATCATTTGAAGACCGCACAAACTTTTCTCCAACTTTCTTAAGAAACTTCACAAATACATTGGCGCTTCGAAATCAAAAGTCTCATATTTATTAATTTATACAAGTTCCATTTTTATCTACTATGGCTTACTTCAAAATGGCCCCATGGTTTCCTTCAAAGGAAAATCTTATAAATGCTTATTTTTTTTTTTTTTTTCCATAAAAATTTTAAGCTGTTGCGCACCGAACTCTTAGTGCAGAAAACAAACCAGCACATTGCCAAAAATTTACTCAATATTTCCATTAATATATATATATAGTATTGGGACATTAAAAATATCATATTGATATTCACCCCAGCTACATAAAAAAAACATTTGAAGGACATAGAAACTATTAAACATTTAATGGAAATCTCGCGTGTTCCTGCCTCTATGCAACACACTCTCATGCGACAATAACCAATGGTTGCTTGAAGCTCGAATGGGCGTTTTTGAGATTAGAGTAATATAATGCTAGCATAAAATTTGAAACTCAAACCACCTGCAGTTAAATATTTAAAAGGTGTTGTCTAAATATGGATACACTTCGTAATAAGGGGGAAAAATCTAGTTACATACTGTGGCGTTCGGTGCTGTTATCAGAAAACTATCCATTCTCTCCATCCCACTTTTTTTTTCTCAAAGGATGGAGATATTGTGTTATGCATTGTTATGATGAGAATAATTGAGAGCGTCTTAACTATACACTTTTTGATCTAGTTTAATTTCTATCTTAGAAATGTGCAGCATCTAGGGCTCTAGCTGGATTTTCAACAACATTAGCGATTTGGTGAATAAAAAATAAAAAAACAGTCGTCAAATGAAAAGATACGTTAGCAAATTACATTCGGCGTTAAACGCTGAAAAATATATCTTGAACCCCTTATTGTATCCTTTTTTCCAAATGTTCTAAAATAACCTAATTTTTTATAAAATAGAAATTCAACTATCTGTTCAAAAAGGTACATTCTAAATGTCTCCTAGTCTTAAATGTGTAAATATTTCAGACCTTCTTTCAACAGTCTAAATAAATAAAAATCCAAAAATACCCGCTGTTGATTTAGCGTTATGCTGAAATTTGCGACGAAATTTCGATAGAAAAAAAATGACCGGTCAATGATTACTCTGCATACAACTAATAAATTAGCAGAGCTGCCAACTTCTACGCCTATTTAAGTCATATAAACATGTTTGGAACCACAAAAAAGTTTTAGTAAAATGTATGCCAAATATATTCAATGTTATGTATTACACTCCATATTGTTAATTATCGACTAAAATTTATGTTTCTGATATGTTTATTCGTCTTTAAATAGGCGTAGAAGTTGGCAGCCATGAATTAGTATAGTAAATAAGTTAATTTGAACATCGCATTGTAGCAAACCTTTTCTCTATTTGGTGCTTGATGTGAGTAATTTTGTTTGTATTTTCACCGGCACGACACCGGCACATAGATAATGATTAACTGACAGTACAAATAAATGTATATCGCAATATCAATTCTAGCTGATGGTAAACTGAATTAATGTTCAGTCAGTATCTCTATAAATAGAACAATGTAAATGGTCTGTGTGATTGAAGATTCAAAACGACATCCAATCGCATTAAAAATTCTATTGTGTCGGCACACACATACATACACAAAAAAAGAGAAGAAATTGAGTAGTCGCAATTTGAAGAGTGTGATTGTTCTTTAAAAAGGCTCAGGGCTTGAAAACTTTTTTAAAAAATCGAATTTTTTATGATCTAGTTTGATTATTCAATTAATTCTAAACTCAATGCAAAAAACCACATAAAAATATTTGCACTTTTAACGGAGTTATAAGCATTTATGTATCAACACTTTCAAAAGCCGCACCCATTTAATTTCAACTTTAAATCGCGTTTTCTCAAAACTTGATTTTTGAAGACTAACACCAAGATTTAAAAAAAAAAAAAAAAAAGACTTTAATGAAATGGCTTAATTTTTTTTTTTTTTTTTTTTTTTTTTTTTTTTTTACATTATTATCTATAGAATGCATTAATATATTTTAGATGGTTTAATATTTTGAATATTTTTAATGAAAAAAAGTTGTATTTTTTAGGGGCTTTTTTATTTTCAAATTTAAAAGTTGTTTTAATAATGTTTTTTTTTTTTTTTTTTAAAGTGATAGTTATATTCTTAATTCCCTCTATAGAGTAAATTTTCCGGATCATTTTAAAGCAAAAATTGGGTTTTTATGTCAATTCAACGATTCTTGCGGGTGGTGATATAACACATAATTTTTTTTTTCGAAAATTGTGTTACATAAATTTTGCTATATTTCTTATTATATTACAATGCAGTACTTCATTTTATAATTTTATAAGACTACAAACATACCTTTAAAATATTAGAAAGTTTAAATTAATTACACTGAATACTTCTGTTTTTATATGGACTCGAAGCGAGAGCTCTGTTTACATGTTTTTCCGTATCGATCAACCCCTGAGACCCCTTAAATCGTCAAATGGAGCATTTTGTTGTGATTTACCTTAATGGCGAACGGAAGCGAGAACTCTTTTAGCATCGTTCATATATATCCGCGGTAGATGCATAAAATATTTTTATTATTCCGTTCTGATTGTAAAATAATTTATCCAGTTGAATATCTATCATTGACGATAAATAATAGCTATGCACTCTAAAAAGAAAAATATATGAAACAAGTTGACGGATCGATCTTTGCGATTGGGAGAGTTTTTCTGTCATTAAAGAAATTTAACTTCTATTGGAGAATTTAAGGAAATTTTGAACTTAGTTTTGCAAATTTTTCATGTTGTGAAAGTAAAAGATCGTACATAAAAAGCACAGCTTCTAATACTAAGTAGCAATGTTACCAGAATTTGTTTAAAATGCAGCGCTGGGGGATTCTAAGTCAGTTTTATTTTACTAGACTAAAACCTTTACTGTATTTTGATTTTATCAAAATACAATAAATGCAGAATACTGCAAAACAAAACGATTTTTTTCTTCATTTAACGAAATATAACCAATTAAAAATTAATTCAATTGACGGACTTTTATGAAAGTGTGTCCATGGAATAAACGTGTGAATTACTGATATCAGTCCGTGTTGATTTCAGAATAAATTGCCTATTTTTTCGCAAGGGAAAACTGGGTACAAAACATTATCCCTGGGGGGGGGGGAGGGGGGTCCTTCCCGGTATTCGCAGATTACAGAACTTACGTGTATGCATCCGAAATGAATACTCTAATATTTTTTTTAAGATTTAATGTACATTTTCTTTTAGATTCTTTTAACATCAAAAAGAATTTTTATAAGAAAATATTAATAATGTTTTTATATAAAATTTCTGAATTTATTAAAAACGACTAGCTGCATATCAAGGGTTAATAGAATAAAAATAAGGTAAAAAATTTTGTACTTCTTCTTAAGATGGAAAAAAATGTACTATCAATTGGGAAGTTGGAGCAAGACAGGAGTAGTCTTGCTCCTGTATCCCAACTGGTAGTACGTCTTCTTTTCGCCTGAAGAAGAAAAACAAAGTTCTTGCAGAAAACCCAGTTCATTTCTTAATTTTGCGGTGCTATTAAGAATTATTTCTGTCTTAATACATTTCACTTCATCTAAAAATACCTTTTAGTGTTATTGATGAGAAACCAAAGAAACTTAGAATAAATGAAAAAAAAAATTAATTGGAGTTTTAGATATTTTTAATACAAAAATGTATTTAGCTAATAGAAAAATTGAAAATTTCCACAGTATAATCACCTAAAAAATATTTATTTACTTTTTATTTATTTATTTATTTAAATAATAAAAAGAAAATTTTAAGTTAATTTTATATAGACAAATATGAGACATATGCCTTGAAAATTTCATGAAAAATATTCTGAAATTTTTGAGATTATTCTGCACGTTATGTCCAAAAACGTCATTTGGAGAAAAATGACTTCTAAGTGTCGGAAACGTCGCTTGCGCTACTGAGTGGATATAATTCTAAAAGCCATAACTTCTACTCTAATGTGAATTTCAAGGAAACAACTATGCAAAAATGTTCTAAAAAACAGGAGTTTAACATCTGAAAATAAAAAATAAATAAATAAAGTTTCGAAAATTTTAAATCTTTAACAACTTTGAGACCCGTTAAGCAATCATGCAAAATATTTAAAACTAAAATTATACGATTTCATGTAAAAGACATCACGCTATAAAATTAAACGTAGATCGATTGATTTAATTTAAATTAATAAATATTTTGGAATATTTTTTCCTGATTAATTCTTAAATGCATAGTGTAATTCATTAGTTAAATGATTTTTTCAATTTAATTTAATTTAATTAATTTAATTAATTTAATTAATTAATTTTATTTATTTATTTATTTGTTTGTTTGTTTTATTTATTTATTTATTTTGCCATTTTGCATTTTTTATGAATAGGGTCTTTTTGTGAATTATTATGTTATACTTACGTGTGATAACACGTATTTAGGATAAGGATGTCTGTTTTAGTTCTGATTTGTTATAACGGGTAGGTTATAAAATATTTTGTTGGTACTGCTTGGAAAGTGCTCGACTGGCGTTTTTTCCTTATCTTAATAATGTTTCATAATTATTTCTGCAAACTACTTAAAGCAGCGGTTCCCAAACTTTTTTGGTACAGGATCCACCTTTCAGTGACAAAAAGTTTAACGATAAAGTTACCACCCAAGATAAAGTTGTATATCAATTTTTTTTACGATCTCTATACGCTTCTCTATCCTATCCTACCAAAAGCGCAAATTTTTGTACAGATACATTATATATACATACGGATACATTATCAACAAAAACAAGAATGGAAAATCTCAACATGATAAGTGAATAGAAATTAAAACAATGTACAAACTACAAAGATAGTTGAAAATACGTTCAATTATTATTAAAACATAGCTTTATAATCAATTTCATATCTGGTACTGGTGTTTACCAATGTATATTAACATGCAGTTTGTCTCACGCAGTGGCGCAGCGAAGGGGGTGGTTTTAGGATTAAAACCCCTCCCAGAGCTAAGAAAGGTCGCTATAATTGTTGCTTATATGAATCAAAACCAAACTTGATATTTAAATGTTTTGTCGCATTTCGGAATCCGCCGCTCTATTGAATCAGATTTCATTTAATACAGTGATTCATTTAAATGGCGAAAAATCTACATAAAACTGTGAAAGAGCATATTACATGAATTAGTTAAGTAAAAATTTGGTTATATGAATTAAATCACTTTTCTGAGACGTATTATGCTAAAAGAATGATGATTTCCTGCCACACAGATGCTGTTTATACAGTGAATATTCTAATTAGTACTGATTCCATTAACTGACGGTTCAAATAACCGGCAATCATCTTTATCAGAAACTCAACCCCCCCCCCCCTCCCTAGAAACCGAATTCTGGCTGCGCCACTATGTATCAGTACTTGTCTTTCAAAAACAGCAAAGTAAAAAAAGCACGATCTCATAAGCACGAAGTGTTGAATTTCCTCAAGGACCCCAAAGCTGATTTAAATCTTCTTGGATATTCTGCTATTATATTAATCTAGAAGGAAAAAAAGAATTTTTCCAATAATATTATTTTTTGTTGAAATTCTCATATCTTTTTAAACAGATGACATAAAAGATATATTTTGATGACAAAACCTCGATTATTCCACGACCCACCAAAATAACTACCACGGCCCAACAGTGGGTCGCGACCCATAGATTGGGAACCGCTGACTTAAAGCATTACAAAAATTATCATCCCTTTGAATAGTTGCTATAATGTAGTGTAAACTCTTTAATGTATATATTTTAAAATAATCATTTTTTGAACCATTTTTGTTATGTAACTCAGGTAATTATAACATTACGTTCAACAGAAACATAAATATATTTTTTTCTTTTTTTCTAGGGATAATTAACAAAAATGGACTTAAATATAATGTTTTCCGACAAAGAAAAAAAAAAAAAAAAAAAAAAAAAAAAAAAAAAAAAAAAAAAGCATTAAATGGCTAATATGCATAAAACCGCATTTTTCTATTCAGCTAAAATATTAATTTAATCAAATGATAAGAATATAACCTAAAATGGCAATTTTTTAGCTAATTATTCCAATTCAGCTAATTTTTAGATAGAAAAATTTATAAATTTTACAAAGATTATTACATAAGTATTAAATAAATTGTTTTCGAGATATTTCATTAAGGATCCATTCGAACAAAAGATTTCACAAATATACAGGGTGTCCCAAAAGGTCGTTTACAAACTTAACATGCTGGTCTGTCATATCATTATGAACAATATTAAATAGGAAACTAAGGGTCCCAAACGTCTTCCAAACGAGATATGCGCCATTAAAGTTTAGGGTCCGAAAATTCAAATGATTATAAAAAACACAAAAATTGATCGATTCGTTTGCGGTTTTCACTAAAACTATTCTTTATGTCAGTATTTTCTTGAAAATAAATTATAAAGATAAATTTCAAAAAATGTCGATAGAGGGCGCTTTAGACTTTGGAGTAACGATAAACTAGTTTTTACCATTATTTTTTGCATCTCATTAAATTTTTTTAGAAGCTTAGACATAAACTTAAATTTTGAGCTCAAAATCTAAATCATTGGAAGTGGTTAAGTAGCGCAAACTGAATTGCGAGGGGAGGTTCAAATTTCAAATGATTATAAAAAACGGAAAAATTGGTCAATTGATTTGCGATTTTCACTAAAATTATTCTTTATGTCAGTATTATCTTGAAAATAAGTTATAAAGATAAAATTCAAAAAATGCCGATAGAGGGCGCTTTAAACTTTGGAGTACAACTATTTTTTTCCGTTATTTTTTGCATCTCATATATTTTTTTAGAAGATTAGACATAAACTTAAATTTTGAGATGAAAATCCGAATCGTTGAGAGTGGTAAAGTAGCGCAAAGTGAACTGTGTTCAATGAGGGTGGGGAGGTTCAAATTTCAAATGATTATAAAAAACGGAAAAATTGGTCGGTTTTCGCTAAAATTATTCTTTATGTCAATATTTCCTTGAAAATAAATTTTAAAGATAAATTTAAAAAAAAATCCGTTAGAGGGCGCCTTAAACTTTAGAATAACCAATAATTATCTTTAACCGTTTTTTTTTTTTTTTTTTTTTCTTTTTTTTTTTTAATCTAATTAAATGCTTGCAAAATTTTAGACTTAAATTTTGTGCTCAAAATCTAAATCTATAGGAGGGGTTAAGTAGCGCAAACTGAACTGTGTTCAGGAGTTGAAATGTTACCTTCCCCACCCCTCGAACGCAGTTCAATTTTTGGCCGCTTACTTACTCACAACGATGCAGATTTTGAGTACAAAATTTAAGTTTGAACTTTTACAAGCATTTTATTAGATACAAAAAATAACGGTTAAAAATAGTTGTTGGTTACTATAAAGTTTAATGCGCCCTCTGACGGAATTTTTTGAAAGATATCTGTAAAATTTATTTTCAAGAAAATATTGATATAAAGAATAGTTTTAGCGAAAACCGACCAAGTTTTCCGTTTTTTATAATCATTTGAAATTTGAACCTCCCCACCCCCATTGAACACAGTTCAGTTTGCGCTACTTTACCACTCCCAACGATTCAGATTTTCATCTCAAAATTTAAGTTTATGTCTAAGCTTCTAAAAAAAATTATGAGATGTAAAAAATAACGGAAAAAAATAATTGTACGTTACTCCAAAGTCTAAAGCGCCCTCTATCGGCATTTTTTGAATTTTATCTTTATAAATTATTTTCAAGATAATTCTGACATAAAGAATAATTTTAGTGAAAATCGCAAATCAATTGACCAATTTTTCCGTTTTTTATAATCATTTGAAATTTGAACCTCCCCCCGCAATTCAACGATTTAGATTGTGAGCTCAAAATTTAAGTTTATGTCTAAGCTTCTAAAAAAATTTAATGAGATGCAAAAAATACTGGTAAAAACTAGTTTATCGTTACTCCAAAGTCTAAAGCGCCCTCTATCGACATTTTTTGAAATTTATCTTTATAACTTATTTTCAAGAAAATACTGACGTAAGGAATAGTTTTAGTGAAAACCGCAAACGAATCGACCAATTTTTCTGTTTTTTATAATCATTTGAATTTTTGGACCCTAAACTTTAATGGCGCATATCTCCTTTGGAAGACGTTTGGGACCCTTAGTTTCCTATTTAATATTGTTCATCATGATATGACAGACCAGCATGTTAAGTTTGTAAACGACCTTTTGAGACACCCTGTATAATTGTTTTCAAATTCATTAATTATTTAGGATAACATCGACACTTCAAAATTATTAAAGGGTCGCAGTACTTTTAAATTTACTTTAAATAACTTTACTTTAATAATTATTGTAATAATTTACTTTAAATAACTTTACTTTAATAATTATTGTAATAATTTACTTTAAATAACTTCACTCTAATAATTATTCTAATAATTTACTTTAAATAAAATTTTCTTTAAGAACGTTAATTTACTTTAAAATCTGATTTAAAAGATCTGAAATTTGCATGCACGGATGTATAAAAACTATCTTATAATTATTTAATCAAAATGTGAATATAAAAATTCGTTTCAGTATTATTTGAATAAAGACAGCTTTAACTTTAAAAATATAGAGATAAATGCATAAATTTCCAAGCAATTATGAAAAATATAAGCGTTGCAAAATTACTATGTAATCATGAAAGATACCTAAAATTACGGCTTGCTCGCTAATTCCACATAAATATCATACTTTAAAGTTGAAATAAAAATTATTATGCTTAAAAGAAAAATATTTTACAATGTATTTTAGCATGAATATACAGGAGCTTAAGTGTATTTCATTGTTCACATAATTAAATATCATTTCAATCGACTTATCAAAATATAGATAAAACTTCAAAGTTTTTAATTAACATCATCAAAAAGTTTGATTCAGCATGATTATTAGGTGACCATGATGATAATTTTAATTGTAAATAAGAATTAAACTGAATTATTTTGGAATCCGATTTAAAATACCTGAAACAAATTTTCAGGAAAGAATTATCACTATTTCATAATTATATAACCAAAGTATAATTACAAATATGCTTTCGTGGTTATTGATAAAAGACAGCTTTAACACAGGATTTTACATATATATAGATCAGCATATAAATTTTTAAGTGATTTACGATAAACATCGACGCTGCAAAATTATAACGCAATCATGCAAAATATTTGAAATTGCAGTCTCGAATTTCATATATATAAAGTTCATTTCGAAATGTTTGATTGAAAATCAGACTTAACAGAAGATTTAACGGAAGATTTAACAAACATCCGATAAAATATATTTACAAATTCCTTAACGATCTACGGAAATGCTGACACTGCAAAATTATTATGTACTCATGCAAAATATTTGAAATTGCAATCCCGAAATTATCATACCAAAAAATCGTGCTGTAGAATCTAAATACGATAAATTCTGTTTATAATAATAAATATTTTAGAATAGGGTTGATTATAAATAAACACAACAGCAGTTTTTTTTTTTTTTTTTTTTTTTTTTTTTAATATTACTAAAATATTAATTACTGAAAAGTTTGCTGCAAAAAGGAGGTCATCCAATTTTGCACTTAAAACAGTTTGATCAAAAATATTTCTGTTTCACTTATGCATCATTCCACTCACCTATGCATGTTTTCTACAAATAATATATGGAAATATCTAAACAAGATACTGGACACCTAAAAGATGTCAAAAATGGAGTTACTTCCTTTTTTCTCTAAACGTTTAAATTGTACAAATTCACAAAAAACAGATGTAGCTATCCGGTGGTTACACTGTTAAAAAAAAATCTGTAACCTTAGTTAATCTAAATTTACCGGAATCTGTTATGCTTACGAAAATTTTATGTGTACATTGTACAAGAAAATGATTTCAATTTACATAACTTGTTAGCAAAACTAGCTACATCTGTAACTTTACAAAAGAATTTATTAAAATTTTAATAATTTTGCTAAAATTTTATGTGTAATCTTCATTACTGTTATTTAAAAAGTTCTGGGAATACGATTTTCCAAAAAAAATTCTTAGTAACCTTAAAATAATTTTTTATTCAAAGTGCAAATTTGTATTTTTTACATGAATTTTTATTGTTGCCATAGCATAAAATTTTCTTGGAATATGATTCTACTAGAAATATTTTTGTAATTTTCCAATTTTTTTTATTTTTTTATTATATATATATATATATAAATAATATATATATACATAAATACTTTTATAAATACATCCAAAAGTTATTCAGACAATATCATTAAATAAACCAATGAAACCAGTATTTTTACAATCATATTATTGAAAACAGTTGAAGTTTGAAGTGAAATTGAAGGCAGATTACCAAATTACTAAAAAATATATGGATAAATGGACATTATATAACCAGAGTAATTCATATATTGCCATACAATAAACCAATGAATCCAGTATTTTTACAGTCATCTTATTGAAAACAGTTGAAGTTTGAAGTGAAATAGAAGGCAGATTACCAAAATAATGAAAGGTAAATGGATAAAAAGGACAGTAAGGCTCTTTTATTAAACTACTATAAGTAAAATAGCCGAAATTTTTTGTGTATTCCTGTAATACTATTTGTTTTCTATTGTACAGGAAGTAACTCGTAGTAAACTTCAGCAACATATATCAATTTCATAAAATGTGAAATAGTTTAATATAATTAAAAGGCGCGCTAAACAATATTTCCACCTGTATCATTATGTAATAAAACACTTGTGTGTGGCCCTGTAAAGAAAAATAAATACTATTCGCATAACAGGTTGTACAGAATGTATATTGTAATGCATACGTCATAGACGCATATCAATTTTATTATGTTTGAAAGGGTGTAACACCATTTAAAATCCACTTGAAACTATTTTTACATAGGCCGCAATGTAACGAAATATGTTTGATTGTGCCTGTCCTTAAATTATAAATCCGATTTTCATAAAATTTGAAATGACTCGATAAATTTATGCAAAAACTATATAATTTAAATGTCAAATGATTCGTTTGGGTAGTTTTCGTTTCGTTATATTCGGAGGGTCTGAATGAGTACTTTTGGTGCTATACATTTACATAATTAAGAACGCATTTAAAAACGGCTCTGGGTGTTCCAGTAATAATGTTTACCCCATAACAAACAGAAACAGATGTCCTATTAAAAAGGTGCAATACTTAAATAAGCCAATTATTTTGTAATATTTAAACTTTAATAATTTTGTTAAAAAGTTGTTTTATCAAACCTTTAAAGACTCTTGTTATGAATATATGAACTCTTTCAGCTACTAAATAAGACGATGATTATTATTAAAAAATAATTGTAAATCGTAGGCCAGAGTTTGGCATCCTTCATTTATAATTATAGTACATTAACTAGTTAAATATCATAATAATGAAATTAGTGATAATTAGTGTATAAATTTATTTATATATATTTCAAAATTTTTTATAAGTAATAGGCAAGATTTAGAATTATGAATTTTGTGACGTGTGAGGTTTAAAAAGTTAGCGATCGTTAAATAAGGAGATATCTCAAACTACAAGTTTCTTATTAATATCACCAAAATTCTTAAAGACTCAACTTTATTAAGATTATAACTTTATCAAGAATTGATTGCGCCTAATTTTAAATAAATGCATGACTCTATTTTGTGATGGCCCCACCAGTGGCCGAGAGGTTCTGACCTCAAACTGGTAGACGGTAGGTGCTGGGTTCGAACCCAATCGCGACCGTCGGCCTAACCGTTCGGAGTTTTCCGTGGTTTTCTTCGAACCTTGCGTAAATACGGGTTAGGTTCCCTTAGAAAGACCCCCACGGAGGGCATCCCACCCCTTAGGGCCTATATCCCATAGTGTAGATAATTGGCCGACATACATACAACTATTTTGTGATGACTAAAAATATATGAAGATTGTATTCGTAGAAGAGTAACAACTATTTCAGCGAAAAAACACCGACTACACAGGCGATAATTAATAATTAAAATAATACACTACGTAAAAATCTCTCTGATATTTTCCTCTGACGGACACGCGTATGCTTCAGCTGATAATGGGCTGTTATTGTTTTAGCTCGAAACGCGCCCTGCTTTCTTTTTATTTTATGGTGATTTTTACATAGTGTATTATCTTAATTCATTATTTAGCAACTATTTCCTAATTATATAACTAAAGTATGCTAAAAAAATTCCTGTAATTTGTACTTGATTAAACTTTAACATTTCAAATAAACATGGATATCAACTTCTACGGTTTTCCTTTATTATCATTTTCGAAAAAAAAAGTTACACATATTTAATGGCATAATTTAAATTTTACAATTAAAAAATATTATTAAAAAAAAGCGTGTGAGCAGCCATGGAAATATACACATTCCTTAGCGTTAATAAAAATTATCGAAGCTTCAAAATTGTTCTGCTATCATGCAAAATATTTTAATAGCATTTTCTCTAGTATTGTATATAGTAAATGTGTTTTCGACATATTTAATTAAACATCAGTTTTACCGAGTAATTTACAAACGTATTTATAAAGTCCTAAATGGTTTATCAAGACATCGACGCAGCAAAATTAATATGCAATCATGCAAAATATTTAAAATTGCAGCAATCCAATTTGTTATTTTGAAAAGAAAAATGTGCTCTAACGTCAAAATAACATAAATTCTGCTTTTAACAATAAATATTTTGCAATGCATGTGATCATGAAGGTACACAATAAGCGCATTTTCCTGTTTACATAGTAAAATATCAATTGAACCAATTGACTAGAATATACCTAAAACGGCAAATTTCTACTCAACGTCATCAAAATTCATAGAGTGAGAACTCTATCCTGCTGCGTCATGCGATAAAACATTTCTGATTAACACAATTATCGCTGCAGCCTACTGAACTTTTCCCTGATACCAGAAAATTATTATCTGAATTTAATGATGGCGTTTAGTAATTGAAATGTAAGAACGTGTATAGAATTGATCAACGCTCCGTGTTTGAAACAATGTTATATCTCATATTTTGCTGATAGCTTTAGGAATAATAAAGAGAATTTTGTATTCATTTTACGTCAGTTCAGCAGCTAGAATAGCACATTGCACATAAGTACGATATCACATCATATTGTAGAATTATGAATTTATGAAACAGAAGGCTGAATAAAAAACTTTTATGTCTCAATAGGGCTACAAAGGTTCATTAAATAAAGTATTTTAAAACGTATTTTCAAAATATTTATTGAAATGTTAGCTTTTATGCAAAATACTTTGCTTTGCTAATTGTAGGTAGCATAACCAATATTATGAATGTTTTTAATGCATAATTTCTCCGTGTGGTATTAAAAATAAGTGGGTAAGTGCGATCGCAGATAACATTAGTTTATTTCTTTAATAATTTCTAATATAAATCTAAATTATTAAATTATAATTATTAAATTCTTACATAGATAAATTTTACATCAGAAAATTTAATTTTAAAATAATTACAAAAGGAAGTTTATTATTTTAAATAAATCTAAAATGTTAAAAAAAAATTATATAAATACAATCCAAAATTCCAAATTTTTTGAAAATCCGAAATTTAAAAAAATTAGCGGAGATACATGTAAATAAAATTGTTAATTTCTAAAATTGTTTAAACGAAATTAAAAATGCTGAATTATTAATAAATCACAATAATTTTTAAAATAAAAAGATATTGAATTCCAAAATTTATTATGAATGTCAAATGAACAAAATTCTAATAATATAAAAGCTTAATTTGTCAAAAAATATGAAATTATTTTAATTAAATCCATCTTAATAAGAAAAATCAAATTGCAGCACTGGGGATCGAACTGAGAACTTTCTGTTAACTAGCAAGACGCTTTACCTCCAAGCTACGATGTCTACACGTAAAACGTTCAAATTAAGATTCTGTTTCAAAATTTAAATCGCAAAAATGAACAGATGATATTGAAAAAATGAATTTAATTAAAATAATAGACTTTTTCAAAATTTTATGATTCGTCATGTGACACGAGGTATTCAGCTGTAAATGCACAAATTTGAAGTATCTTACTTATACAGTTTTTGTGTGTTTACTCTGTGATGGACGGATAGACAAGGGGCAGAGTAGAATATTATTTCGTCGGATGAGCGAAATAATAATAATAATAATAATGATGATGATGATGATAATAATAATAATAATAATAATAATAATAATAATAATAATAATAATATATAAAACTCCTCCGTGTATAACAATTCCGGGGTCAACCCATCCACGAGAAAAAGAAACTTATTGCAACTGCGTCCACGTTAGGCTTAATTATTCCGAGCCGTTCACAAATATTCTAATTATTCAACTTATGAAAATATACATGTAAAAGATTTATTCATTACTCATTTTCTGTAAAACCTACAAAAACTATTTAATTATAATGTTTAAGTTCTAAATAAACAACCAGCAATTTCGGAAAAAACAAACAATGTAAGCAAATTAATACTGTTGCCATTCAAGAATGACAAATTCCGTGAATGAATCTTTAGAATGACTCCATTATCGACATCACGACTCAGGAATGATTGGGTGCGATCGGGAGCTATGCGCTCTGAGCGCGCGCGCTCAGGAAACAGGTACATGGAGTGGATCTTACAGTGGATATAGTACTCGGAAGCAAAAACTCCTGAGCTCGCGCGCGCAGCGCGTGTGTCTCCGAACATGTTCATTGTTTACTCTTTATTGTTGACATTCGTTTTCGATCTTATAGAGTGTTTTCTTTTAAGTATTAGCTAAAAAATGGGCCAAAGTAGGAAATTTTTTTATACATTTTAGATATATTTATCATATTTTCTGAGTATTTTTATATATTTTTTGGCTGTAGTTTCACAATATAATCTTTTATAATTGACTTTTTGCCGTACTTTATTCTTTTAAAATTTATGTATTTACGATTTGTTCATTACAATCCCCCCATCCACCAGACAGTTTTGTTATAGTTTTAAATGCAAATTTCTGTTAAAATTTTCCTTTTTTTTTCTTATAGATTTTTTTTTCCATGTTTAATCGTTGTATTTTTAAAAATTATTTAAGCCTAAAGTGGCTGATTGACCACATTTGTAAATTTTTATCATCCTTTTAAAAATGCAAACACGTCATTTTGACGGGCTGTCTTCTAGTAATAATAATAATAATAATAATAATAATAATAAAATATTTACTGATGAAACTCCAACAATGTATTATTTCAGTTATTTTATTGAAAAAAATGAGGGATTGAAAAAACACAAATTATTTGTATTGATGAATATAACTTACAAATATCCAGTAGCTATCGAATTAATGACAGTTTTAGTGAACAAATCCATTTAAATGTCACATGTTTCTTATATAAATTCTATTATTCTAAATTGCATTAAAAAATCAAAAAGTAAGTACCTTGTCAACAAAATACAAATTTTTGTTCCGAAAAATATTCGATCATATCGTATGAGCTGATAATCGCGACTCAAAATGGAAAGTGCGGAGTTCATGCTGTTGGTGGATATAAGGAAAAATTCCAGCATTTTTCTTGATGATATCACATTCAAATCCAAAAAAAGCGTCTCTTTCAAAATTTTCATTAAAATATACTTCACCTTTATGGAAGTTATTAATGGAAATCTGAGTTTGATTGCAGAGGAACGGCCTGTATTTTTGAGTAATTAACTGGTTTGCGAAACCATATTTCACTGCAATATTTATTACATTTGATGTCTAGTAATAACTCCTCAATTTCTTGTCACATTATCAGAATACACTGTATCTCTTTATATATATGTCAATTTATCATATATACTATTGAAATTAAAATTGTATCAGCTTTTCCTTAAAATTATGGTATAAATTTTAAACATGACAGACTAATTTTAGTTGTCTCTTTCCATTCTATCAATCATACAAAACCAGTGTTCTTCAACCTGAAACTTATACAGGATGAGTCATAAATATCGAAACAATAGGCTATCTCCTTAAATATTGCCCCTAGACCCATACTTCCAATTGCAAAGTTTCACCAAAAAAGGTAAATTTTTTGATAAGATAAATTGCAACTCCATGGGGGGTCTATTTTAAAAAATACATAAATTAAATTTTGATACGGCCCCCAGAGGATAAAACTTCCAATTAGAAAAATTTTCTTTATTCATTCCTGAATTGAACAAAAAAAATTCCATCTTGATATCTCCAAAACTCAGAGAGTTATGACAATTTTAATAAATCGTGAGGTTTCAAGGGATCAGACACAAATTGCAATGTGTGTAATTGAAGAAACAATGTTGCTGTATGTTGTCCAGGAAACATTTATTTTATTTATTTATTTATAGAGTTTGAATTTTGAATGTTTTGTGATGGTTAACCAGATAATTTGTAAGCACTATCACATCATAAGCTTTCTCAAAAAATTTTTTTTTCAAAAAATTTAGAGTAAATTAAAGTTGTTATAACTCAAAATATTATTTGTCGCGTTGAATTTTTTTTTCTTTTAATTAAATGAAAATGTTTAATTTTCAATTTTGATTCAGCACTTTAAAAAATATTTTTAAAAAACAAAAGTATTTAAAATAGCAATTTAAAAAAAGATGCAACTTTTTGTGAACAAATCATATTTTTAAAAGTAAATTTTCTGGGGTGAAAACATCTTTCGGCAATTTAAATTTTTTTTTTTTTTTAATTGAGGTGTTAAAAAACTATTGAATTGTTACCGTAACCAAGGGTTACTGACTTATGATGTAAGTTTAAAAATGAGAAATACTGAAATAAAAACATCTGATAAGAAAAGTGCATTTAGTTTTAAACAAAGGTGATTAACTCCTTCTTGTGTAGTTTCGATTTCAGATTTTGTTTAAGTTTTGCCATTTTCGCCTTCTTTAATTACTATTTAAATAAGTCAGCTTATTTAAACTTAATTTTTTTATTACGATGACTTCAATTTTTTTCATTGTTTTATTCCTGTCAACTTCATACTTTTCTTGTTAAAATTGCCACTACACGATGCGTAAAAGATGCCTCTAATTACGGGCCTCCAAACTGGTAGACGATAGGTAATGGGTTCGAACCCAATCGCAACCATCGGCCTAACCGTTCGAAGTTTTCCGTGGTTTTTTTCGAACCCTGGATTTCCTATTGCAGATAATTGGCCGGAATAATAATAAAAAAAAACAATCCCCAACGTGTTAACCGCTGTAAGCGGACTCAAAAGCCGCTGCGCTTTTTTTTTTTTTTTCATTTTTTAGAGTTTAACATACAGTTTTCAGTTCAAATACAAATACATTTTAAATTTTGTTTAACTTGCGAATCAGTTATCTTTTTAAAACAAGAACAGGTGTTTAATGAATCTTCGGCATATTTCATTTAAACGTTTTAACTTGAAATTATTCAACTGAATTTCTTAAATGATGTTTGGTTCGAACACATTAAACCTTGATCAATTAAATACACTTAGAATGAAATATTAGTGGGAGCTTAGCATAAAAAAATACGGAACAGAAACGTTATACTTTTAGACTTTAACATTCGAATAAATAGTTTTTTTTTTTTTTTTTTTTTTTTTTTTTTTTTATTGCCGTTTGGAATAAATAAACTACTCGGATGTAGCAATCGGAGGACTCGAAAGATACGAAATTCCGTGGATTAGTACAAGATATCACTGAAATCGTGTAAACTATACAAAATTCATTATGAAACGCCATCCGAAAGATGATTTATACAAAAACGTAAACAAAACCAATTCATGTAAAGAAGTAACTGCATCTGACTTTTTATGGAAATTCCTGCATTAGTTCTTAAAGTAGAGCTATTGCAGAAATCGTAACAAATTCAGTGTTGCAGCGCCTCTCGTGGAGCCATATACAACAAAATATAAATAACATCAATTCATGTCAAGGAATAACTGAATCTGAAGATTGATGATATTCCTTGCATTCTGGAGATACAGCGATCGCAGAAATCGCACAAAAGCCTTTACAGTAGGGTCACCTGTTAAGCGATTCACACCAAAAACTAATCAGCATCAATGTATATCAAGAACTAAGTAAATATAATTTTTTATTAAATTTTGTGTATTAGTTCTTGAGATAGCGCGCTCACAAAATGTATATCATATACAGAGATACAGAAGCAGTGACTCACGGACAGACATTTTGTAAAAACATGTTTTTCAGTATCTCTGAGCCCTAAAACGTGTGAATCCGTCGAAAACCGGAATTCAAAATTTTCATGAATCCAATACTTTACTCTTGTAAGGATAGAAAAAAGTAAAAATATGTTTAAAACCACATAAATTTTGAAGCTGAATACTACAAACTAGATTTTTGAAAAAAATTCTAAGTAAGTTATTAAAATATATTTCCATTAACATTAAAATGTATAATAACATTAAAATATATTTCATATGATCCAGTTAATATAAGGGTCATTATCGCTATTACTATTTTTATTAAACTTATTGCCTGCGGCAATAAGTTTTAAAGACACGGTTAATGAGAGTTTAATTAATAACACTTAATTTAATAACACTTTTAATAAGTGTTTAATAAGACGGTCCGGCCAATAGGTCGTGCCAATTACGAGTCTGGCGCCAAGCTCGAGATATTGCAGACATCTAGCATATGTCAAGGAAGTTTAAAGCAAAAAGCTATACGCTTTTATTTTATATTTAAAAGTTAAAGTATTGTCTTGGGTCTACATTTAACAATGCGTAAATTAATGGTCGATCCCTAAATTGTATTTCAAATGAACTGATATCGCTGCACTCAGATGTATGCTAAAGTGGTGTAAGTCACGAATTTTGAAAAATTTTGGATTTTAATATCATCCAGGGATTTGCAGATATCGAGATGGATTTTTTTTTTTTTTTTTTTTTTTTTTTTTGTTCGATTCAGAAGAGGATAAGGAAAAATTTTCTAATTGGAAGTTTTATTCTCTGGGGGTCGTATAAAAATTTAATTTTCGTATTTTTTAAAATAGACCCCCCATGGAGTCGCAACTTATCTTATCAAAAAATTTACCTTTTTCGATGAAACTTTGCAATTGGAAGTATGGGTCTAGGGGCAATATTTAAGGAGATAGCCTATTGTTTCGATATTTATGACTCACCCTGTATGAATTCAAGCTAAAAGTCGAAATGGAAGAAGCGTAATGGTTTAATGCAATTATAGAAAAATGATCTACAATAATATTATCTCTAATATACTATATCTTTAATTTTTTGTATGTGTGTGAATGAAATGACTATGTATATTCATTTCACAAATACTTTGCTTCTTATCAGAAAGATTATTCTGGACTTTCTTTTAAAATTTTTAATATATTTCGAATTCAATCTTTGAAAAATAAACCTAAACCCAAATCACTAAAATGATAATAATAATAATAATCAGACGCGAGGTGAATTTGTCTCATGGGTCATATAGGGAGTAAAATCGGGTCACTTAATCCAATTCGGAACACAATTTTAGATTAAATTAAGCTACTTAAATCTTTGTTGTTTTATTTACAACTAACCTTTCTGATTTTTCTATCAAACTACTTCCGAATAGTAGTATTCATCTTGAAAAAATTCTGCGATAAAATAAAATAAATATTTATATTCTTTAAAACTGTAAAACTTGCATTTTCCTCAAAATTCACATTTTTCAAAAAACAAATAATAATAATAATAATAATAATAATAATAATAATAAATAATAATAATAATAATAATAATAATAATAATAATAATAATAAGGGAAATAAAAAGAAAGAAAGAAAAAAAAGAAAAAGAACTTTTAGTGAAATAGATTTTTAAAAAAATGTCTGAATAACATTATCTCATCAATCACTATTTTTTCTAGGTTACTCGAATTCCCAATCAATTCTGAAATGAAATGCGTGTATTATTTCCACACATATTTCTTTTATGAAAAAAAAAAAAGATTATTTTATTTCTTAATCAGCAATTACCTTAATGGGGAATCATTAAGCCTTTTTATTTGACCCAGAGAAAAACCATCTTCGTTAAATTGCTCTGCACGTTTTTCTTCTTTTATTTCATTTTGAAAGAACTGATTCTATAGATTTTTTTTTTATGATATTACGTAAAAGAACGCCTATTTAAAAGCAAGAACAATTGCTTAAAGACTGGAGCAATTTGTCATGCGTACACAAAGTTTAGAAACATCTTAGTTCATGGCTAAGTGCAGCTTTAATGATATTGAATTTTGTAACAAAGTATAAACTTTTGGTCTATATAATTTCATTTATAACGTATTTCTTTTCTTAATGTAATATGCTTGGACTTGGATTATAATTAAGAAATAAACGGATTTATAAAATCATAGTAGGAATATTGTGCTTACATATGCTATAGAGCAATCATGTGCTTTAATCATATGCAGTTAATGATTGTCAGTTAATCAATGTTAGTTATCATTGTACCTTAAATCTGTTCTCAAATCCAAACTCGCTACTTTCCGATGCATTTTCACTTAAAAGATAATTTGTTATTTTTTAAAGAAGTAAAATCGTAAAAGAGCGATCATTCATTATCTAATATAGTTATTGAAATATTGTTTTCATTCTTAGAAAATAGATGTCAGCGAATGACGATGGGCATTTTTAAAAATTGTCTCGATAAGTAAGTACTTAAAAAATCTCTATAAACCTTGAAATTTTTGCTTGGTGGAATTTTATCTTCTTAAAAATATTTAAAATTTACAAAGAAAATTAAAAAATAAATAAATAAAAATAACTGAATAAATAAAATAAATAAATAAATAAAACATTTCGTCAGCATCTGATATCTACTTTCTGAAGGTGAAAACCATATTTCAATAACCATGGGCGTAGCTACCGTGGAGCAATTGGAGCAAACTGCTCCAGGCGCACGAATCCTAAGGGCGCAAAATTTAAAAAAAGAAGTTAAAAAAAATATTTGCATACTATTTTCCTTATTACTCAGATCTTATAGATTAATACTTGTTACAGTCAGAAAGAATATTCTATGACATTTTACCTTGTATTTAACCGCAACTATTTCGATTTAAAGCATGCTTTTTTACACAGTTAAAAGCAATTCTATTAGCCAAAATTTAATTTTTATTCATACCATATTATAACCTCAAGTAACTTCTCTAAGAACCTTTCAGTATGCCTGATTTATTTTCTGCAACTTTTACGTAAACGACGAAGATGAAGATTTTTAAATCTTAAAATAATCAAAACTTATTAACAAGGTTCTGATCGATCACTTTATAGGCCTCTACTATTTCCAAAAAATAATCATCCTGACACACCATGAAAACTTTGAACACGTTCATTATGATGATTACTCTACGGAAATAATCATAAACAAAGAAATCACAGCTGAAGAACAAAGTATATTTAACATGTAACAGCAATGCCTTTGCTATTTAGTTCTTTTAGATTTGAAAAAAAAAAAAAAAAAAAAAAAAAAAATTACAAGGTGAAAAAATATTATTGACCATTTTACAAACACAAAACAAACAAACCAAAAAAAAAAATTGGACCTTTTTTGTAAGCATGTATGTACTAACACAAATTACAAAACAATAAAACGAGCCGGATTTAGGCATATTCTTCATAATCCACGGCGATAAAATTTAGAGGTGTAGAGCGGGCGGCGGCGACACAAATGACTACGTCAACGAGTTACGGGATGAAATCATGATGCAGGACAAGATTATTAGGTGTAGATCAAGGAATGACTGGTCTGCCTCGTCATTTCTTGGTACGATATGAGTAACAGCGGGCGCCAACTCGCCATTTTGACGTCACTTTCACGTCATCGAGTTACGAGATGAAATTGGTGCCAAATTAAAGGTAAAATAAAGTATTTTAAGAATATTTCGGTCTGAATGCGCATATCCTGGTACAAACCCTCGGCAGACTGAAATTTATAACAAAAAATGACGTTATAATGTAAAATTCTATATGACTACGTCATCGAGTTACGGGATGAAATCATGATGTAGGACAAGATTATTAGGTGTAGATTAAGGAATGACTGGTCTGCCTCGTCATTTCTTGGTACGATATGAGTAACCGCGGGCGCCAACTCTCCATTTTAGCGTCACTTTCACGTCATCGAGTTACGGGATGAAATTGGTGCCAAATTAAAGATAAAGTATTTTAAAAATATTTCGTTCTGCCTTGCCAGGGTTTGAAAAAACCCGTTTTTTTTTTTTTTTTTTTTTTTTTTTTTTTTTTTTTTTTTTGAAAAAGCCCAACCCGCTGTGCCCAGTAGTCTAAAACCCGTGTTTTTTCGGGGTTTTCTGAAAAAACACGGTTTTTTTCGGGTTTTATTAAAATTTTTTAGAGAACTCTTCAAACTTCTAATTTTCATAGGTATAATACCAAAATTTTTCATTTATCAGTGAAACAAGTATATAACTTTGCATTAAGTATAGATTAACAATAAAAATAAATATATAAAAAGGAAAAAATAAAGTATATTTAAAAAGATTATTATGTATCTCATGGGACTAGATTACTGCAAGAATGACATATTATGCCAAGTAGAACTGAATTTCTTTATATTAAATCTTACATAAGTTAAACAGATTAATAATTCATACAATTTCTTTCATTTACTTCAATCAGAAATCAGTTTAAAACAACAACATCATATTTTTGCGTTAAAAAAAAAAAAAAAAAAAAAAAAAAAAAAAAAAAAAAAAAAAAGGATTTTTTTTTTTTTTTTTTTTTTTTTTTTTTTTTTTTTCAATAGAAAAAAATTCGTTTTAGTGTTTGTGATAACTACACATATTTATAGAAAATTAAGTTACAATTACTTGTTTTAAAATTTTTCATTGGGAGAATTAAAAGTTTTTTTTTCCTTGGATGGGGAAGAGGATGTTAAACTTTACAAGCGGTGTACTGATACTAAGAAATATATTGTCTTATGTAATTTAAAGTTGAAATTTTGAAAAAATCCATTCGGGTTTTTTCAGAAAAAAAGCCTTTTGGGTTGGGGAAAATCACAATAATTCTGCCTTAAATTAAACATACTAAATTTATAGTATAGTTTCTTTGACTCACTTCAATTCCAAAATCAGTCGAATTATTTATTAAGAGGATATATAATGATATTTTTACAAAATTTTAGCAATATTTACTATATATATTGCAACAGTATTAAAATGTTAAATTAGATTGTTACAGAAGTCAGTGTCAATGACATTAGTAAAATTAGATGCAAATGGATATACACTTTTACTAGCTCTGCAGCTTAATAAACTCCTAAATGATCATGTAATTTGCTCCAAACCATATCAAATGTTAAGAAAGTTGACCAGATCAAATGTTAAGTTGTTCGATTGAAGTAGAAATAGTTTGTGCTGAATGTAAAGAAAAGAAAAACTGACAAAATACATGAAGAAACTTATCTTTTTCACTCTTTTATATAATCTGTCATTGTATTGAAAATTACTGTATAACACTTTCATTAAACATTGGAACAGGATAATAAATGGTATGATTAATCTTAAAACAGGGTTCCCAGCGTCATGGAAAGTCAGGGGAAATCTAGAAAGTCATGGAATTTCAAAGTAGTCAGGGAAAGTCATGGAAATTTCAAAATATATAGGAAAAGTCAGGGATTTTACTAATATTTTCTAAAAAGTTACGGAAAAGTCTTAGCGAAAAAATTTAAAATGATGCCAAAGTCATCAAATAGTCTCAGGGGGGAAAAAATCACAAAATTCCTCAAATAATCACAAGGAAAAAAGAACTAGAAATTTTAAGAATAATTGCAGAAAAAACAGTTTTGACAAAGGACTGTGAAAATAAATAGAAAATTTCATTGTATGCCCGTTCGGCTAACGAAATTTTTGAGATTTGGTCATGGAAAATCAGGGAATTTGCACTTCATGTTTTGCTGGGAACCCTGTAAAAGCTATAACAATGCAAGCAATCAGAATGGGGTTCAAGTTTCAAATGTCATCTTTAGGTATACACATTAAAATTTAAAGAACTTGAATACATTTTAAAATACAAGCATCAAAATCTTCCTTCTTTACAAGCTAATTTCTGTTTTTTGTCATTTTACCAATGTTTAGAGATTCCTTTAAGTCTGGTTCTTTTGAAATGTATTTAAATTAGCATTTATCTTTGCATTCTCATTCTTTAGATTAAATAATGATCCAGTTGTGAAAAAACGAAAAAAAATGAAAAAACCCACAAATGGGTTTTTTATGGGTTTTTTCAAGTGGGCCCGCCCGAAAAAACTCGGGTGGGTTTTTTCGGGCTGGGCCCACGTGTGAGAACCCTGTCTTGTGCATATCCTGGTACAAACCTTCGGTGGTTTGAAATTTATAACAAATTATGCTTCATAATGTACAATACAAAATCTAAAGACGTATTTTACATTACTTAACTTCGCAATCGATTTTCACGCTAATTTGATGGTTTAGGAAAAGATTCTTATTAGTAAACGAGAAAACTACCGATTCGGCATATCATGAATTGTATTGTATATTATGACGCATTTTTGTTATAAATTTCAGTCTGCCGAGGGTTTGTACCAGGATATGCGCAAGCAGACCGAAATATTCTTGAAAATACTTCATTTTACCTTTAATTTGGCACCAATTTCATACCGTAACTCGATGACGTGAAAGTGACGCCAAAATGGCGAGTTGGCGCCCGCTGTTACTCATATCTTACCAAGAAATGATGAAGCAGACCAGTCATTCCTTAATCTACACCTAATAATCTTGTCCTACATCATGATTTCATCCCGTAACTCGATGACGTAGTCATATTGAATTTTACATTATAACGTCATTTTTTGTTATAAATTTCGGTCTGCCGAGGGTTTGTACCAGGATATGCGCAGGCAGACCAAAATATTCTTTAAATACTTTATTTTACCTTTAATTTGGCACCAATTTCATCCCGTAACTCGATGACGTGAAAGTGACGCCAAAATGGCGAGTTGGCGCCCGCTGTTACTCATATCGTATCAAGAAATGACGAGGCAGACCAGTCATTCCTTAATCTACACCTAAAAATCTTGTCCTACATCATGATTTCATCCCGTAACTCGATGACGTAGTCATTCGTGTCGCCGCCGCCCGGTCTAGTGGATAAAGAAGTGGATAAATTAATTTTGTGCGTGTTGTTTTTAAGCTTTTAAAAATATCGTAAAACTAAAATGTGAAAGTTGATTATCAAATTCAGTATATCTTAGAACCTGATTATCACCTATGCAAATTTACGCGACTTTTTTCAAACATATTTTTCTGCGTTATATATTGTTTCGATGCAGAAATGTTACGATTAAAGAAAGCAAAACATATTTTTCGAAAATAATTATGTGAGTTTGCTTAGACTGTAATCAAGCTCTACATAACTTTCCCCCAACTATACCAACACCATCCGATATCACATATTAGTAGTCAATGAGTTTTCGAATTATAAAAAGAAAAAAAAATTCCAGATTTACTCCACTCAATTTTCTGAATAATTTACAAAAGTAGAGTCTGTACAAAAGTATAACAATGAATAAAAATTTAGATCCTAATTTTACACAAAAGTGAGATAGTTTCACTGGGAATAAAGTCCTTGTGTTTTAAAAAAAGTACACTTTTATTTATAAATTTTAAACAGTCTTCTAATGACGTAGTTTTCATTCCGCCCGTACTCACTATAAATTTTTTTTTTAAAAATCCAAACTCGAACCGAACATACCTCGAAATGGGTCCAACATATGGAATCGTTTAGAAAACGCACTGAGCTGGCACTGACGTACTGCATAAAGTTACAGAAAAATTTCATTGTTATAAAATGGAAAACAAAGCTCGATTTAAAATCATTTCCATAGTCCGGTCTTCTAATTTTATATTCTTCTGTTAAAAAATGAGTTATTAAAGCGTTTTGCGATTGCTGAGCAGAGTAGTTGAGAACTACCTTACCAAAACTACTTCTGAACAAAACTCCGTAAATTAATTACCCGTAGATCTATCAGTCAAGAGAGGAGAGGACTTCAGCAAAGATTTAAGATGTTTCCTGAAATTACTATTCGAAAATAGTGGTAAATACGCTTTTGAAATTTTGAAATATGTAATAATTACCCCAGGGCTTCGTCAAAAAACTGCTTCTAAAACAGTGAAAAAGGTTCTCAAATTTGATATCCCATGCTTTTTAATTTTTTTTTACGTGTTATAAATTGTCTGAAAGCTCCAAATCGATTGGTTTGACAGTTTTCTTAATTTTAACAAATTCGTATTTCAACAAAGCATTTCTTTTCCTTTTAGAAATAGGGACATTTAATAAAACAAAAATTTGTGGATCGATTGTTATAAAATTTAAATATTGTTAAACAGCGTTTAATGATAAGGTTGGTTGCGGCAAATTCTCTAAATGTGGTATTTCAAAAAACTTTGATGTATCAAAGAATCCTAGTATAAAATTTATGGTTTTGGGAGTCTGAATTATAAAATGAGAGTTTAAAAGGAATCATGACACCTGCTCTTGCTATGAAAGATTTTACAAAAATCTTTGTTTTTTTTTTTAATGGAAATAAAAAGAGATTTTATGTTTTTTTTTACAAATTTATATAAGAGTATAGGAATAATTTTTAGAACTTCTGTACATATATACATATTTGCGTTTGGCTGTGTAATTTTCAAGTTTTGCAGGCCCGAAGAATTTAAAATTCAGCCCTTTTTAAAAAAAGGCTTGTACATTTTTTGCCGAGCAGCACTGTAATTATATTAAACCCTCCCGCTCTCTTCGAGTTTACGAAGAAATTTCCTGTGGTTTGATAAAAATTTTCTGTGGTTTGTGCTTTTGTTCAGGGGGTGTCATTTGAGGAGGAAATGGGTGGAAGAACTCCTCCCCCGCCAAGGAATTTGAAATTTCAAAAAATTTATCAACCATCATATGTCAGACTAAAAAAAAAAATAATAATAATAAATAAATAAATGCTCAAATGCTAAAATAATTTTTCAAATTTTATTAAAATGAAAACATATGCATAAAATGAATGCTTAATGCATAGAAATTAATAATTATCCAAAAATATGAAGTTTAAAAATTTAAAGAAAATCAAAATACGTTGACTTTCAAGTAAAAGTAAGATTTTAAATCGAATAAAAAAAAAACTCTATAACTTGTAAACTTAAAGAACTTTTTCAAGTGACAAAAGGGCGCATAAACTTTGCTTGCTCCAGGGCGCTGAATATGTAGCTACGCCACTGTACATTAAATAATGAGTAATCGTGCTTCGAAGTTTATTGATAGATTAACACGGGATTTCGCATTCGAGAAATTTCGGGAAGCGACCTTTTAAGGGTGCTGATTACTCAGCTTCCGAATTTCCCTCCATAATGTTAAGTCTATGTGCATTCGATGCATTTTATATTTCAAAATATCTCCACGGGAAATTAATATATATATATTTTTTCAGTGTTCTCTATATAAAGAATGTCCCTTCATTTCTTAGTTCTCAAAATATTTATTAAATCTCTGCTTAGTTTAATATTTTATGTTTTAAAAGTTGTCGAACTGTAAGTAAAATTTTAACACTTCATGTAAAATTAAACGTAGCCTTTAAAGATATTTTGAAAACTAAGAAAAAAATAGACGTCCTTAAATTAGAATATACAGGGGAAAAAAGGAGTTAAAAATATGAATTTCCTGAGGAGGTATTTTGCATATAAAAATGCATCAAACACCCATAGACATAACATAACAGGAAGGAATTCGGAAGTAAAGTGACCAGCGCCCTTAAGGGTGTATTTGGATTCAAACTGTTTATTTTCCGATTTATTTTTATATTCATTTTTTCTCTCAAATGCATCAAACATGGCAAATTGTCTTATTTAGAAAGAAGACAAGGTGCCGTGATTGTCGATTCTTTGATAAATGCAGAAAATATTGCAAAAAAAAAAAGCAATAAAAAACGGCATTTTGAACCGATTTTTCCGAAACCGGAGATTTGGGAACTGAAAAAAAGGGGTTACTGAGAAGATAATTGTTTATAAATCAAATTCTAATGAATTGAGCGTAAAATGTCATCACACGGCACTTTTTACGTCTCTTCAAAAATCCCCTCAGCAAATTTCATGATACTACGTTTAAAAATGAGTCTGAAATTGTACCAGAAAATTTCGAGCTCTTGAAGGTGGAAAAGCGTTTTTCGAATACACCTTTAAAGGGCTAATTTATCTGAATGAAAAGACCCGTTCAGTAATACGAATTCTTATGGAAGAAATTTATAAAAATATCTCGGTTGCATTTTAATATTTTTAAAGGAATTTTTTTCATTTGATAGCTGAGATTGATTTGAATGCTGACCGTTTTTTACTTTTTCGATTTTGGTTGCAGATATATTTTTTTTATGAACGTCGCTTTCCAAACCTGTTCCGAAAATAAAAGCGTCATCATAAAAAATATAGGTAAACAAAATTGAAAAGTAAAAAACGGTTTGCATATAGATTGATCTTAATTATCCAATGCCAAAAAATAAAAATAATCATTTAAAATTATTTAAATGCAACCGAGATATCTTTATAAATGTCTTCCATGGGATTTGTATTAGCGGAACGGATATTTTCATTTGAATAAAGTAGCCTCTTAGCCACCAAAAGAATAATGTATAAATCTCACGACGCGACGTTTTGAGCATATTTAAGGAAATTAGAATCAAAAGTTGATGTACATTTAAAAAAAACTCTTTTATTTAATTCAATGTGTTTTTTTTTTTTCCAAAAATTAAAATTTACAATCAATTTTTAATCCATTTCCTGATATGTTGACAATATAATTTAAACTCTGTGAATTTAAATTTTTTTTTAAACTGTTTAGTGCATTTAAAATATATGTATTCTCTAAATTTTTGTAAATTTTAATAAAAGCATCTTTTTTTTTAACGTTTATGCTTATTCTTTTATCAGCGCTTTCACCACGATAGTCATGGTAATAAATACTTTATATACTGAACTCCTCATATAGATGCATGCAAATATTTCAATGATTTATTTTTTAGGAGGAGGGGGGGGGTATAACACCAGAAGGGGAGTGCATAAAATAATTAGAGGCGCATACCCTTATTTACTTTAAAAGAGAGTGGCTCAAATGAATCAGTTGTGATATACATTCTTCACGATAGGTTTCTTTTCTTTACATTTTCTTAACTAACACTTTATGACACGCAGACATACTTAGAAGAGGATAAGAAAACAGAATGCCAAGAGAAATTTCCGCATCTGATGTTTTAAATTAAATTCCGAATACTCTTTATTCAAATTAAAAACAGATTTGGATTTAAAAAAGAGAGATTATCCATAATTTGACAGGTCCTTTTACATTCGCGTTGGTTCTCGTTAAACAATCGTGTATATTTCATTTGTTAAGCTTGTCGTGTTGAATCTCAACTCTCAGAGTCTCTCAGAACTTTCAAAGCAAATCTTAGCAAAATTTTTCTATTTTCAGAAAAACTCAAGCAAATAATAAGAGAGGTAGTAAATACAAATAAAATAAGCATACCGCTACTTATGGCAATTCGTTACATCACAATCGCAAAAACACCTGTTCGCTAATGCTATAATCTAATGCTATAATCTAGTGGGACGTATTTTTAAAAATATGTCGTTTAGATTTCAATGTATTTAAGCAATAATAATAATAATAATAATAATTTTGCATCAGACAGCTGAATTAAATCTGTACGTCTCCAATTCAATATTTCTTCTTTTGTGACCAGGGATGTAGTGGAGGGTACACGGAAGTATACTCCTTATACCCTCTGGGTTTTTTTTTTTTTTTTTTTTTTTTTTTTTTTTTTTTTTTTTTTTTTAGGAACAGCGTATATTTTTTGTTTAAAAAAAAAAAAAAAAAAAAAAACAGTAAGATACACATTCTAGAGTATTATGCCCTCTGGCTTGAGCGCATACCCTCTGCTTAAAGCGTATATCTTTTGTTATTTTTATGACTACACCCCTGTTCGTGACAGAGAAAAAAGACAGACATTCTTCAATTAACAGAAATATCCAGGAACATCACTGATGCTAGAAAAATTTCCTTGATTTGAAAAAAAAGTAGCAGCTCGGATATTATAAACGAAATCTCATAACAAACGAATAATTTTTGACAAATGAAATTTATCATCAAAAATCTCTTCATCTGCAAAACGTAATTTTCGCAATTTCTGTTTTTCTCACGTTGCAAATGCAATTTCTTAGATGTAATTTAGTTTTAAAAAAATTCTAAAGTTTTACCAGTTAATATTCGGTTTCTTTTTACCTCAAGAAATTAAAAGATCTCATGCATTACATAAATGCAACCTATCGAGTTGCCTCATAGCTAATTAATGTTTAAAACAAGTAGCAAGTTTTGGGTCACTTTATATACTTCTTACATTTTCTAATAATTTGAGTTCATATACATATGTGGTTCTTGATGAACTGAAGAACATCTTTTTTACTTACTCATCATACGTAGTATAGGGTAAATCTTTCGTTTTAAAAATCGAAAAGAGTTTTCGACGGATTACACGTTTCTGACACTGAAAATTCCAAAAAAACATATTTTTAGAAAAAAAAAAATCCGTCCATCTGTCTGTCTATCTGTCTGTAAACTCTCTATCTTACGAACAAATTGAGATAGAGGCTTGAAATTTGATATGTACTTAGTATGTAAGAATAGGAAGAAGACTATTTGATACCAGTAACCTCGAAATATTCGGAATTATTTTTTTTTCGGACTCTCGAAATATTCGTTCAGATGAAAGATACATAAAAAGTTTCGATTTTTTATTTTTTTATTTTAAGGAGTTTTGTAAAGGAGAATAAAAAATATAAGTTGTGCATAAAGAATGGTGTGGATCGGATGATTAGTTGGCGAGCTGTTTGTAATCTTATTTTCTACATTCTTCGATTTTTCATGACATTGAGATATAATTGAAAATGAGACGCTTAATCCAACGCAGTAAACTGTTAATTAATATAATTATCATTTTTGGTGTCATAAGCATGCTTCTTTTACGCAATTCAGTACTATTTGATTAACCCGCCGATCAAAAAACTATCGCCAAACTATAAGATCAACTGCCAATAATGGCTTATTGTAAGCATCACATTCACTTAACATTAAACACGTTACATGTGTTTGTTACGTCATCATGTGAATTTTAATTCGATGTTTAATTTACAGTATTATGAATATTTTACTAATTTATTTGTTATTCCGTCATTTAAAATAAAAAATATACCAATTTGTATAATTTACTAATAGTTACCGATTTATATTATATGTCGAAATGGGTCGACGGGATAATCAATTAGTACCAGCAGTTCTATTATTCAGACCATTACTGTGCAGTTAAAAATATTTAAATATACGTTTAAATTTTGTTTTGGAATTGCAATGCATTTTATAAATAGTTTTCACATGTCTTATTTTCATATGTTATTACAGTATGCATATGCATGATGGGTAAGTATTACGATGGCCTCTAACGACTAGTTTCTTTAACAAATCTCATATTTGATGCGTTCTATTAAAAAAATAATAATAATAATAATAATAATAATAATAATTAAGAAAGGTTGAGAGAAATATGAACACATTTTCTTATTTCCTTTGAAAATGAATGACTTAAACAATTTATTTGCTATGTCTTTCATTTATTTAAAAACTTAGTGTGACGCCTTTCATTTCTCCCACTTTATTTAATTGATATATCTTGACAGACAAATTTTCAAAAGAGGATAAGAGGAAACATATGCCAAGAGAAATCCCAACTTCGTTGTTAAGATCCGCAATTCCTTTTATTCCAATCAAAAACAGATTTTACTTGATAAAGGTTATTCACCATTTAATATATAACTTTAAAAGTTCTATTTTCACCCTCTCTTCAGGATATAAAAAAAACCTTCCCTCCCCTCCAAAAAAAGTATAGAGATACTTAGAGTAAAAAAACAATAATACTTTGTAATGAATGAATTTTCTATAGGTAATATTTGGTTTCTTTTCCCCTCAAGAATTTGAAATATCTCATGTATAAGGAATAAATACAACACATCGGATTGCCTCGTAGCTAATTATTGTTTAAAACAAGTAGCAAGTTTTGGACCACTCTACATATATTTTATTCATTATTTAATAATTTAAGTTCAAATATTCGAATGATTCTTGATGTATTCTATTTGATGAATTGAGGAACGACTTTTTTCCTTTAACAAGTCTCATTTTTGATGCGTTCTATTTGAAGACAAGTTGGAAATTGTACATCAAATGAGGTGCGTTCTTACTATAATGAAGTTTTAAAAATATTCAGATCGTGATGTAATAGTATACAGTATAATAACCAAAATCTTTTGTGTGTCCCTGTAAATATTATCTGATTTCTATTATATAGGAAGTATCTTATAATAAACTTCAGCTACGTATATCAGTTTCATAAAATGTGAGGTAAATTAATATAATTAAAACGCACCCCAAACATTGTTTCCTCTTCATACCATTATGCAATGGAATGCATTTGTGTGGCCCTGTAAATTAATAACAAATATTCTTTGCACCACATATTGTACAGAATGTTTATTTTTGTACATATTTCATAGATGTATGCCAATTTTATTATGTTCTAAAGAGCGTAAAAGCATTAAAATGCACTCGATTTTTTTTTATTACCAATGCCAGTAATGAAAAAAAAAAGTATTGTCCTTGCAATTAAACTATGCATCAGATTTTCATAAAATTTGAAATAACGCCACAAAATTATACAACAATTATTTATTTTAAATTCAAACGATTCGGTAGGGTATTTTATGCTCTGTTATATGCGGACAGAACGGGCGGATTGAACGACGCGACTGTAAGTGCTTACGTATTTACATAATTACGAATGCACCCAAAAAGGCCCATTAAAAAAGGAAACTCCTACTCTTATTTCCTTTGAAAATGAATGACTTAAACAATTTATTTGCTATGTCTTTCATTTATTTAAAAACTTAGTGCGATGCCTTTCATTTCTTCAACTTTATTTAATTGATACATCTTGACAGACAAATTTTCAAAAGAGGATAAGAGGAAACATATGCCAAGAGAAATCCCAACTTCGTTGTTAAGCTCCGCAATCCCTTTTATTCCAATCAAAAACAGATTTTACTTGACAAAGACCATTCACCATTTAAATTATAACTTTTAAAGTTTTATTTTCAACCTCTCTTTAGAATTTAAAAAAAAAAAGCCTTTTATCGCAAAAAAAGTTACAGAGATATTTATAAGGAAAAAAAAAAAACTTTGTAATGAATATATATATATTTTTTAATTACAAATTGGTGAATTTTAAAATCGTATAAAGATTATACCCAATTAAAATTGAAAAAGAAATTGAATTTCTATAAACAAATACTAATTGAATAAACAGAAATTTTCAAATTAAGTAGTATATCCTATTCTTTCGAAAGATATCCATATTATTATACTTTTTTTCATTAGATGTTGTAAGCGAATGACTGTTCTGTTGTAGCATGTTTCATTGGATATTGTACTAAATACCAATTTTTTTTTCTATTCTATTTTTAAGATGAAAAGAGTAGAAATCTCGTCTTTGACGTCATGAAGTAGCTACATAGTTGCCGCTCACTCTCTAATATTGCTTAAAAAGTATAAATATTACTTATTTTTTTGGATAGCCTATTGTCTACCCTCGACTATTTTCTTTCATATAACTATCATTTTTGACCTTAAAGTAATAAAGTAAGCACGCATTAATAAAAGTTAGAATTCAAATATTTACATATATTTTTTTTCATTTCGAAATTGCTTTCGTACATTTTTTTTAGTTATTTTTAGTAAAGTAGCATAAATTTGTTGAATAAAAAAAGTTCGATCTATATTACAATGTATATGAGCTTTATAAGCTTTTTATTTTTTTTAATGTAATGTAAAACATGAGATTTATGAACTCCTGTTATAATGTCGTTAATGCAGACAAAAAATACTTGCTCTTAATTATCCATCTTAATGTTTGTTTGTTTGTATTTATGTCGGCCGATTATCTACACTATGGGGTATTGGCCCTATGGGGGTGGGATGCCCTCCGTGGGGGTATTTCTAAGGGAACCTAACCTGTATTTATGCAACTTCGAAGAAAACCACGGAAAACTCCGAACGGTTAGGCCGACGGTCGCGATTGGGTTTGAACCCAGCACCTACCGTCTACCAGTTTGGAGGTCAGAAACTCGCGGCCACTGGTGGGACCTATCATCTTAATGAGAGTTCACTGTATTACAAATATAATGCATACTCCCATATTTAATAAATTTACATTTTATCAAAAAAAAAAAAAAAAAAAATTAGCGTAATTTTTTTTAGTATTTTTCTAGTTCATTTTGCAACATTTTAAATTGGTTTAATCAACAAATTTGCGAAAATAAAAATTCCGGCACAAATGGGTTAAGCGGTTCATTTGAAATATAAGTTCAGAGCGATGTCTTCCCATTTCCTTAGATTTATTAAATTGATTACACAATGGTACGCAGTTATCTAGAAATGAAAAAAGAGAAGGAATGGAAAAAGAAGTCAAGTGATATTTCTACGCCATGTGCTTCGTCGTTAAACTCTGAATCGCTCTTTATTTGAATCAAAATTAGTTGTGGACTGACAATGGAGCTTTCATTGTTTGAATGGCACTTTTAAGTTCTCATCTTAGCAGAAATATAACCGAAGTGAATGACAGACTGAAATGAGTTCTTTTACAGAGACTGAAATAGTCACTTGTCGAGCTTTGTATGAGAAGAAGTACAATGGAAGACTTCTGAATGAAAATAAAAATATGCTTGTCTGTCTGCGCGTTATGAACACGAAACTCACTTCAAACAGTCTTTGATTTACAATTAATTGACACCAACAAGTCTCCCGAATGGTTCTAATTTATTGATTCATCTTTGTTGTTCCATATGTTGTTTGAAGAAAAAGATACAGCCGGCTCTCGTTAATTCGAACTCATCGGGACCACAAGAAATTTTCGAATTATCCGAAGTTCGAATTATGAAAAGTATGAAATGAAAACATGCTTAATATGGTACTATTATATAGGAATTAATGTTATAGTGTTTTTTAAATGTATTTTGTCTGTTATCATTAGAATATGACTTAATAATAAATTCGAATGTATAAATACATAAAATAATTAAATGATCTGAAACAAGCACAATGGAAGAAAAATTTGAGGTGTCACTGATGGACAGACGGGGGGGCACTAAGAAAATAGATATCAAATGCATTGGATTATATGTATACTCGTTCGGAACAATTTTCACAAAAATAAAAAAAAAGAAAATTATTCAAATGATCTGAAATCCGCGAGAAAGAAAAGAAAAATGAAAAATCGGAATTCTCGTTTGTTCGAATTAAACGAAGTCAAGAGAAAATGAGTTCGAATTAATGAAAGTTTTTAACGTTATTCTGCCATTGAAAATTTCGGGACTTTATGTTTAGTTCGAATTAAACGAAGATTCGAATTATCTGATTTCGAATTAACGAGAGTCGACTGTACATAATTTCCTATTACAGCTAAATATCAAATGCGTGAAAAAAGCTTTTTTTTTTTTAATCTTTTATTTTATTCCTTTCGAATTGCATAATAAATTTGTTTCTGAGATAACGAGAAGTTAAATCTTAATCTTTCTAACTCAGTTAGTTCACATTCAGGAAAAATATGTTAAGTTTCAAAGAAAACTTTTTTTTTCTATATAACTCATTTTACTTTTAAACACGTTTCATCAGAAAACAAATTTCAAATAAATTTTAAAATTTTATTATTTTCTTCGTAAACATTTTACTCTTAAATATCGTTCATCAGAGGACAATTTTCAAATAAAGTTTAAATTTTTATTATTTTCTGTATAAGATTTTTACACTTAAATGTGTTTTATCGGATCACAAATTTCAAAGAAAGCTTGCAATTTTATTGTATTTTGTTAACTCATTTTATTCTTAAGGGTCCTGTCCCTGCCCGCGAAGACACTCGCAGGCACAAGACCCTTAAATGTTTCAATAAATGTCAAAATTTTTTAAAAAGCTTAAAATTTTATTATATGCTAAGCATTTCATTTTACCCTGAAGTATGTTTCATCACAGGACAAATAATAAAAAAAAGTTTAAAATTTTATTATACAGGGTGGTTATTAATTAACGTGAGGTATTCAGAGCCCTCTAGAGAATAAACTATTGAACCAGTTTTGGGTATGAACGCGCTCACTGAACGAAAACTCACGAGTTTCGCTCACTATTTGTGAACTTTGAATTGAACTTCGCTCACTATTTTATAAACGAGTTTGAACTGAACGGAAACTCAAAAAATAGACGAGTTTGAACGAAATTTACGTTCAATTTTTTCATAATTTATTTAAAATTTTTCCAGACCTTAGTACACTTTTTCCCTCTTTCAAATGCCATTTAGAGGCCTACACGAGCCTCAGGACGAGTTAAGTCTGGATATTACTTCTCTGGGTAGTATCCTAGTCTTACTTCTTCTGCAGACTCGGATCGCGCCGAACCGGACCTGGGCTGCATACAATTTCGCCGAAAATGGATATATACAATAATCTCTCTATACAAGGTGGACTGTGTTTTATTTCTCCATAACATGGAAGATGGATTAATGATACTAATGATAGCTGAAACATTTACATACAACTAACAATGGTTCATTAAAAGTATAAACATCGCAGCCTACGGCACTTCTGCATAAATGGAGATAATAAACAGACTAAGGTAAGTTTTTTTGCCCAAAACTCTTCCGTAAGGGTAAATGTCGATGTCCTGTAGAAGTGTACTCGGGGTCGGGCCGGATTCGGTGCGAAATTTCAACTTTTTTTTTTGGGCCGGCCAAGCTCGGGCCTTGTTTTTAGCTATTATATCGGGCCAGGTCGGGCCTTGTTTTTAGCTATTATATCGGGCCGGATCGAGCCTTGATTTTAGCTATTAAATCGGGCCGGGTCGGGTCGAAAAATTTTCTCTATGAGCCGGGCTGGGCTCGGGCCGAAATTTTTATTTTAATATCGGGCCGGACATTTTTTTTACTATGGATCGGGCCTGGAAATTTCCGTCCGTGCATACCTCTATCTTACATATTGAATAATCAATTGATTAGTTTACAAAATTTTGTAAATTTGGACAATAATATCCAAACATTAAAAAAAAGTGAACTTTTTAGTGAACTTCGTTCACTTTTACAAATGAGTTTGATTTGAACGCGTTCGTTTGAAAATTTTTGAGTTTGAACGTGAACTTAAATCACTTTTCAGAAATTGAACGTGAGTTTGAGTTAGTTCGTTTATTTTGTGAACGTGCCCAACACTGTATTGGACGAAATATAACCAAATTTCATGAGCATGCTTAGTAGACCATGGGATTTTAAATGCTAAAGAAAAAAAATGCCACTAGAAGCAATTTCGGCGCTGATTACCGATTAAAATGCGTTAATTTACATAAAATCCGTTGTCTGTAGTGATCATGCGTATAAAAGGAAAGGCTGGGGGGCTTCTCATCATTTTGAGAACAACTGCTTTGCGATGGCCCTCGTTCTCACTTTACGGGACCATACTTTGCTAGTCAAGCTGTGTTATCAACGGAACGAGAATTGCAATGCTGCTCCTCGTGAAACTTTCGCAACTTCTCGCCGAGTAGAGAAGTTGCGAAAAGGACCTGATGAGCATTGCAAATTTACGAAAGATGATTCAAGGATTTGAAACTACACGGAAACCAGGGCTAGGACGCAAAGTGTCTTGTTTGTAAGTAACAAGTTGACAACGTTGCAACTGTTATTGTCGAACAGGAGATAAAAAACATGCAGGGTATCAGCAGCGCTCGGTCAATATCTCGGCATTATAAAATTGATCTGTACTATTTTTTTGGCACTTAATCTTCAACATTTACAATAATGCTCTTTTGCAGAGCCAAAATTGCCCCTAGTGTCGATTTTTTTTAAGAATTTGAAATCTCATGGTCTGTTATGCATGCTCATCAAATTTGGTTATGTTTTGTCCAATATTTTACTTTCTAGAGGTCTCTGAGCACCTCACGTTAATTAATAACCACTCTGTATTATGTGTAATTCATCTTATCTTTAAATATGTTTCATCAGGGGTCAAAACCTCAAAAAAAGTTTTAAATTTTATTATTTTCTGTGTAAGCATTTTACCCTTAAATATATTTCATCAGAGGACGAATTAGAAAGAAAGGTTAAAATTTTATTATTTTGCTTATAACTCATTTTATCTTTAAATATATTTCATCAGAGATTTTAAATTTCAAAGAAAGTTTAGAATTTTTATTATTATCTTTACAACACAAATTATCCTTAAATATGTTGCAATACGTATCGAGTGCTAAATTTCAAGAACTTAAAATTGCATTAATTTCTTTCGGTCAGTTTTCTAGTTCAGACTGAAAAAGTGTTAGACTTCCGTTTCCGAGTGCTGACACAAAGCAATTTACTTCTTAACCTTACTAATAAAATTAAATAAAAAAAGGAAGCAAGTGAAAAAGAAAACGAGTCGTTGAGGGCCATCGTAATACTTACCCATCATACATATGCATAATATAAAATATGAAAATAAATATGCGTAAACTATTTATAAATTGCATCGCAATTCCAAAATAAAATTTAAAAGTGTATCTAAATATTTTTAATTACATAGTAATGCTCTATTAATGAATTGCTGATGAACCAATTTCGACAAATTATGTAAAACGCCAAAGTACTCAAGCAGAACAGAATTGCGTAAAAGAAACCTCCTTATAACTCCAACAATAATAATCATTTTAACTAACAGTTTACTACATCGGATTAAGCGTTTCATATCCAATTAAAATATATCTTTGAATTGAAATTTGAAGGAAATACAAGGTCGTGAAAAATCGAAGTGTGTGGAAAGTAGGACTACAAATACCTTTGCAACTAATTATCCGATCGACTTAGTTCTTTATACAAAATTTATGTTAATTGTCTTATACATTTATTTTTTAAAATAAGAAAATTCGAAAATGTTTGTATACCTTTCATTAGAACGAATATTTTGAGAGTAAAAAAATAGTTTCGGATAATCGAGATTACTGATGTTAAATAGGCTTCATCCCATTATTACATATTAAGTAGGGTAACATCCCCAGTAGTTGGCAGGCACCAGTGATTGGCACATCCTACAAAAATGCCCTAAAATAAGATTTATATCCAGTCTTTTAAAAATGCAAGACCATATACCAGTTATATGCTCATTTACTTTAAAGATTATAACTTTGATTTATGCTACTAAATGACAATAGTGCCTAGGAAAGAGAAACAATTATGGCTTGTATCAAATTAGCCATTTTTGTTGCAAATGCTTCTTCTCTGGCTTAAGAAAGGCACGCATTTCAATTTATTATTATCTCATTTATAGTATATTTTAAATTTTAATTGACAACAGTTTTGTTTAGTTGAAAAGGGTTACTTTAATTGTGTAAAAGTCTAAGTGCCGATTACTGGTGGTTACAGCAACTTTTTATAAATATATTTTTATAAAAATACTTTTTCAAATATTTTTGCTTTTAGTGGGCAAAATAGATGCACAGATATGCACTCTTTGATTTAAAAATATTTGCAAGTAAATATTTTATTCCTTGGTAATGAAAATAGAAGTAAGTTTAAAGACAAATCCTTAATGTGCCAATTATTGGAGATGTTACCCTACATATCAAATTTTAAGTCTCTATCTCAATTTGTTCGGGAGATGAGCAAGACTTACCTTATACTACGAATGATGGGTAGGTAAAATGAAGGAAATCTTGAAAATTTATATTTTTATATGCAAGGTTTTTATTCTTAAATATGCATAATCAGAAGACAAATTAGAAAAAAAGAAAAAAGGCTTAAAGTTTTATTATTCTTTGTGTTATTCATTTCATCTTTAAATGCATTTCATTAAAAATTTCAAATTTCAAAGAAAGCTTAAAATTTTCCTATCATACGTAGTATAGGTAGATCTCGCAATCGATTTGAAAATCGGAAAAAAATATTTTGTCGGATTTACGCATTTTAGACACTGGGGATACCGAAATACATTGTTTTAGGAAAAGTGTCTGTGTGTCTGCCGGTCTGTCTGTCAACGCTCTATCTCCCGAACAAATTGAGAAAGAGACTTGAAATTTAGTGTGTACTTAGCATGTAAAAATGGGAAGAAGCCTATTTAATATCAATAACCTCGGTTATTCGAAAGTATTTTTTTTTTTTTTTTCGGATTCTTGAAATGTTCGTTCTGATGAAAGGCATACAAAGATTTTCGATTTTTTTTATTTTAAAAAATGAATGTATAAGACAATAAATTAACACAAATTTTGCATAAAGAACTAAGTCGATTTTTTTATTTTTAGGAGTGAATGTAAAAGACAGTAAAATAACATAAATGTTGTATATAGAATGATGTCGATTGGATAATTAGTTGCCGAGATATTTGTAATCCTATTTTCCACATTCTTCGATTTTTCATGACCTTGTATTTTATTGAAATTTCAATTCAAAGATATATTTTAATTGGTTATGAAACGCTTAGTCCGACTCAGAAAATTGCTAGTTAATATGATTATTAATTTTGAAGCTATAATGATGTTTCTTTTACGCATTTCGGTACTATTTGAGTAATTTGGTGTTTTAATAACTTTGCCGAAATTGGTACATTAGCAATTCATTAATAGAGTATTACCGTGTATTAAAAATATTAAAATATACGTTTAAATTTTATTTTGGAATTGTGATGCATTTTATAAATAGTTTACATATGTTTTATTTTCATATTTTATATTATGCATATCAGTGATGGATAAATATTACGCTGGCCACCCATCGACGAGTTATTATTACCTTTACAACTCAATTTATCCTTAAATATGCTGCATTACTTATGTTATCGAGTGCTAAATTTCAAAGAGAACATAAAATTATATTCATTTCTTTCGGTCAGTTTTCTAGTTCAAAGTGAAAAAGTGTTAGACTTCCGTTTCCGAGTTCCGACACAAAGCAATTTATTTCTTAACCTTACTAATAAAGTTAAAGAAAAGAAAGAAGCAAGTGAAAGAAAATCAAGGAAACCTTGAAATTTTACTATTTTCTATGCAAACATTTTACTCTTAAATATGTTTAATCAGAAGACAAATTTCAAAGAAAACTTTGAATTTTATAATTTTCTGTGTAACTCATTCATCAAATATTTTAAATTTCAAAGCGAGCTTAGAACTTTTATTATTATCTTTACAACTCAATATATCTGTAAATATGCTTCATTGCTTATTAAGTGCCAAATTTCAACGAGAATATAAAATTATATTAATTTCTTTCGGTCAGTTTTCTAGTTCAAAGTGAAAAAGTGTTAGACTTCCGTTTCCTAGTGCCGACACAAAGCAATTTATTTCTTAACCTTACTAATAAAGTTAAAGAAAAGAAGGAAGCAAGTGAAAGAAAATCAAGGAAATCTTGACCAATTATGGTAAGCTGCTACCTACTCTAGTTTTCTGGTTTGTGCAGTGGCGGAATATTGTGGAAAGTTTAAGGAAAACTTGCAGTTTTATTTTGCCGGAAGCTGCAATTTTCAATTGAAAAAGTGGGAAGAAGTGTTTAATTGGTTGTATGTGCTACACAAAGGGAGAATTTTACAAGCTTCAATTTTATGTCTCAGTCAGATGTCGTAACATGATACGATATGTTTGTAGGTATGGACTAAATCATGAAATTTAGAATATTGGGAAGTGAAAAATTGACATTAAATTCTAGGTAATAAATTATATCTTTTTGTACGCTGAAATAAAATGTTGATAAAACATATTACAGTAATTTTATGAAGAAGGGAAAAAAATGTTATTTTGAAATAAATAAACTTAATACTTCAAAATCAAAATTTTACGGTTATGTGATATGATATATTTGTATGTCTGGACTGAACGTACAGTTTATAATATTGGAAATGGAAAAATTGAGATTAAATTCAAAATAATAAATTATGTCTTTTTGTATGCCCAAAGAAAATTTAATAAAACGTATTATAGCAATTTTCCGAAGACGGAAAAATAAATAAACGAAATTCATTTTCTTATAAATAAACATATTGTACCTGGATAAAAATTTTGCAGTCAACAAGAAAGATAAATCATGTGTAAAGCACAGATTATGAAAGACTTTTTAATATTTCCTCACTATTTTAATTAGGTAAAGAAAACTCTGGAAAAGTGAGGTAAAGAAAATTTAAAAAAACGCATGACACATTTAAAAATCAGATTTCAACATTTACTGCACACAGCCAGATAGGAACTTTGATTCTTTTGCGAGGCTCTGTTTATGATCTATAGATGCTTTATAAAGTGGTTCTGGGTTGTTAACATCAGGTTGGATAACGCCAAGTAATAATATTACGCATTTATGAAATAATGCGAATAATTATGAAATAATATTATGAAACTGTAGTTTAAAATATTGCGCAATAAGTATATTGGGGAAATTACCCCTGTTGATTCTTTTCAGTGGCGAAACTACATCCAAAGAGGGCTTTATTTTTTACTTTATGAATGAGACAGCATTATTGTTGTTGTTGAAATAGTTAGATTAAAAGGGTACAATACCCACAAAAGTTTTTTTTAAATGTAAAAACAATTTAAAAAATAAATAAAATGATATCAAATTGTTTTTTATGTTCTAATTCCAACATTTTTAAAATCAGGTTTCTATTAAATTCCCATGTGATTGTTCAATTGAGTTCTGAAGTTTAACTGTCCGCTTTTTCAGCGTTGTATTTTACAAAATTTTTCAAATGCAAGCTTCAATACATTTTTAATTCTTTAAACTATGTATGATCATTGTGCCTAAATGAAACGTGATTTTCCATAATTTTGTCACATTTAGGGTGAAGTAGCATTTTAATAAATAAATATACATTTTATTAATCAAGAAATTGTGAAATACCTTGCTTTTAGTTCAAAACTAACTTGTTTTGTAGAAACAGAGTTTAATTTTTACTTTATACATAGAATATTCTATTGTCGTATTTAGGTATTTTTTGTCGTATTTATGACAGTTATAAATGAAATGAATTATTTAAAGTTCTGAATGTGATAATGTATTTTATACATGCACATTCACTTAAAAATATTCATTTAATCATTCACTACTGTGACAGAAATTGTTGCATAGCAACTGTGATTCATCTTCGAAACCACTCGATCTAAAGTTGATTAAAAGACAATTAAATTAACTCATAGAATACTGTTTTTGCACTAAACCTTTTGTACATGATTAATTCTAAATAAATTTAATCTATTCAAATATTTTTAAGAATAGTACTACGACTCCAAACGAAAAATATAAGTTAAACGCTGAAAAAATTGAAAAAAAAAATAATAATGACAGCGACTAGTGAGATTGTCAATAGCAATTAGAGTTAGAGATTCATTTTTTTGGCAATATAGCGCTAATGAAATATAACCCCATGAATCATGCATAGCATTTAATAAAATCTAACAGGAATATTGATTTTTATCAAAAATCTTATTTAATTTATTAAAAATACAAAATTTATTAAAACATGTTTTGGTTTGTATAACACCGACATTTTAAATTTAGATCAGCGCGAATTGGCATTAGTATAGAGTTTATGGGTTAAAAAGTATTAAGAAGACATTTATAACAGTGTTAAATAGGATATTTATTATACATAACTCTAGTTATAATAAAATTTCTCATGATAAAAATGTTAGATCTAAGAACGTTAAAACCGTATAATATTTCACTTTTTTTTCAACAATACATTAGCAAACCATTTACCTGAGTTATGAAGCAAAGATTGGCCTGAGTTATGAACCAAATTTTGTATACAGAAATTTTAGTTCAGTTCTATGCATAACTTCATACAATTTTTGATGGTAAAATAATGAAAATGGCACAGACATCATGATAATAGCGCCCTCTTCCAGCGATTTTTTTTCAAATTCAGGGCGGACCTACAGCCATTGTCAAACACTTGCACGAAAAATTTCATTCAATTCTATGCACAACTTCATCACTATTAGATGGTGCAATATTGAAAATGGCACAAAAATCGCTACTGCAGCGCCTTCTTCTGGCCATTTTTTTTCAAATTCAGGAAGGACCAACTAATTATAGCCAAACACTTGCACAAAAAAATTTGGTTCAATTCTATGTATAACTTCATACACTTTTAGTCGGTACAATATTGAAAATGGCACAAAAATCGCTCTTGCAGCGCCCTCTTCTTGCATAATATTTCAAAAATAAAAGAGGAACTGCTTGCCACAACCAAACACATTCACAAAAAATTTGGTTCAATTCTATGCATATCTTCATACACTTTTTGATGTTAGAATATTGACATACGGACACATGGACAGACAGACATTTTTTAAAAACATGTTTTTGGAATCTCGCACCTCTAAAACGTTAAATCCATCGAAAACCGGAAATCGAAAAATTTTGTTTACAATATTTTCTTCTATTGAAGATAGAAGAAAGTAAAAACCTAATAAAAAAAATAGAAAATCTGTCTTCGAGGTGCAAAACTTCATATACAGAGGTACCTTGACCTTCCCTCCAAATTTTGTAACTCTACGTGCAGCGGTCTGTTCAGAACAGTGCTGACACACTCACAAACGTTTCTCTTTATTATTATAGATTACTGTGAATATTTTAGATGATTCCTTTATTGATGATTCATTAATTTTATGTTTTTCGACTTTTATAAATGCAATTTTAAAATAAATAAGACCATGAGGTATTTAAAAAAAACCTACAATATTGACATAAATGAAAAAATATCGATTCTAAAAGCACAAAAACTCGAAAAATCATTAAAAATTACTTCGAAAATCGCACTGAAAAATGCATTGAAAATCGATGAAATTCAAAAATCGTAGTAGACAAAGTTTAATAAATTAGGCTAAAAGTTTGAAACAACTTTCTTTTGATCAGTGTCAAAAATAGCCGCAAAATGCGAAAAATACTTAAATTAGCATTAAAAAAATCGTTAAAGACTCAAAAATTCCCAATAAGCTTTATTGAAAAGAGAACTAAATTTACTATGTTGTGTTAAAAGAATGAAATCGTATTCCTTTCACTAATGTAAAAAAAAATTGCCCAAAACATAAAAAGAACAGTATAAATCAACTAAAAAATTAAATTAAAAAAATTAAATTAAAAAACCGGAAATCGGGCTTCAAGGTGCAAAACTTCATATGCAGAGGTATCTTCCCTTAAAATTTTGTAACTCTACGAGCAGCGGTCTCTTCAGAATAGCGCTGACACACTCACAAACTTCTCTCTTCATTATTATAGAAGATTATATATTTGTGTATTAAAATATATTGTATGAAATTATGTGTATGAAGTGGTGTATGAAGTAATGCATGCAGTGGCGCCAACTTTTAAAAAATATTGAGTTGGCTCAAAAATATTGGGTGGGCTCAAAGATATGTCTATAACCTCTTCAGTCCCGAGAAAAATCTGCTGCATAGAAAAATTATTTCATTAGCAAATTATAACACTTTTAGGGTTAGAAAAAAGAAAATAAAATTAGTTTTTTATTTTTAAAATTTTAAAATAGTTAAAATTGATGTCCCCATATGGGTACATCAGGTCTCAATTGAGTAAAAGTGTCGTTCTTTAAATAAATAATACCAATTTTGTTTTACAATAAATACACCTATTTATTATTAAAAAATTATTTCAATTTAAACAACTTAAATGATTTTTTACCTAAAGTTATGTATTGTGCCAAAATATTATACATATCTTGCAGTAATTGTAATACATATCTTGCTACTATACTATATATACTATACATATGCTATACATATCTTAAAATATTATGCATACTTTGTAATAATGATCATTTAATAATATACCATTTATCATGGAATTTTTTTAAATAGTTATTATTCTGAAGAAAAAGAAATAGATTACATTTCACACATTTTATTCTTGATTTTAATTTGCATCTTTCCATGCGTCATCGAGATTATTATACCCTAGCAACAGACTCTGGCCAATGTCCAAATTCATCGTAGCGAACTTCATTTTTGGGAATAGACATGGTTATTCTCCTTTTTTAGAAGATGTAGATTCATTGGATGATTGCTCTCCTTTTTGTAATCTTCCAACAGCAGACTTTTCCTTTTCACATTTTATAAGGACTTCAGCAATGTAAAGACAAAATTCGAATAAACTCATTTGATCTCTTTTCGGAATATTGAAGGATCTATAATCTCTTATAGACAAAACACAACTATTTACGGTAATTAAGTCGAGAAAGTGAGAAGAGATCCGAACACCAGCGCTCACTTGTATCACTGGACTCACTTCCACATCTGGTGAAAATCATATGCACATATTTCTTGTCCTTCCATTTCAACACCACAATTTTATTATCTGATCTAACAAACTCATTACACTCACCACGTTGCATTGCACTGTCTTTCACAGCATGCATTTTGTTTGCAACATCACCTATTCTATTAGTTATGACTGTTCCAGCGCACAGAATTCCCTTTGAAAGAAGATGTTCAGCTGTTTTCACTACAGTGAAATATCTGTCAGTGTATATAACTCTACTTTCATTTACGAGTACACTCTCAGTTATTATTATTATTATTATTTGACAACTGCTCCACCAAGCTGTAAGTCTTTCATAGCTTCTACAAGTACGCCATTTTTTCCTGTGTACAAGAGAAAATCCAATACTACACCATCACTTGAGGCAAGAACAAAAATTTTATATTTCAGGTGTTGGGTTTCGAAGGAAAATATTGACGGAAACCACATTTCCCTCCAAACGGGATCTTTTGCACATCAATAGAGTTGAATTTTGTCCCAGGAAATTTAAGACAGGCATTTCTAACTACATTTAGTAAGGTACGTACTGTCCATAAGCGATCTTCAGTATCAGGAGAATGTATTACAGAATCAGCAAAGTATAAATTTGATCGCAAAAAGAAGAACATATCTCTTTGCACTGCATTTGTCACTTATGGTATGAGTGAAGATTTTTTTTACTAATACATGCGGGCTTTTAGAATACTAAATACTGTACAACATTTCAAACATGTTAGAAATTGTTAAAGTTACTAAAAAGCATGACATATTTTAGCAGTAAATTCACTATATTACTTCATATTATTTTGAAAAATGAAAAAAGTCCTTTTAAATTGTTTTGTAAGACTAAATGAAATAATTTATTCATTCCTAAAAATTTTTTTTAATAACCAAGTGTACACAATAGTTACACAGAAAATTAGTTTCTTTACCCGGAAAAGTATAGTAAAGACCCAATGTACCCAAATGGGTACAACATATTTACACATGTTTGCAACATCCATGCACATGTGAACAACATTTATAATCAACTCCAAATCATTCTTGAAACATTATAATTTGTAAAAAATGGAATAATTTTTTTTTTTTTAATTTACTCAAAAATTTGTATTATTCACATACTTTGGCGTAAAGTCATTGGTAAATTGCTTATGTCTTCCATTTTGGAAATGTCTTATTTTCAAAGTCACATGGTTCCTCCTTCTTTAAACGTGTAGCACATCTATTGGTAATATAGGACACTGTGATGTATCTAAATAGCGTTAGCCAAAAATTATGCATTTATTATAATTTTTTGGGGTTAATTTTGCCTTTTTCTTTAATGTACCCAAATGGGTACTCCAGGACTGAAGAGGATAAAATAGTATAACTAATTTTTTTTCTGGGTTAGACAGCTGGTGAAAGATGAGGCTTTTAGTCAATCTATCATGTTTTTTAATATAGTTGCAGCTTTTATAAAAATTATATTCTCATAAGGTTTTTTTTTTTTTTTTTTTTTTTTTTTTTTTTTTTTTTCATAAAGACAGTAATATTTATTATGTTATCGTTATATCATGAACATGACTACAAATTGAAATAACAAAAAGTTAAGCATTTACAATTCAGTCATTTTGGATTCATGGGTGCAAATCGGAGAATAAAAGGCCTAGTCATTGGCGAAATAAATTTTGTTCTAGGAAGAAAAATGAAGTGAACAATGAAAATTGGACACACTAAAATTCAAAATTATTAGGTGGCCTCAGGCTCTACGGGCCCATATAAGTTGGCTCCACTGAATGCATGTAGAAACTAGTACTAGTAGTACTAGTCACTTGCACATTATTCACAAAAAAATTCGATAAATAATCAGGAGCCCCCCCTCCCCCCCCCCCAGAATGATGCTTGCCTCGGAACCCTCCATAGCCTCGGTCGGGCCTTGCAGGTATCCTTTGTAAATTCGGACGCCTCTAATATCTTAGTTTATTTGGGGTATCACAGATTATTCGGCCGTGAGATAAAACAAAGAAAATTAGTTTAAAATACTGGTGTCAGTGAAAATCCGCTCTTGAGTGCAAAAGATTAAAATACGAAATTAATTTTTACGCGGTTCCTTAGTCCCGATTTCAAGATTTCGGCCCTTGCAGACCTCTATTCACAAGCAATGAAGCATTTTAAATGGGATCGATTTAAATGGAAAATAATTGTTCCGAGTTCTCGGATTTCGAGCGAAGGCTTCCGCATCACGACACGAATATGTGTTGTATCTATTTTATGTGAATATTCCTATTCCAATCTGCATTTTTCTAAATTGAAACTGTGTAAGAATCTAATCTAGTCACTGACATCTGAAATTAATGATTTAGATGCACGTTATACGTTCTAAAAAAGAACGAATGCGCGAAAGCTGTTAATCCGCTTGATAGAAAGTTCTTTGAGGCAGGAAGAAAGAATAATGAGAGCATAGGGCATGAAGGCCTCTTTTATGAGATTCATATCGAAGAGACATTTCGCCATTCCTTTCTCGGGATGCTAATCTCATTCATTCTATGCAGTGAAGAAGTCCCAAAGAGTGAATAAATGCAGCACGTGAATTTATTACTAAAATGCAATTCTATTGCCTGTGCAAGATTGCAGTTCGGAGAAATCACTAATGTAAATTAGTTCGTTAATAATAGAAGTGCATCCGGTTTGTTATTTAAAAATATCTGTGATATTGAACCTCGAAAAATACATTGTTAAAATTTACATTTTAAAACAGTAGTAATGAAGCTATAGAAGATTTTATTTTATTATTGTACCTATATAGGTGGAATGTAAAAAAAAACTTGAAAAATTCTGAATTGATTTAATGGTTTGATTTTAACTCTCAAAATTTAATTTTGTGAGAATTTAAATAAGAGTGAATAAATGTAGAACGTGAATTTATCACTAAAGTTCAATTCTTTTGCTCGTGTAAGGAAATAATTGAGAAATCACTAATGTAAATTAATTCGTTAATAATGGCAGTGCATCCGGTTTGTTATTTAAAAATATGTGTTGTAGTGATCGATAAAAAATACATTGTTAAAATTTTTATTTTAACGTTACAACGTTTTAGAACTATGGCGTTGTTACAGCAAATGAGCGTGAGAGATATCTAAAAGATATATATAATGTAAGTTGAAACATCTTCAATCTTTGCAGTCGGAAGTAAATTTTCAAATCCGTGATTCAGGAACCGTATAAAAAATACATTTCATATTTTAATACGTATTGTATATATATAATCTTTTGCGAAATATATCTAAAAGGTATGTTTATTTTGCATACATTTTGTAACTCAAAGCATGTGTAACTGGAGTAATTAGAAACAACCTTTCAAATCCGAGATCAAAAGACCGTATGAAAAATGTACTTCGTATTTTATAATACTTTTGTGTTAGCTGGACGCAACCGGAAAAAAACCAAATGTTCTTATCACCTTTCTTCATACTGCATTCATTTCATTTAAAGATATAAATCTTTCACAAATTTTATCTAAAATGCATAATTTTCATTTGAAATAGATATCTTTTATTTATTTTATTTAAAATATAAAATAAGGTACCCTGGGGTAATAACGCCACGTTAAGGTTCTACCAATTTTCACGGCTTAGTTTTAGATTGTATTTTTCAAACAAATATAGGATCTGATACAGCAACTCATTGACTATCTATATAAAATAAAATAATTTAACAGATATGTATTCATAAAATGTAATGGCGTTTTTTCTTGACCCATGCTATTTGGCGTTATTACCCACCTATATGGGTAATAACGCCATGCAAACAAAACTATGAAATAAGATGGAATAATTGCATGTAGATAGCCCAATTCTAAAAATACAAACTCTACAAAATTAGAAATTGACAAATTGCATTCTAAGTTATTGAAAATGTTCAATTTTTGTGAAAGTGTAAGAAATATAAAGGTGTGGTGTGGGAGGGGGCGATGAGGCAAATGAATATCAGACCGTGAGATTCTTTTTGCTTAAAAAGGACCGTTTGAATAGAAATATGAGAAACATTGCACAGTTTTAACTGTGTTTATTTGAATCAGTATTTAGGATGTAGCTCGGCCACTGTAGGGAATCAAACGCGGTATTAATGTCAAGGATTGGCGTTATTACCCCGGTATAGTTATTGCGCAGTACATTTTAAATTACAAATTATCTCGAGAAGATATCCAAAATCTTCAACAACATTTTAAAAGTACATGAAATGCACTACAAATTTATGTAATTAACAAAGTATTTCCGGATAAAAAGATAGTCTTCACATATACAAAACGTATCTCGCAAATTTTAGATCAAGCGTTAATTTTAGTTGTTTGTAAAAACAATAAGACCTAAAAATGAAACAAATTAACTTGAAGCTGTTTTTTGCGATTTATATAACTCAAAACCCTTCTGCGCAGAGCACATGGGTGTCATTTATCTGATTATTTCATAATTATGCAAAATATAAGCACTTGGCGTTATTACCCCGCCTGGCGTTATTACCCCAGGGTACCTTACATAAATAAGAAATAATACCATAAACCGAAATATTTTATTTAAAAATGAAAGTATTAATTTCTAATTTACAAATGAGAAATTTAAAAACTGTGGTATTGGCGAGAAACAAAAATTCTATTGGAGGGATTTGCCACTGGCTAACATAAAAGTATCTATTTGAATACATATAGAATCTCTTGCGAAATGTAGTACTTAATTTGAATACATTCTGTTATAACTCGAAACATGTTCAACGTCTGTAAGTGGAAGCATGTTCATCAGCGGTTTAACTACTTTACGGCGACAGACATGGGGGAAACAATGATTTTAGCCCCAACTTATCTCGGGTCAAACAAAACATTATCGCCATATCCTCTATTTTTAAACACCTTGTATTTATTTCATCATTAATATGTGCGTTATATATAACTTCGGTTTTTGATACATCGATCCTAACGATTGCGGGTACAAATCTTGTTTTACTACCACATACCAGCCAATAACTAAGCAGTCTCTGGATTTATCATGCCCTTGCATGTCTCTAACTCAACTGCTCAAAGATCACCTTTCGACAGCACATCATCTACTCTTCACCACCGAAGCTGCCTGTGAGATGAACATTAGACTTTTTATCATCATGATGAACTCTACTTAGATCGTCTCTTGTTCGATGGTAGTTAACGTGGGCATGACGCCCAAGTAGGTATTCCAATACCAGTCGCCTTTGAGTGGATTTATCAACTTTTCGACTTTTTAAAAACCCAGTGACGTAGTAGAGTCTACGTGTCTGGCTGTCACGCAACCGGCCCAAAGCTCGTCCCCAGGATGTGTGAGGTTCACTTAGTCTTTCATCCCTTCCAATTTGATAAAATGAGTATCAAACTTGCATGAGAATTAAACTGAGGGTCCCATATTAGATTGACCCCCTGGCCAGAGTATATACCATATAGCAATTCAAGGCCCAGAATCAAGAAAACAGATTTAGGCACTGTAAACTATGATCCTCAATGGATCGTAAACTACCAAGTTTAATTTATTTTTAGCCTACAATGCCTAAGCTTAGTTTATTTTTCAATCTATGGCCATTGATGCTCAAAACTCCAGGCAAACCGGTGTCATGAGCTAGATTGATGAATGTGTGAGTAAATTACATAAAAATCAGCACTGTCTGATGTGTAGTACTCAGTAAAACGAAGGCAATGCTATTTTAAATATATCCCCCGCCCTATTTCTTTTCATGTGTATTAGTAAATTCTGTATGGAAAATGTTTCCAATAAGCTCACATGGCTAAACTCTGTTCGGTTGATTACATTTAGCTCATAATTAAATAGTTATTATTACTTTTTTTATGTGTCTTATAAAGTGCACTATGCCATACTTTAAATTTTGGTCTAAAATTATTTAATTATTAATTTTGTGATGTTTGTGATGTTATTAATAGTTTTAACGATCAGTTATTTTGATAAATGTTTCATTATTTATAGATAATCCTAATTAGGAAGCCACCGAATAGGGATTTTGACCAAATAAAAAATATTTAGCGAATCAAATAACTATTCGTCTGTTCAGAATTTATTTCATTTTTAGATGCGTTCGTAATTATATAAATACGTAGCACTTATAGTCGTCGTTCAATCCGTCCATCTGTCAGTCTGTCCGCATATAACAACGCAAAAGCTACCCAACCGAATCGTTCGAAATTTAACATATATAATTATTATATAATTTTGTCGAGTTATGTCAGATATTATGAAAATCGAATGTATAGTTCAATTATAGGGACAATCAAAAGTATTCCGTTACATTACGGCCAATGGGGAAAGTAGTTTCAAGTGCATTTTAATGATGTCGAACATAATACAATGTAAAATGCACATGCATCTATAAAATTTATACTAAAAGTTTAGAAATTTTTGTGGGTCACAAGAAATTTTTGGGGCAAAAACAAAATATACATATCTTCTAAAATCATTAGAAGAAACCACCAAAAAAATTTCGGCAAAATCAAAAATGGTGTGTATAATGACCCCCCCCCCCCTTTTCTGCCTGACTCTTATAAAATCTGTCTCTTAATTGCTTAAAAATATATTCGAAACATTGTATTAACAAGTTTGAAGAATTCTTCCTTTTTGTATGTGTTTCTTTACTAAATCGTTAATTTCAAAGGACAGTTACTAGATTAGATTCTGATACAATTTCATGCATTAAAATCCTGTAGAAATTAAATATTCATACGGAATGCATGCATTATTTGCGAAAATTCATAATGCGGAAGCTTTCGCTTTAAATTAAGAATTTAGATCAGTTTACACAAGTTAACATCAGTTGTTATAACAGGTGAATACATGATTTTTCGCTCTTGTTTGTTTAAAGGCAAACTAATTTTTTTCCCCTAAAACTTAGTACATACCACCACAAAATACATTTTCATTGATTAATTTTTATTTGAGTTCGCAAAATGCTCATAAAAGGCGCAAAAAAGTCCTTATTCATCCAAACGACCGCGCCGTTTTGTCAAAAATCAACTTTTAAAACTAAATATTGATGTAAGCTTCAAAGAACTGAATGCCTTTCATAAGTTGGTGACCGAAATTGTTTCAGATGCATGTGATGGAATGAAAAAGGTCGTCTAAATTGGAGCGCAGTTGGGATCTAAGTTCATGATATGCATCTACACATACTTTCAGTCAGACAAAACATATTATTCTCTTTTTTTTTACTTAAAATTTAAATAAATACGTGATATGCCAAAAAATATAATGTGAAAAATCCGAAAGATAACAGACCAGGAGGCGGCAGTACAGACAATCACCTCATCGATTTCACGACTGAAATTCCAGAATTAGTTAAAAATAGATTCGTATATTAAAACACAATCGGTCACTCAAGTCCTATCTTGACACAAAATTGTTTAATAATCCGATTTTATAGGTTGACTCGTAGATTTACCATAGTGCTTTCTTGCACCGAAAGTTATAAAAACATGAAGGATATGGAGCAGCAAAATATAATGGTAAACCTACGAGCCAAACGCTAAAATTTTTAAACGTTTTCTATCAAAATAGGACTTGGCAAACCGATTGTGTTTAAATATACGAATCGAGATTTAACTAATCTGGAATTTCAGCCATGAACTCGATGTAGTGACTGCCTGTGCTTCCGCCTTCCGTTCTATTATATCTCTTGTCGTAATAACCAGTAAAAAGTCATAAAAATCACATGAATTTCATGTCAATGAAGTAGAAACTCCCCTTAATGTCTGGAAAATAGCTGGAATAAACATTATTCTCAGATATTTTGGGATCAGTATTTTCAATTATGAATTAGCAGTTGATCATTCAAAGAATTATCTTAGATTCTATACACGTGAAGAACAGTCAAAGACTGAGCTTGGTAAAGTTTTATTGTTGTAGATTAACTTTTGGACTTTTATAATACGTGTGGCATCCTACATATTCAACTTAAAGAGATTAAATAAATTTAAGCTCATTGCCGTCAAGTGGGTAATAAATTAAAACTCCGTATTCACAAGAGTTGAATTTAACCTTTTGCGCTTGAGAGCTGACTCTCACCCACCACTAATGTTGCCAGGTATCTTACGTAAATCAGGTCTTTAAATGCTGTAGATTGGGCACCTCTAACTTCTTACATTTTATTTAGCCGTCTTTAATCGCAGATATTTCTACTTCTACCATTAGATAAGGGGAAGAAAATAGGAGAATCCACGGAGCCAAGTCTTATCCAGTGAGGTAGGGTAGGAAGACGAAGTTCATCTCCACTACAACGTTAAATTTGCTTAGCATTTCGACTCAAAATTAACTCACCATGTAACTTGTTTAATGCCTCTCTCCCCATTCCCCACTCAAAGTTACTATTATGGGACTTATGGGATGACTGCAGCTAGCGCGGGTTAATTGGTAGGGTCTTTGGATAATGGAAGCCCCCTTCTAAATTTTCTCTCGCTTTGGGGTTACTACTTCTGTGAGTACACATACAGTGATTGATTTAGGCTTTTTATCGCTCGAATGGCTAAATGAATTTATTATTAATAAAGAGTTTTTCAGTGATGTCTCAGTTGAACACCAAAGGAGAAATCGTGTAATTTTTTTTGTTTAAATCTTGTAATTGCATGATATACAAATATATGCAGCAAGTAAAATATTTATTAATTATTTATTGATTATACATATGTTTATTTGCAATTGATAAGAGTGTAAAAATGAGACAAATAATTTTAAAAACTTTTTAAAAATTATTTACACTTTTGAGAAAAATAATTCTACATCTGATTTACATAACGCATATTTATTTCGCTATACTGCAAGGGGATCGCTATAATGAATTTTACCACTTTAAATAACATGTGAGGCAAGATTAAAGAGAGATGGTTTGTATTATGCTTGTTACGGATTTGCTTGTTACCATTTTGATGCCTAATTACATTATTTTTTTAAAAATCAAAGTGCTCCGATAAAAAACACTTAAAATGTGGAAAACAAATGAGAGTTTATCTTATAATGACATATTCTTTATTAGTGTAAGAATTTAATAAGAAATGAATAGAAATCCTGATTTTCTAAATAAAAATTGCACACACCCTTTAATAAAGTTAGATTTTGCTTGAAAATTTAGTTAATTTCAATCAGATATTAAAGAAGTAATATTAAATAAGTAAACTATCTTTCCACTAAATTTATCCAGTCTTGTGCAAAAAATAAATACTTCTGAAAAACAATTTTTCAAAAAAAAGGAAGAATGTTTTTTTTTTTTTTTTGAGTGTGTGTGTGTTAATGGCCTAGATTACTGTCATGGGCTCATGTAGAGATCTGCTCGACCCGAGGCCCGTTCCCGGCCCGATACGACTACATGAGGTAAACCTTTTAAACTGGTCAGGACAACCCGATAGACAAAATAAATGGGACGGGCCTTCAAAAAAATTAAGCAGGCCGTTTGGAACTGTCATAAAAATTTAGACAAAGCCGATGAAATACAAACTATTTTAAATGGATATGGCTTTCTGGAAAATAAATACAAATATTTTGCACAACCCGATGGGTGTTTGACGTACATCAATTAAAAAATATAAGAAGTACAGCCGTTATAAAAATGTAAACAAAGCTGAAGAAATACGAACCATTTTAAATGGATATGACATTCTGGAAAATAAATATAAATATACCACACAATCCAATGCGTGTTTGACATACATCAATTAAAAAATATAAAAAGTACAACCGTTATAAAAATGTAAACAAAGCCGATGAAGTACGAACATTTTAAGGCTACAGTGGACTCTCAAAACTAATTTTTTTAATTTTCAATGAATTTTTTTTTAATTTCTGGAAGTAATCATAATATATATCTTATTTCATATTTTTTAAAAATATATTCAATAGTTTTTGAGATACAGATTTTTTTTTTAATTAACAAAAAATGGCAATATTTCAAAATGCTCCATACGAAATTCTTTATGCCCAATTTTTCTGATTTTTTTATTAAAATGCTCTCTATGTATGTGTTAACAAATTTTACTAAGCATTTTTAGCATATTACTTCTAAAACATTTTAAAAAATGATTTTAACTTAATTCTTTTGTATTTTCCGTTAAAAAATCATTAAAAATTTCATATAACTGAAATTTAAAAAATTTACATGCGTCTAAAAAAGTTATTTCAAGTAATATTTGTTAACACATACATAAAGAGCATTTTAAACAAAAAATCAGAAAAATTGGGCATAAAGAATTTCGCATGGAACATTTTGAAATCATGAAAATATTCATTCTGAGAAAAACAGGTTTTAGTAACTACAGTGGTTATAAATGCTTAATATTTTCATACTGACACAGTTTCAGCTATTAAGGGGCATAATATCATTTCTAGCTTATATGTAAGTGTTTTATGTTTTTATGATAAATTCACATAAAATATGTAGTTTCGACAGTAATTCATGCAAACGACGTGAAGTATCTGAATTTAAAAAAAATCTTCTCAAAAGTAACATTTTGTATTTTCTAATGAAATTTTTTCAAATTTTACTAGAAATATTCATGATATAAATACCTCTTATTGTACAAATTTTTGTAAAATATACTAAATATTTTTAATATTTTAAATATATTAATATTTTTTAATTTACGTTAAAAAGATTAGGGACAAAAAGCAATTTTTCTAAATACATTATAAACAAACGCTTAAAGAAACAGTTAAAAGTTACAGTTAAAGTATTGTTTTGCGAAATCACAAAATTAATAATTTCAGTGCAAAATTAACATTTTGTTTATAAAACTAAAAACTAGGCTAAGTTTTACGGATGTGAATCGGCGAAAAAGTAAACAAAGGGGCATGGCACACTCAGCTGATTGGACAAAAATCCTTCTAACTCTAGTAAAAATAGTGAAAATTGAAAAATTCTTTTTGTTTTCAATAATAGAGAGTTCATAGTATTCCATTTTTCAGTGGTTTAATTTTTTTTTAAATAAATAAACTTTTTGTCGAGATATAAGCGATTCTTGTCACATGACAACAGGTTTTTCTCTTTTCCCTTACTAAAATGTCCGGAAACATTAGAAAGAAACTTTTCTTTTGATATTTAAACTTTCATTTTTTTCTTAATGTGAAAAATAAATTTTAGTAACATTAATTGTTGCCCTTTTCAACAACTAAAATCTGGTTTAAACATGACCTTCATTAAGAGATCACCTCTCGGAGCGACCAATTTTTACTGGAATGAAAACAGTTGCTTTAGGGATGTTTTACTTTAATTTGTTACATATTTGTTCGTGTCGTAGTATTATTGATTGTGCAATATTTCAATTTGTATAAATGTATCACTTTATGGAATATTGTAATAAAAAAATATAACTTATTAATCTAGATAATTTAATTCAGGTTGTAACGGATATTCAGAAATTTCGGACACAATGTATGTGTAATATACAGGGTGTTTCAGTTAAACGTTTCAGAACTCCTGAGAGAGGTAGGGTGCATCCTGACGACTCGAAATCATATAGCAATGTGGGGTCGGAAATGCTTTCCTGAAGCGGTGATGTACACAAAAGCACCATAAAGAAAAGACAACGTAAGTGAAAAATCGTTCCATAAATACATGTAAAAAAGCAAGACCTATCATGTCTTGATTTTTATTTCTGGGGTCATATGAAAACACTGGTTTATGACACCCCTGTTGACAATGCTGAGGAGCTGGTAGTGGAAATCGCAGTAGCTGCCGGAGAAAATCGAGATGTGCCTGGAGTATTCGAGAATGTTCGGATTTCCATGCGCCGGAGATGTGAGTTGTGCATTGTAGTCAGTTTCAGAAATTTCGAACACTTACTTTACATGCATTAATAAAACGATTTTTCACTTATGGTGTCTTATCTTTATGGTGCTTCTGTGTACATCACCGCTTCAGGAAAGCATTTCCGACCCCACATTGCTATATGATTTCGAGTAGTCAGGATGCACCCTACCTCTCTTAGGAGTTCTGAAATTCTTAACTGAAACACCCTGTATATATTTTTTTTCCTGAATGAAATGATAAAAATAGCTGAATCACAAAAACTTTAGCTTATAAAAAATATTAAACTAATTTCATTTCAGAGTATTAGATCAAAAATGATAAAATATAAATTAACAAAACAAGCAAACAAACAGAAACTGGGAATGGGAGGTTGGGGGGGGGGGGGGGGAGGAGGAAAAAAGTTCTAACATTTCAGAACATGAGAGTAATCTTTTAAAATTTAAAATCAACTGGATTTCAAAATATTAAGTTTATAGCAATTAGGATGTCACCGATTTTAATCAGTTGATTTAAATCGGTTGATTTTTTTTAAATCATTGATTAAAATCAAAAAACTTAAAAATGTTTAAAATGACATAAAAGTATTAAAATCTAAGATTAATTTTGGATTTTTTTACAGATATTTTGCTTTATGACTAAATGGAGTATATATATATATATATATATATATATATATTTAACAATTCCTGATAATCGTAAAGCATTAAGATTAGCAAGTTTCTAAAGGCATAAAAAGCATTTTATTCACACATTTAATTTTAATTTAATATAATATGTGATTTCATAATTTCCTTTAATCAAGATGAACCAGTTCATCTTTGACCTTGTGCCCTTGCGGACACGTGTCTACCTCAGCTGATGACAAGTTGTATTTTTTTTTAGCTCGAAGTGTGTCTGCTTTGTTTTTTATTTTATGGTGATTTTTACAAAGCCTATTGTTTAATTATCAATTATCGCTAGTGTATTCGGTGTTTTTTCGCTCTTAAAGGCATAAGAACTTTAAGAAGATACAATTTAAAATTGACTTTTAAATCGAATTTTCCGATGCGATAGCACAGGAAAAAAGAAAAAAATGATCTTCTCGTGCCAAAAACCGCTAATAACTCAAAAATTAATTTAATTATTTTAAAAAAAAGAAAATGTTATTTGTTTCTAAATAATTTCAGTGACATAAACGTACTTCCAATTAAAAATGCGTTAGAAAAATTTTCAGAAAGTTTTCCATTGTTGTGTAGGGAATTTGAAAATCAGTGTAAGATAATTCCAATGATTCCATTATGGTTGTTACTATTTTTACAAAGCCTATTGTTTCTCTGAACCATCATGAAAATAACTCCGACTCGATTATGCAGGAAAAAATAAAAAGTGTAAGTCAAGTCCAGGCTCGGCCTGAGTCAGCTGCAAAAAATTAAACTTGGGCTAAAAAACAATGTAATCGACCGATGCCAATATCTATTATATCCACATTGATTCTTTTTTTCTTTTTTTCTTTTATTGATGTCAAATTAACTTATTCTCTTGAGGCACATTTATACTTAAATCGGTTTTCAAGTATACTGTTAAATAAACGCAAAATTTCCGACACATTTATTAACTCAGTTTTGAATGTAAAGGAAGAAAATTGTGAAAGCTGGCTATGAAAGCGATATCTGATCGAAACGAGTCTTCCATTTTTTATTAAATAAATCGACTTATATATATTATTGACTTATAAACAATTTTGATCGTGTAGCAACAAATTTTTCTTCTCTCTCTGGGTAGTTTTCTTTCCTTGCGTCCAGAAATTCGGTTCAAAATGCCAACTTTGAATGTATTTTCTGAAAGATCATTTATGTTTGCCAAAAAATGGAAAACTTCTGTCAATTAACCCTTTATCTACCGATGGTACTTATAAGTACCATTAAAATAAGTTATTATAAAATTCTTTTAATACGTAAGTTAGTTGTAATACTATTTAGAATGAGTTATATATACATTACTTTATCTTGTTCCAAAAGCATTATTGGTTACGCGAAACAAAAATATTTTTAAATAATGATTTATTTTGTCTTTGCATCTTTTCAGCTTTCTTGGCGCTGCGGGAGTGGATGGGGATTTTTCAATGCGGAAATATTTCGATATTTATATTATAAGAACATAATATTTGTACATTTTATAATTTTACAAAATACTAAGAAAATAATTAAAAATAAAGATTTGAGTGGGGTTATAAAAAATGCACAAAATCCCTGTAAATTCCAATTTAGTTAATCCTTCTAAATCCTAAAATCCTTCAAATATTTATTAAATGATTATATAAATCTCTTAATTTAGTTTAAACAATTTGCATAAAATGCTTTTGAATGTAAAATTTTCTTGAATTCATAATGCGTAGATAAAGGGTTAAAAATATTTTTGAATAACATCTGCTTATTTTCATATGTTTCCGAACAAAAATGAATTTAAACTTGTGTTGTAATGATAGTTGCCCTTTTGGACTTGAGAAAATTTTGTAAAATCGTATCCATTGCAAATTATTCATAGGTTATCAGCTTCGTTTAAAATTTTATATCGGATTAGTATTTAAAACTCTGTTCTACGGTTTTGTTGCGAAAGTTGGCGAAAATTGTTCATCCTTCGCCAAAAAATGTGGTTTTAAGTAACAGGAGAAAACGCATATTTCCCCATATCTCTAGATCTCCTCCTCTATTGACCTTTGGGAGGATACGGTAAATTATAGCGAGCTGGACGCAGGGTCACCATTTTTATTTGACAAGTCTGCACCGACAATTAGGTTTCAAAAACTCAAGGCAATTCTATTTAGATCGAGCAGCGGTGCCGAATTGACAGAACATAGAACTTGTAGCTGAAAAGTAGGCAAAAATAATATTTTTGTAAGGATTTATTTATTTAATAAAACTGGAATACGTTTGTTAACATGATGTTATTTTAATGTCACTAACTTTGAATTAAAAAGCAAATCTGTAAAAAACAAAATGCTCTTTTCACGAATGAAATCATTAAAAATGTACATTTTCACGGAAAAAAAATTATTCTACATTGTAAATATGGTTATGTACAATAAACTATGATTTTTTTTAACTCTCAAATAATCAAAAAGTCTCACGCAATTTAAATGCGACACAACGGATTTTTGCCAAACAGTTAGTGTTTTCTGTATTAATGCGAGGAAGCCTTCGCTTCAAATCTGAAAATCCGGAACGAGTAATCCTCTTGTAAATTGTTCCAATTTAAAATAGACTTCGCTTTAAGGCCTGGGTAATAACTGGAAGAAAATCTATTCTTGGAGATTTCGGGATCAGTATCTTCTTTCACGCATCAGTAGATGGTGGTTCATCTCATTGTCTAGACACTATGATAAAATGACAGACAAAGGCAGAACTTTGTTCTTTTTATGAAGTCTTCATTATTGTTGATTTTTTTAATCTAAGAAAACATGTCATTTTCATCATTCAATTTCCATTCAATTGGTTAGAAACATGCTATTTACTAGTTTCAAGGCCGTTCCACAGTTCGGGGATTATGTAAACAACGTAAAATAAGGTTATTTATCTTAAGGTGCTGGAAGCTCACAGACGGGGCACTACAACGTGACTTGAAAATATAAGATGCAGATAGCTTGATCGGAAATTAAGTTGAACGTTCGGTTTAGTAATTTAAAATAAATAAAATAAAAATTTCAATTGCTATTTTTAAATTGAATTTCCAACACTTCTTTTTTAAGTTAAAAAAAAAAATAATAATAATAATAATTATTAGAAAACTCTATTCTTGAAACAAATACAGTAATTTTACATAATACACAGCTGTAAAGGAAATATCAAACTTTAAATTCATTGTAAATATGAATTATCTAAAAAAAAAGATGTTGCAAAATGATACGAACATTGATCGAAATTATCACTAGTCTCTGTTTCAACATAGATATTTTATGTAGTATCGCACTACTAGAAAGACCTGCTAAAAAAGAAGCTTGAAATTTGACATAATCATTAATTTTAAGATGTAAATGCGTAGTAAGAATAATTTCTAAATAAATCAAAACTTCATATAAACACTGAAATGAGCGCATGAAATGAGATAAAATCTACATAATACTTCCAATATTATCATTTATTTAAAATTAATTTTAATTCTCATTTCTGTCGAATGCAGTGTAATAATAAAGTTTAGTCAAAATGTTGCTTAGTTAGTAATTTTTGAATTATTCCGAAAATATTTCTTAAATAAAAATTAGACATACAAATTTGGCATTCAACTATTATGCGAGCAAAGCCGTAGGTTTTGCTAGCATATAAATAAAGAAAAGTACGACAGCGTAATTCTCAGAATAATTTCAACAATACTGAAATTATTTTGAACAATATGAAGAATAACTTCAATAATATCAAGAATAACTTCATTCTTCAGCAGTTTTGCAGTTGAAAGACGAATAGTTGAGCTTAAATCACTAAATTGCTAAATTTACAATTGATTGCGATCCTCTGACGAAATCATTTTATCAGATCAGGAGTTTCAAAAATTAGATATTGATTCAAAGCAGATTGCTAATAGTCCCCTTCGGAGTTCAATCGGCCAATTGATGGGGTCAGCTACTGATTTTAGCAGCTGCTGCCTCGACCCATTTAAATCAGAAGTCCCCTTTTTTTTTCGTAGTAAATATTGTAAGTATCCTCTACTTGAGAAATTATAGTTCATTTTACTATTTTATTTGCATTTATTGAATTGAATATCTCACAAGACGTAATGGAGTGCTAAAGGAATGCAGACAAGAGGTCTGCACGTGCCGGGTTCGGGCCGATTTCTATTAACGGCATTCGGTCGGGCCGAAATTTTAACTTTCGGGCCGGGCCGGATCGGCCCAATATTTTTTTAGTTAGGGCCGGGCCGGGCTCGGGCCGAAATTTTGACTTTCGGACCGGGCCAGGTCGGGCCAATATTTTTTTAGTTCGGGCCGGGCTCAGGCCTGGAAATGTCGGCCGGTGCAGACCTCTAATGCAGACCATGTACATATAAATATTGTGATTATTGTCGCCAATATTTACTATGGCTGGATTTTGAAGAAGACTTTTTGAAAAAAAAATCTCTTTAAGGCAACCCTCAATACAGTGATGGGTTGCTTATCTCACTCCTTTCCGACGAACTTCATACAGGTAGAGTTGAAGCTGTGGGCGCACTTTATGATATCTTCCCACTGGCAGGAGCACTTTATGTGTACACCCGCCAACTTGATGAATATACAAGTAAAATACGTGACACGAATAAAAAATTTAATCTTCGTGTAAGTTAAGAATAACATTAAAAAATATTCTAACTATAATACACTATACGGCTATTAATGACCGGACACCTATCAATTTTAGACGATTAAACGAATATCTAAAAATATATTCATCGGATTCTTTTGGAACTTCTGGATTACAAAGATTATGTTTCACTTCTCAATTATCAACGTCATCTAATAAAGAGGCTGATTAGCATTCGATAGAAAGCCGAAGAAAAATAATAATACTTGGGATCACCCTGCACATTTAAATGCATGAAATGATATATCGCTATAGAATACAAATATTTGAATACCGTACAACATTTTCTTTGACTTTTTGAAGAATAGTGCGTATATATAGTATATTAACAATACTAATGATAACTGAAACATTTACATACAACAAACAAAGGTTCATTAAAAGCGTAAATATCGCAGCCTACGGCACTTCTGCATAAATAGAGATTATAAACATGAAAAAAAAAAAGTTTAAGATAAGTTCTACGCAGCCTATGACACTTCATTTATGGACAGCCCCTTACCATCTTAGAAGACAATAGTGGAGCCACATCAATCTGTTAGCGGAATATCAAAGGTTTTCAAGAGGACCTATCTACGCCATTTTAATATGTACGCCACTTTTAAGGCTTTCTAATCTTTTTATCAGAAAAATTGTAATAAATATATATATATATAAACCTAAAACTACGCATAAAGTTTTCTGCTACAACTTTCTTTATCTCACTTGTGAATTTGAATTTTACACTACGAAGTTTTGACATTTTAAAATCGTTCTTCTCAAAATGTTTATTGACAGGAAAATAATACAGTCATAATTTTTTCATTGTCAAATGAAAAAAGCAAATAAGGGCAAGTTGGGAGGATAAAAGTTTTAATCAGTAATTTGACCACACTGTAAAAGATTTCAAATAGTCCTTATACAGATAAAAACCGGTACATGGGATTCGAGAGAAAGCCGCCCAAAAATGGTTTTACTTTAGATAAACAAGTCTTGGCCATAAAGAAAATTTTTGCTAACTTTCCCATTCAAAATTACACTGTCATGACATAAATTTACTGAACTCGACAGCTTAAAAGGCTGGCATTTCTCGTAAAATTTACGAATTTTTTCCTGATGTGTATTATCCAGAATTAACCAAATAAACTGATGTAATAGTCAGCCGCGTGCGAAGAGAAAACTTCGACCAGGGCTAAGTTTCAATTTGGTGCCCCCCTCCCCTACAGTTATTTTTGTGACAGCAGTCACAAAATTTAAAAGTGTGGAAATACTATAAATTCTATTGAATACATATTTCACATTTACTTTACTACTTTAAAAAGGTATAATTTTAACAACCAAATAATATACGATAAAATTTCACTTATATTTTGGTAAAAAGCATCTAGAAAACAGATGTGGATTAAATGTATATACAGCACAGTGTAACAGTTTGTAGACCCTTTTGGATTACAAGAAAGAAGTCATATGTTATTTTGAGAATATATATTTTTGTCACAGAAAAACTTTCTAATATATACATTTATTTATTTATTTATTTTATTTTATTTATTTATTTATTTATTTTTACAAGAAAAGAAGAAACAAATCAGATTGGTTGTATAAATTTCGCGCCCCCCATTTTCCGCGCCCGGGGTGTTCGCCCCCCACACACCCCCACCCCCGTTTCGCACGGCTCTGGCAACAGTAAATTTGCATTTCAGGAGAAAACCAACAGAAAAGGTAATGTGTTAGGAGAAACCCCTTTTCCCTCTTCGCTGTAGAAACACACACACACACACACACAAACAAAAAAAAAAAAAAAAAAAAGAAGAAGAAGAAGAAGAAGTCTATGACGGTCCTGTAAACAAACAAAGGTACTACTAGGTTATCCCGTCGACCAAAAAAATTATCGCCAAACTATAAGTATTAAAACTCTTTTTCAAATATATTAGCAGCTAAAAATAAAGATCAAAATCTTCTACTTACCCTCTCTTGGTCAGGTAAGTTCGGGCTGCTTCGGTTCCGTAAAATCGAGTCCGCGCCAGGCTGATTTTCATTCAAATACAAACTCAAAAAAGGATGCAGGCATTAATTTAAAAATTATATACAACTATATTACAGTTATTTACAGCATTACGTTTGTTTAACAATAAATTCGAATATTTTCATTAAATACGAAGTCACAGCTTCGTTCAAAACAAAACAATTCTTCTACATATCCATAGCAACATCGGAAAAAAACATTCTAAAGAAAAAACAATTTTATCAGTTCATTTCAGTTCATAAAAAAGGGAAAAAGTTCTGCATTCATACAAAAGTTAAAGTTCGATTAAAAATCGTTTGGAGGTGCGTTCAGTCTTTACAAAGAGAAACAGAGGGAGCTGTCCGCGACACACTCCCCCCCTTGAGTTTTACCATGTTGAAACTCAATCACTGTCGAGGTCAAGTTCATGAGGTCTAAACGTTCTGGGGTTCGAATCACACGTCCATACTTAGACTTTCTAGGAGAGTCTTCTCGAACTTTGGCAGAAATGGGTGACTCATTATCATTAGGTTCAGTAGGAGGAGCACACTCAACATTTTTCTGGAAAAAGTCATTAGATTCTAAATTTACTTCCAACGGATATAATCTTTGTACAGGACGAAGTATCTCCCCAAACTTGGTTCGTAGTTTTGCTAAGCGTACTACACCATCTTTTCCTGTAAACAACTGGATAACTTTTCCTAGAGGCCAATTCATTCTTTTTTCTTTGGTGCTAACAATAACAATATCTCCAACTGAGAGTTTCGGATACCTGTTTGACTTCTTATGATAATTTTTCAGCTGTCCCAAATATTCTAGTCGGAAGCGTTTTCTTAAGTCTTCACGAATTTTCAGTCGATATTGATATCTTTTTTGAAGATAGCTTGCATCTATATTGTCCAGATCAGGGACATCACCTTCACTGATTTCACGAAGAAACATGGCAGGAGTTAAGGGTTCTAGCTCAAGGTCTTCAGACATGTATGTTAATGGTCTGGAATTTACGATATTTTCACAATCACAAAGAACAGTATACATTTCTTCATATTTTAAAGATGCGTTTCCTAACACCTTCCTAAGGATATTCTTCATTAGTCCAATCATACGCTCCCAGAAACCTCCCCACCAAGGAGAGGCAGGGGGAATAAATTTCCAGGTAATTCGTTCTACAGCATGATCACTCATCACTCTTTCCCAATCTATTTTCTTCAACAAAAAATTAGAACCAACAAAATTAGATCCGTTATCCGTATAAACAATTTGAGGTCTTCCTCTTCGTGATATAAATCGACGAAATGCAAGTAAGAAATTATCAGTGGATAAGGAGGTGACGAGTTCGAGGTGAATAGTTCGGAAAACGGCGCAGGTGAATAGTACAATCCAAGATTTTGAGCCATTTTTTAGAAATAAAGGTCCAGCTAGATCGATACCTATGACTTGGAATACAGAGGCGTCTTTGATTCTATCTTCTGGCAGAGGTGGTATTTCTACAACGAGAGGTTTTGCTTCGAACTTCTTACATTTTACACAATTCTTCAGAACCTTTCGGATAGTTTTACGACCTTTTAGGATCCAATATTTTTCTCGCAAAATTGCCATTAAGGTTTGAACACCACAATGTAATGACTGATTGTGTTTTTCAATTATTAATTTTGAAACAACTGGATGGTCAGAAGGCAAGATTATTGGTAGCCTGAAATCTTCTGTATCTTCTCTCATACATATTCTAGATTTAAGTCGTATGAGTCCGTGTGGGTCAATGAATGGCTTCAAATGACGTAAACGCTCGTCTTTCTCCGATTTGAAACAACTTCTCTGGATAATTTTCCATACGATAACTTCAGCATTTTTTATTTCTTCAAATTTCAAATTACCATACTTTCGTTCTTCTTTATTAACTTTGCAGTTGTCTATGAATCTTTTCATAAATGCAGTGATTCTGATTATTTTCTTGAACTGGGAAACTCGAGTAAAATATGGGAATTCTTCATCTAGAGCAATCAAGGAAGATACAATTGTCTTCTTTTTTTCTTTATCAATTTCCTCTTTTTTCGGAGCTATGTCAAAAGCTGGCCACAAGTCTGGTTCCAGTTTCAACCATGTAGGACCTTCATGCCATTGCTTAACTTTTAGTGCTTCCACAGAGCATCCTCTTGATGGTATATCAGCTGGATTCATGTCGCCAGGAACAAACTTCCAGTCTTCCGGATTACTGTGTTTTCTAATTTCCTTTACTCTATTCATCACGAATACACCCCAGTTTTCATCATTCTTTATCCAATATAGGGTGTTCATCGAATCTGACCAATAAAATGTGGGAATATTTTCATATTTTAAATCTTGTTTAACAGTTTCCATCAGTCTGATTCCAATAGTGCAAGCTAATAATTCGAGTCTACAAATGGATGTAGATTTCAGGGGGGCGACTCTTGCACGAGCTTGTACAAGTTGACATGATATTTTATCCTTTTCTTTACACCTTAAGTAAATGCATGTGGCATATGCCTTTTGTGAGGCATCACAGAAAACATGAAAAGAAGATTCAGTATCTAAATCAGAATTAAGCATCATTTGTCTAGGGATCTTCAGTTCTGCCAAATAGGCCAAATCACTTTTCCACTTAATAAATGTTTTACAAATATCTTCGGGAAGAGGTTCATCCCATGTAACTTTCAGTTGCCAACACTTTTGCAATAAAAGCTTCGGAATAAGTGTTATACTACAAGTAAAGCCTATCGGGTCATAAATCTTGTGAGCTTCTGACAAAATAACTCTTTTTGTGATGAATTTATTATTAGAATCATTTAAACTTCTAACATCACAACTCAAAGTGTCATCGTACAAATCCCAAATGAGACCAAGAATAGGGACTGTTCTCCTTTCATTAGGATCCTCAAAATTTTCAAATCTTGAATTATCAGATGATGAAATTTCCGAAAAGGTGTCATTACAGGCAATTTGGTTCGTCAATGGCAAATTATAAGCCCAATCTTGCAGTTCGAATTTAGCACTAGCCAAAATTTCAATCGAATCATTTTTGAATTTCCTTAACTCATCTTCATTGTTTACACTTGTGACTAAATTGTCAACATACCAAGATTCAGAAAGTTTCTTAGCCGTCGCTCTGAGATGTTCAGGAACATCATTCATTAATTTTGTTAAAGTAGCACTCAATAAGAAAGGACTACTGGATATTCCAAAAACGACCCTCTTATGTCGATATATCTTCAACTGATCTGGATTCCCTTGTTCCCACCACAGGAACCTCAAAAAGTCACGATCATTATGGTTAAGCCCTATTTGCAAAAAGGCTCTTTTTATATCAGAACTTACACCTATTGACTTTTCACGAAATCTGTTAATAATTGCAGGAATAGTTTCTATCAAATTAGGCCCCTTTTCTACACAATCATTTATTGAAGGAAACTCCTTAATTTTCACCGACCCATCAAATACTGGTCTTATTTTGGTTGTTTTGGAATTCATTCTAATAACGGCACGATGGGGTAAATAATGGCAAGAATTATCATATTCATTTTCAGGTACAGTTTCTATAATTTTTTCTTCCTCCCAAGATTTGAAAACCGCTTCATAATCTTCTAAGAAACCCTTGTCTCTTAAATTTTTTACTGTATTCTTTAATCTTTTCTCAGCGATTTCTCGATAATTAGGGAGTGGGGGGTGGCCTTCGACCCAAGGTAAACAGACTTCAAATCTGCCTTCTTCATCCCTTTTTACCGTCGAAAGAAAATGTTGCAGTGTTTGATCATGCAATTCCTTTTTAGATTCATTAACGGATGGATCTAAAATGCCTAGAGTATCAAGATTCCATAATTCAGCAATTTTATAATCTGATACATACATAGAAAAGGTAAATGAGTTATCAATTTTATTTTCTATTTCTAAAGGAACTTTTCCCATAATAGTCCATCCTAAATAAGTTTCGACACATACTAAACCTGATCTTAATTTTCTTATCTTGCCCGTAAGTAACTTTCCCGCAATATCTGCTCCTATCAGAACATGAATTTCAGTTGGCGAAGATTCAAACAATAGCTTATTTTTCATACGAATAGTGTCATTCAAAAAGATTCTATTTTCTTTGAGCTCATTTAACAGGGGTCTTACATCAATTTGTGGAACATCAGAACAAATTTTAGTTTGATCAAAAGCCTTAAAATTACATTTGTAATCACCTTTTACACTACTCAGATTTACAACAAACTGTTTATGAATTTCAGACATTTCCCTTCCACCAAATAAACTATGAATAATGTTACTCTCACTTAAACTTTCATATTGCATCACTTCAGCAACAAACTTTGAAATGTAGGTTTTTTGCGATCCAGAATCGATTAAGCATCTAACAAACTTATCTTCACCATTTCCGCAAATTTTTACAATTAAAGTTTGCAATAAAACTTTCTGTGTACATGTTTTATTCGTCAAAGTGAAATTTTTCTCATTAGTTTCTTTTTTCTCATTAACTTTATTACCCTTATCACAAATTAAAGAATTGTGTTTTCCACTGCAATGTTCACATCTTATTTTTGAAAAGCAATCTTTTGCTAAATGATTTCCCTTTTTCATACAGAGGTAACACATTCCATTTTTTCTTAAATATGCTTTCCTTTCTGCTACGGACTTAGAGCAAGCTGCAGAAATGTGCTTGATTGATTCAGCGGAATCTCCGCAAAAGATACACTGATTAATCGTAACCTTCAATGAAGCAGCAGTAGGAACTTTAAATTTATTTATTTTTCTATCCCTCTGCACTTGGGGTGGATTTTGAACAATGAGCCTGTCTTGTATTTGAATCGCGTTTTCTCTGCATTCGATCTCGGCCCGTAAAAAATCAAGTAGTTCATTAACTTCAAAAAGGTTTTCCTGCGACTTTCGTTTACGCTGAAATTCTAAATTTAACTCATTGGGAATTAATTTCAGTAAAATTGGGGTAAGTAACGTACCATATGTACCGGAAGTTACTTCAAGAGAATTCAAACTTCTGATTTGTGTTTCGATACTGTCATAAAGTTTCCGTAGTGCGAAAATGTTATTTACATTCTTAACAGTTTCTAAATTCAGTAATTTTCCCATATGAGCATTAATTATCAAGTCTTTACGACCGAAACGTTTTTTAAGTAGTTCAATAGCTGCTGTATAATTTTCACTTGATAGCGAAAAACCACTAATTGCACTTGCAGCAGCTCCGGTAAGAAAAGAATGTAAGTAATTAAATTTATCAATATCGTTTAAACTGTCATTCTGGTGAATAGCATTATCGTACTGGTTCCAGAAAGTTAACCAATGAGCGGGATCTCCACTAAATTTATCAATGTTCAATTTTGGTAACTTCACTTTAGAATGAGAACAAGCAGCTAAATTTTCAGTTAAAATACTCTCATTCACTGAATTCGGTTTCTTAACAGAACGCTCAGGATCAACTTTCGTTTTAACAATATAAGTTAATTTCGATTTCATTGAAATTATTTTCTCGGAATAACTTTCAGCAGTTTCAAATTCAGTTTCTAGATCGCTGTCATTTTTCATTAAATTTTGAATTTGTTCATCTAAAGCCATTAAATTGCTGTATTTCGTACTTAACTGATCAATATGTTCCGTAAGAACGGAAATTTCATGTTCTGTTTGTGAAAGATACACTTCACAAGTATTAATTAATTTTGTAATTGCTGTTCGAGAAACCGTACGTTTCTTCTTTAGTTTTTCAAGATCAGACATTTTTTAATCAATAATTTGAAATACTATACTTTTCAAAATACAACAATTCAATAACTTTCAAAATAATCTTGTTCTCAAAATACGTTAAATATCAATATTATTATTATTATTATCTTCAACAGAATTAAGCATTTAACACTTATTTATTTCTATATTCAATTCTTCATTTAATTGAAACCACCTGGCGTCCCTGAATTCGTGCGCCATGAAATTATATATTAAAACTCTTTTTCAAATATATTAGCAGCTAAAAATAAAGATCAAAATCTTCTACTTACCCTCTCTTGGTCAGGTAAGTTCGGGCTGCTTCGGTTCCGTAAAATCGAGTCCGCGCCAGGCTGATTTTCATTCAAATACAAACTCAAAAAAGGATGCAGGCATTAATTTAAAAATTATATACAACTATATTACAGTTATTTACAGCATTACGTTTGTTTAACAATAAATTCGAATATTTTCATTAAATACGAAGTCACAGCTTCGTTCAAAACAAAACAATTCTTCTACATATCCATAGCAACATCGGAAAAAAACATTCTAAAGAAAAAACAATTTTATCAGTTCATTTCAGTTCATAAAAAAGGGAAAAAGTTCTGCATTCATACAAAAGTTAAAGTTCGATTAAAAATCGTTTGGAGGTGCGTTCAGTCTTTACAAAGAGAAACAGAGGGAGCTGTCCGCGACAATAAGATCAAATGCCAATATTCGATGATCGTGAATGTCACATTCAATGACATTAAATACGATTCACGTGTTTAAAATGTCATTAAGTGATTTTTATTTCGACTTTTTTTGTATTTTTATGAATATTCCACTAATTATTTGTTTTTTCGTTATTTAAAATAAAAATTACGTCAATTTGTATAATTTAGCTATTAGTTTGGCGATTTATATAATTTGGCGAAATTGGTCGAAGGAATAACAGAGTAGTACCCAGACAAAATACCTATCATTAAATAGTAAATAAAACTACAGGGAATCATTAAAAAGACAAACCCTTTTAAATAAAGTAAATGAAAAAAGAACAATACGTAGAATATTATGCGTAGAAGAAGTACATGCATAAAGAAAAAAATGTCCGGTCAACAACAATAACCTCTTCTGGGAATTTTTTCTCTCTCTCTTAAATCGGCGAATACAAACAATACTGCACAAAAGCTTTTGTTATCAAAAATATTTATTCATTTTATGCAAATAGCAATATCTTCAGAAGGTGTAATGAATAAAAAGTAATTATTTTCTTCTTCTAGCATACATTTTCTTTATTTGTTTTTTAATTCTAATTTGGCACGGTAGCATGAAGAAGGTTGCCGAACCCGTGTACCATAATTACGGATTCTATCTGCAGTATCCAAGAACTTGTTTTCTCTTTCCACTATAAGATTAATTGCTGAGAAGGAGAAACAAAAAATGCTGAAATTCCTGACTGTAGATTCGAGAATGTCGAGGGAGTGACTATGACTCTTTCTGAAAAATCTTGGGTTTGAAAAAAAAAAGAATTTTTATTCATTTTCCCCTTTTTTTCAGTCTGTAATTTAGAATATGTTTAATAAAAGAGATCGGTACATATGAGATCTATCATAAAAGAAATTGATTTGGGTGGAGGCTTATTCTTATTTTACCATACACATGTAGAACTTAAGGTAGAGATTTTCTTTGACTTCAAAATGTGTCATTAATTTTTTACTTCGAAGAGTTTTTTTTAACAATATAAAAGCCGTTAATCTATCTATAAAATACGCATAAAACTTTTTATATTGCATGCTAGTATAATTGCAGGATAATATTTCAGGAATACAAAATACAATAATACTCTTGAAAATAGTCATTGAAAAAAATGTTATGAGACTCCGAAAAATGTTTTCTTTAAGTGAAAAAATAAAGTAATTTAACAAGTTACAACGATCATTTAGAAAATGATTAATTTTAACTAATCGTAAGATTAACTAAGAGCTTAAACTTTAGTCCATAATATATATATATATATATATATATATATATATATTTCTGTTTTTAACCTCTTCAGACCTGAGCATAAAATAAATCTACAAATAGATATTTAATCCTTTTGCATAATCGAAATGATACCATAAATGACAGAAAGAGTCATTTTTATGAAATCAGTACTTTAGGGGACTAATAATTTAGGTTTACAAATATAGATATAAAAGTATACTAATCCCCTTAAAGCATCAGTTTAAGTATCATTAATATAAATTTACGCAATAGCAAAATTAAGCTCACTAAACAAGTAAATGATCAGCAAATCCTCAGAATTTTTTTATTGTAAACCATTTGAGTTAAATAACCATGAATATTTCTTACTTTTTTGGCCACAATGCCTTGAAGGTATTTTCGAAACTCGGACGAAAATATTATTTATTTTATGAGGTAATATTCATCAGTACTGACATATATTGATTTTGTTTTAAAGCAAAAAATAAATTCACCTGTATGGAAGTAAAGTAAAAATGAAAAAAATTCGAACAGTTTATTTTTTATGAGGAAAAGAATGAAGGTACACATTTGTGTACCTCAGGTCTGAAGAGGTTAAAGACTATCTATTTTCTGACCAATCAGAATGCTCCACAGGTGTTTATGTGACGTTTTCATTTATCAGAAAATTGACAGTCTTTAAAATCGGAGTTAATTTTTCATTATATTTTTGATAGTCTGATAATTATTATATGCAAATGGAAACCAATTTTTAATCACTAGTAACTCGGCCCTCAATAAATTAAATTAATTCAAATATTCGGCCACATTCAATTTAGAAAAAAAAAAATCTAAAAATAAATAAATAAATAAAATGCGGACAAGAGAAAGAATGTCAGTTCAACTCCAAACTTTAGAATGTTTTTAGAACTATTTCACTCTTTTAAATTTCATTTTTTTTAGAAACCGTCCGCAGAAAGTATTTACAGGAAGAATCAACTGAAATAGGTTTTTAAGAAAGAAGCGAAGCCGAATTTCAGTAATCTTTCTATTTTTGGTCGAAAAAGAAAATTGTATAACAAGATGACTGCCTTCCCTAAATTAGTAGAATCTATAGATGGCGCTATTGCTACTTTCGGCAAAATATCATGCGATATTTTGCCTTTTATTTTAAAAGTTTGAAGTGAAGTAATTTGGTGTTGAGAGTAGATTTGTGATATGTGTTGGAGTTGGAATGTCGTCTCAACCGAGACGTTTTTGTGGTATAACAAGTTAATCTGTTACGCATTTTACCGAATATGTATTTAGTATTATAAATAATAGATGTTGTGATGTCCCCATTAAAAATGTGATTGTTTAAGAAGTGTTTAGTATTTATCCGACGAACACCTCCCACAAAATGAAATTATCCCTAAAAATAAATAATTAACACATACATAAATGTACATAAAAATTATTTAATTATGCGTGTAACTATGCGTGTGGCCCAAATTGTCTCCCTCGCCGCTGACAAAAACTTTTTACTTTTATATAAAATAAAATGCAATTGATTCATCAACAAGTAACAACAGAAAAACGAAAATAATTTATTAATCGCAACCCACCTGACTTACAGTGCTGCAATTGGAAAAATATATTTGTGGGAACTTAAATTTTCATAGATTATGATGCTATCGGATTTTTACTAACCCAAAAGCCAATTTGAAACATTTAACACAAAAGCCGACATTTTTTTAAAAAAAATTAACAGTTATAATTGTTATATTGAAGTTTTTATAGTAATGTATTTTGCTTTCATTCAGAAAGAATAGGGCAACTGACGTCAGTTCAGAACCTCCGTCTCCTGAATACTAGGCCTCAGCGCTGACAGAAAATGGCGGCTGCCGAAAGCGGGTTTTTTTTTTTTTTTTTTTTTTTTTTTTTTTTTTTTTTTTTTTCAGCTTGTGTACGGTCTCTACAATTTTGGTACCAATGTTTTTTTTAAGTTTTTTCGCTTTATTTTTCTGAATTTAACGAAATGTTAGAATTTTTTTTTAAATACTGGAATCAAAACTTAGGAGACCGTACACACTTTTAAAAGATCCGACTTCAGCAGCCACCATTTTAGTGATAGCGCTCAGGCCTAGTATTCAAGCTGCGGTGTCAGAACGACGGCTTCAAAGCATCTGATTGGACGAAATATTTTCTCTTTCGATAAATAGAAACGAATCGCCTTAAAACTAGCAAAAATTAACGTTTTGTTTGAAGAGAAGATAGATTGCGTTCGTAAGCGATTTTTTTTTTTTTTTTCTTTTCACAGTAACAAATGAAATATTTCTGGGAACGGCGCTCCCACCCGTTCCCGCCCAATTACAGTACTACTTATAAATAAAAAATGAAAATAACACAAGTTTTTCATTCCTTTTCTTCCTCCACCCCTTCTTTTTATTCAATGCATGTTATTAAAAATTTCGTGTCGTTAAGTAGCTATTCTTATGCACATCTCTTGTAAACATGTTTTCTTCACAAGTTATTATTATTTTACTTTCCCTAAGTCTTTTTTTTTTCTTCTCTCTTTGCCAAAAGTGAGCAATTACTTTCTTGACAGGAGCTCAGTACCCGGTGCCAAGACGTCGCAGCAATTTTCGGGACCCAATGGCAAACTTATGCGTCAATTCTTCTTAATATGGCCCTTGACAGGAAGAAAAGAAGGCAGGAGAGATCTTCAACGAAGAAGAGGAACTGCAGTCAGTGAAGAAGAAAAAATGGGCTTTGTCTTTTTTTTCTTAAAATGACGAAATGGCGTATGCTTAAGTATATCTCTGGAAACTAGGAAAAAAAATTAAAGAAAAATAATTTTCAATTCTCCCATTTGTAATGAAAAATTCATACAATAAATAAATAAATAAAAATTAGCCAGATGTGGCAATACCAAAACTGCCTTCTATATCATGCATGTTAATACTTCAAAAATCACTTCCACAGTGCAAAAATTAAATGACAATACATGCCCATCGTGGCGATTCTAAAAGCAGAAATTCCGTGCATTAATTCTTGAAATAAGACTACTGCGAATATCGAAAAAAAAAAATGCAACATAAAAACGCCAGCTGTTGCGCGATTTATACCAAAATGTAAACAGCAATGGTATTTAACAATCTATACCTGAAATCTGAAGTTGGATGAAGATTCGTGCATTAGTTCTTGATATAGAGTTATTGCAGGAATCGAACAAAATTCAACATACCAGTGCCATCTGTTGGACATTGACACCAAAACGTAAACAAAACGAGTTCATATACAGGATTGAATGAATCTGAAGTTTGATGAAAATCCGTGCATTAAGGGTGTATTCCAATCCAAACTGCTTATTTTCTGATTTTTTTTTTTTTTAAATCCATTTTTGTTATCAAACGCATGAAACTTCCAAATTCTCTTATTAAAATCTACATAAAGTCAATCTTTCAATAAATGCATAAAATATTGCAAAAATTGCTGCGAAAGTTGGCATTTTCAACCGAATTTTAACGTAGTGGGAGATCTGGGAACGAAAAAAATGGTCATACAGTCTCTTATACATCGATTAAAAAATCACCACAACAAGTTTCATGTTTTTACTTTTAAAAAAGGATCTGAAAATGTCTCAGAAAATTTTGAGCTGTTGAAGTTGGAAAAATATTTTTTCGAAAACACCCTTAATGGTTGAGATAGAGCTATTGCAGATACCACAAAAAAGCAGCATAGCAGCACCACTTGTAGAGTGATTTGCACCAAAATTTAAACAACATCAATTCATGTCAAGCACTAACTGAGTTTGAAGTTTGATGGAAATCCATGCATCTGTTTATTGAGATAGAGCTGTTGCGTAAATTTTAGAAAATGCAACATAGAAGCATCACCTATTGAGTGATTTACAATAGAAACTAATCAGCATCAATTTATATCAGGGACTACCGGAACACAAATTTTTATTAAAATTCCATGCGATAGTTCTTGTGATCGAATGCCACAATATCTATGTCCTATACAGACAGACAGAGTCGCAGACTCCCAGACAAGCATTTTGTAAAAACTTTTTTTTTTTTTTTTTTTTTTGAATCTCGGACCCCTAAAACGTGTAAATCCGTCGAAAAACGGAATTCGAAAATTTTTACGAATTTAATATTTTATCTTATAAACATCATCTTCTAAGGATTCATATAAATTTAAATGTGTTTGAAATGCAGAAATCACAAAACTTAGGTCAGGATAGGAAAAGATAATTGTCTATCGTAAAGAAAATATATGTTATTCTATCCATAAATGTCATAAATTTGTTTATATCATATTTAAGTTTGTTTATTTTACAAATTACCAAACATTAAAATGTGTCAGATCTTTACAGACACCATGTACATAATTAAAAAAGAAATGATTGCAATTGGACGATTTTTAAAGAAATCAATCTAAAAATATTATAATTAATATACTATACTTTTTAGGAATTATTTCATATTTAAAAAGCAACTGATTCGAAACTTCTGTTTATAAATTTGTTTTAGAAAGGGATAGAAGGACGGGGAGCGTGCTAAAATTCGTGCTTGCCCCGGGTGAAATAAATCTAGTTTCGGCCCTGCGTCACGTTATGTCTTTGAAAAGGTTAAATAAAGTTTATAAATGAATAAATAAGAAAGAGATAATAAAAAAAATATTGTAATTTAACAAATTACAATGACTATTTGGAAAATGATATTTTCAAAGACTCAAATTTTAAAGACTTATAAATAAATCCTATATTTAAATTAGCATTAACAATAAACATTATTTTTAGGATAATCATAATGAGTCATATATTACGTACGCCGTGCATTAAACATTAATATTCCTTAGACCAACAATTTAAAAAAACAAACTATACAGTATTTTAAAAATAGATAACTTTGTGCATTTTTATTGGATGGAGTTAATCAGACTGATTTCTGAACGCTCCCTGTTACGTACGACATGGATTAAAGATTAATATTCCTAGACCAAACATAAACAAATTTAAAATGAAATTTCAGTTTTACAATTTTCAGAACTGCAAATTTTGCAAATTTTAAACTTCTAAGCATCGCATATTTAAAATTTTTACACCATTAAGAAAAAAAATGCAGTTTTAAATGAAATTTGTTTGAAATCTTTATCACAATTTGTTTTCAAATTATTTTATTTATTTATTTTTTTTTAAGTTTTTATTACTTTTTTGTCATTGTGGCAACAGAAGTACTTCATTTTTGGACATTAAACATGGACCTATCAGAAGACGAATAAAATAAAATAAATTGCGGAATTCAACGGACATTAAACATGGGTCAATCAGAAAACGAATAAAGTAAGTTTCGGAATTTAACCAATAAAAAGATTCAGAAATACTTCAGATTTCCCAGTTCTCTATCGAGGACAACTATTTTCCAAATAATAAAACTAAAACTGCTAATTTATTTAACATCTCCCACCCTCACTTTTCAAAAAAAATATTTCGACCATAGGTAGAGCATTTATGACTCAAAATTATCAGTTCTTAACAAAACAACTCCATTTTCAATTTATTGAAGGCGTGTTCCGGTGTTTCAACAATAGAGGAGTAAAGAAAAGAAAAATAGCTCGGGACAATATTAAATCTTATTTTTGGCAGGAACAATAAGTATTCTTAAACGCTGAAAAGTTGCAGGGAGAGATTTAAAAAAAAAAATGCGCAGATAAAAATGCTTGACTTTTAAAGTGGATGACAAAGGTGAGTTAGGTCACAGGGCCATCTGAAGGTGGTAAAGTGAGCCAAGGAACTAAAATGGGGACAAAGGAATTATGTGACATAATACTGATTGTATTTAGGTTCGGGAGGCCTTTTAAAAATGCCATATTTTATGAAAACACGTTTCGGAGGACTAGAAACCTCCATTAAGGCAGCAATTACTTATAAAGATAGGAAATAATTGGCACAATATTTAAGAGGGAAAAGTACATTGAAATGGAAAAAAAAAAAAAAAAAAAATCTATAGAATTATATCAGGAAAAAAGTCGCAAATTATCTCTGAAATAAAATATACATTTGTTTGCTAAAAGGGATTTCAGCAGAAGTCTTTGAAATCTTTAAATGACAAACCGGCCAGTTTCATGCACGTAGCGATAAGGCAGTAGTCTATTGGGAGGACAACCAGTGTTTGTCCTCCCCCCCCCCCCCCTGCAAACTTTCTGTCAAAGTGACTATAACCTCTTCAGTCTTCAGTTCTGAAACTAAAATATTAATACGAATACTTATTCATTGGTTTTTTCCTAAACAAAATTATATTGTAAAAGACTGAAAAAAATATCTTTTCTGAAATTGATTCTTTGGGCGTTTAGTAATTTAGGTTCAAAAATATGCATCTAAAACTAAAAACCCAATTTAAACATCAATTTAATAGCCATTAATGTAGATTAAGGCAATTATAAATTTAAGAGATTTAAACAATTAAATATTCTACAAATCCTCAAAAAAGAAAATAATAATGATAAATAATAATAATATTGAAAAGAACGTAACTTAATTGCTAATGAATATTTATCACTTTCTCGGTCGCACTGTCTTTTAGACATTTTGCAAACTTAGATTAAAGTAACATTTTATGATGGATTCAGCTTAGATGCGTGCATTTATTCGTACGCTTTCAACGCAGAAAACATTCAGATATTAAAAAATAATAAAAAATGCAAAAAATAAAATAAAATAAAATAAAATAAAATAAAAATAAAAAATCAGATTTTTTAGTTTTTATAAGTAGAAGAACAGAGGTTCCCGAATTGGGGGCCAGGGACTGAAGAGGGTAAATATGACATACAGTGTTGAATCCAGGGGGTGGCCCGGGGGCAAATAAACAAACACTCAACTTCCCAGCGCTTCACGCCAACATCCGTAGCCAAGCGCTTTGGGGAAAAAAAAAAACTTCGAAGAGCATGGAAGTCCGAAGTTGCTTCGACTTTTCATATTTCGTCCATTTGACCGCGTATGTCTTGTTTGTGGAATATTTGTAAGAATACGAGTATCCAAAATATTGAAATTAATTGGATATAAATATTTGCACATGTAAACTTCAAACTACCGTACTAGAATAGAATGTAGCATACAGGTTGCACGTCGAATTTAATTTTTTCGCCAAAGCGCTTGGCTAGAGGGGTTGGCGTGAAGCGCGGCGCTGGGACGTTGAGTGTTTGTTTATTTGCGGCCCGGGAGGACATTCCTCCCGAGCAATGAAATGTTTCCCCCCCCCCCCGAAATTTTAAGATTTGGGGTTTTCAATGGTTAAAAAGTGCAAATTCAACCCCGGAACTCTGTAATGCCCCCACCCCCCGGAGCCACAGAAGTCCCTTCTGGAGAAAAGTGTCTGAGTTCAAAACTGATGACATAACTCAGAACAGTTGTAATTTTTCCAAAAAGGGTGAAAAAATCCGGGACAGGATTCGAAATAGGGATATCTTGGCTGAAGCCGCCAACGTTCGATACCAGCCGAGCCTTTCCGGACAAATCTAAAGAATTAATTCATCCCAAAAACATTTAAAAATCACAGTATCTGGTCAAATATCTAAATTAACTCAAAAAAAAAAAAAAAAAAAAAAAAAAAAAAAAAAAACGAAGTTCATTTATTTATTAACTATTTCGAAAATGGTTGTTTCTGTCAGTCGAGAACAGAGATATCTGAAGCATATCTGAAATCTTGTAATGTCTAGATTTTATTCATTTTCTGATTGGTTCATGTTTGATGTCCAGAAACGGAATACTTTTCTTGCTATAATGACAAAAATGTAATTAAAAACTGCAAAAAAATTATAACTAAAAAAAAGAGACCAAAAACTACAAAAAACTAATATCTCAAAAATATATTGAGATACAGCTTTCAAACAAATGGCACTTAAAAGTACATTTTTTCCGTATACAGTGCTGTAAAAATTGAAAATGTGCGATGATTAGAAGTTTAAAAATTCGCAATACCGAAAATTGTAAAAATGAGATTTCATTTAAAATTTGCTTATGCTTGGTCCAAGAATATTAATGCTTAATCCATGGCGTACGTAACATATGATTCTGTTATAAATTTTTTGATACTTTTTCACTAAAATAATAAAACAATTAATGTTTTTTATTTTTTTAACTATTTGGAAAATAGCTGTTGTTCTCGGTAGAGAAATGGGAAACATGAAGTATATATCTGAATCTTTTTATTGGTTGAATTCCGCAACTTATTTTATTTTATTCGTTTCCTGATTGGTCCAAGCTTAAAGTCCAAAAATGGAATACTTCTATTTTTTATTTTATTTGTTTTCTGATTGGTCCCGGTTTAATGTCCAAAAAACAGAATACTTCTGTTGCCACAATGACAAAAAGAGTAATAAAAACTTTTTAAAAAATTAATAATTTAAAAACAAATGTGATAGAGATTTCAAACAAATTTCATTAAAAAGTGCATTTTTTCCCCTCTAAGCAACGGTGTAAAAATTTAAAATGTGTGATATTAGCTTAAAAATCTGCAGTTCCGAAAATTATAAAACTGAAATTTCATTTAAAATTTGCTTGCGATGGATCCAGGAATATTAATGTTTAATCCATGTTGTACGTAATAGGAGGCGTTCAGAAGTTAGTCTGATTAACTCCATCAAATAGAAATGCACATTTTAAAGAGTTAAAGTTGTCTATCTGTAAATTACTGTTTTTTATTATTGGTTTAGGAATGTTAAATGCACGGCGTACGTAATATATGACTCGTTATAGCATCCTAAAAATTATGTTTATTTTTAATCAATTGTTTTAAATATAGAATTTCTTTGAAAATATAATTTTCTAAATATTCGTTGTAATTTGTGAAATTACAACTTTTTTTTTTGGGGGGGGGGGGGGGGGGGCGGCGGGTGGGGCATTTTACCAAAATTTAAAAAGATTTCCGGAGAAAATTTTGATGAGGAGTTAAAAATTCGGATTCAGCGACTAAAAAAACACAAGGCAAGCCTTTTTTTATAACTATTATGAATTTTGCTTGGTAAAATCTTTATACGGTCTCTGTTGCCTGAACTATGTATTACGTGCGCTTTGGGTTAAACATTAATTTTCCTGGACCAATCGTAAACAAATTTTAAATGAAGTATCAGTTTTCGAATTTTCGGTAGTGAAAATTTTTAAATTTCTAAACATCGCTCATTTTTAATTTTTACATCGTCGTATAGGGGAAAAAGGTATTTTTAAATGCAATTTGTTTGAAATCTGCATCTCAATTTGTTTTCGAGTTGTTATTATTGGGGGTTTTTTTCGTCATTGTGGCAACATAAGTATTCTTTTTCTGGACATTAAACGTGGACCAATCAGAAAACGAATAAAATGAGGACATCGCAAGGATTCAGATAAGTATCAGGTATCTCTAGATCAAGAGCAACAACCATTTTTCAAATGGTTAAAAAAGGAAAGAAAAAACATTCAAAAAAATTAAAATCAAAGCAAAATATTCATAAATAACGCTTCTATAGCTTTTACATTAGCATTTTCCTTTTTTTCTGTGACTGAAATGGGCCCTTAGGAGTCTACTTTCTTCTCACGACTCTAATGTAATATAATTATTTTGAGTAACCATGCTAATGAACTATTAATGCTACACGTCATATTCAGTACCGAATGTGCCACGGTAAACATTATTAACATACATTAGTTGTATGAAAATTAGGATATACTATGAGAGTTAGAGCGTGGATAGGCAAACCGAATTCATAAACAAGTTTCAACTGCGCTTGAAAGTGTTAAGAAATGAAATTTCTTAATAATATTCTACTCCCTCTGTCCAAATTAATTGCTACATTTGAATATTTTTGTACTGATTATTGATCATAATGATTTTATGATTTTGTTTGAACATTTTTCAGATACTTCAGGGTGATATGCTATCAATAAATAACATTTACTGTCTAAACATTCTCTCCGTCTTTTTTAAAATTAATAACCAAATTAGTTTTAAAAATACTAGGTTTGCATGCTCATAAGCCACGCCCATTTTTTAAAGATTTTTACACCAGTAATCGTATAGAATTATATTCTATCTAATAAATGGCGAATTCATTTGGAAGAAAATAATTTTTGACTGATATAGTAGCTGTAGAATCTCTAGAAAATGGTACGTGGCTTAAAAGCGTGCGAACCCTAGAAATTTTCATCGAAAATAAATGCTAATTTTGCAGAGAGTAAAAAATTAGAATAAAAATACCAAGTTGTGATAATTTTAATCGCATATAAAACAAATTTTAAATGATATTTAAAGAATTTCTTGCTCATAATATAGCTTCGGGAGGATTTTGACGACGAAGTTTTTACTTATTAAGATGGGTTATTTTGTACGAGCTGCCTCCGCCTAACATCATAATGTTTTCCATACATGTTTGTAAAGTTAAAAATATCTTGTCAAGCTTTTCTACTTCTATATTTTAAAAAGCGACTTTAACAGCACCAATTAAACTATCAATATTGTTTACGGGCATCTCATGGTGCCATGATTGTATTGCTTTAAAAAATCCCAGATCAAGCACATTTAAATTCGAACTATTTGGAGGTTGACACTGTAATTGTAAATTCCATCTACCTTTTAAGTATTCTTTTGTGATACTAGGATCATCTACTGACAAATGGGATTTGCCATTATTCTGTTGTATATATGTAGGACTCGATTTTTCCCTACTTGGAAATTTTTTATGTAATGCCGACAAAGCTTTTTCTATAATCATTTTTCGGGTTTCTTCTTTATTAATACTTTTGTAACTTTTGTCACAAGAGTTCCTTTTGCACGATTTTTAGAATTTATTTTTGCATTTTCTGAGTAAACAAAAGGCCATATTTCAATTTTTCCATAAAACATTTCGTTTCTATTTAGATCCCATCTTGGTCTTGCCACCGCTGTCATAAACATTACTTTAATAATAAACCTTTTGCTTTTGCAAAGATTCAGTTTCATCCAGGGTGATGTGAAACAAATTAATAGTTTTCGTTAATATAAAAACATTTTTCATCGATATGAATACGATCCAACATTTCCGAAAAATATCCACTACTTTGAAAAGCTGTAAACAAAATCGAATTCTGTCTAGCTTGTTTTTTTTCTGTTAGACTTGGCTTAATCGCTGATGAAATACGCTTCAAAACGTTTCCATCCTTTACAATCCTATGTAATGTTGATTTAGGAATATCAACAGCACATAATATACTCCCCAATGTTTGTCTTCGTCTTACAAGGAAGGTCTCCATACGGGCATACTCCGAAAAATCTGAAAAAATTACACAATGTTCTTCTCATGAGGATATATACGTTTATAAAAAAAATTTCGGCGGAATCTCCGAACCCTGTCCGTAAAAAAATATTGAAAATTTCGTTATTTGGCGATTTATCCTCGGTTGGCGGTGAAAAGCAATTAAAAAATTACTTTTTTTTTTTTTTTTTTTTTTTTTTTTTTTTTTTTAATGTTAAATGCACTTTAATGGAAGAAAAGTTTCTAGTTCAACTTTTTTAGATAAATTAAATTTAAATAATTTTATTTTTGTCAGTTTTAGTTTATTTTAAGTATAATTTTGTTATATCAATATTTATATGTATTTATATTCAAATTTAACCATCAAAATTTGCGATTTAAAACGACATTCAAATTTAAATTAATTAAAATTGGTTCAAGTTCAAAGTCCAATTGACCATTATCAATTCAATTTTGTTGCCATGGAAACACCTGACTTTTATTTTTGAATACGCTTGAATCTATGAAATTATTTTTTCTCAATATGAATTTCTCATTTATGAAAATATTTTTTTCCGAAGGTAAATTAAATAACTACAGCAATAAACAATATACATATGGAATACAATATATATATATGTATAGAATATATTAAATTCTCTCATTGTTTATGGTTAAGTTCATTAAATACCATTTAAATGCATTTTAAAAATCTATTAAGAAAAAAATTTCAGTTACATTAAAATCGTTTTGCTTCTGGTGGGGAAATGGCTGCTTGCCAAATCGCGTGCCACCACTTGGTCTTTTCACGCCAAATATTCGAAAGTATTTTATTTTTTTACATATTTCCTACTGTAATTCCGCCGCTAAATTTGATTGATCCTTTATTACCTACATGAGTAGTTTAATTAGTATTTTTTTCAAAAAAATCTGAGTATGCCCAGTATGGAGACCTTCCTTGTTAGTGGGATATCTTTGATTTTGTTCAACTGCAATCATTTATTTTTTATGTCTTTGCCAGCTTCACAAACGGAAGATAGTACTACAATGAACATTAAATTTAACCGCTGTTGCATTTATAGCATCATGGCTTAATCGATCATTTTTCAAATGTTGCAGTAAAAATTGCAATACAGAGTTACGTTCTTTATCACATATAGTTCCTTCTTTAGGGTAATTTTTAAATTATTATTCACGCTTACTGTCATCGTCACATCACTTCTTATTCCCAACACTTCATATTCCACTTAACATTGCCTTAAACAACCAATGTGTCGCGTTATACTCATTGTAGTAAAATTTTACTGGTGAATATGTACTAAACTGCATCGAAAGTTATTTATGATTCCGCCTACTTGAAATGTAGCAACTAATTTGGGACAAAATTTTCAACCTAAATGTAGCAACTAATTTGGGACACAGGGAGTATTATTTTTCAAAAGTGTTTCATAATCGATGCGTGATACGTGGTTTTTGCTTTTGTTTCGAAACTTGCAATTTTTCGCGACTCCGTACAGTGTATTTCGTCCTTGTAAACTGAATCAGTCAAATCATTTTTAATGATTTTTTTTTAAACACAGTGGTAAAGCGATGTTTTTAATTAACTGTATTTAATAATTTCAATCGGTTTAAAGGTATTTGCCTATAATCATGGGCATTCCTATGAACATGTCCATTGATAAATAATTACTGAATACGCCTTTGCTCTGATCTAAATTGCGATATTCGCCTTAAGAAGAAACTCAATGTCAAAAATGTTTATCTGCATTGAAAGATGTCCAATTTGACTGGCTGACATTGTGTATTGCAACTCGCAAATGTGTGCGTTGCGTTAAAGAGAGACCTTTCAGAACTGTGAAAGGAATTACATAGGTAAAAAAAACATTCCAACTTACATCGGACCACCCGCAGACATACTTAAAGTGGAAGAAAAAATAATTAACCAGCAATTACAATAATGCGTATACTTGAGGCAATTATTCTTAAGAACGAAAAGTCATGCGTTCAGCATAGATTATAAAACACTCTCCTACACATTCAGAATGCTGTAACAAAACTAAACAGTTTAGTAAGGTGAAAGATTATATCTAAATAAACAATTTGAAAAACACATAGGGTATTTGAAAATTCAATTTCTGCTATTACCATCAACAGTCGGGATGTTTTTTTTCAACCCTGTATATGAAGTGTAGCATCAAGAAATCAAATTTATATCCTTTTTCAACTGTGTTGGAGAGTTTTAAAAATACAACTTTCTAGATAATAAGAAAAACATAAGAATTAAGTACATATGTGTTTTAATATAGGTAATAAGTATAAAAGTTACATGGGTATTTTAGGAAAAATAAAAAAGTTGAAAAATAAGATGTTCATTTAATGATAGAAAAATTCAAATGAATGCTATTTCTTCTATTTTATTAAAACGATACAAAAACGATTATTTGCATTTTTTGTTGTTGTTGTTGTTTCGTTAACATTTCAAACAGTGGATTAGTCACACAGCAATTATTGTTTCGTTTCCGTGCTAATGAAAGTGGCGGCACACACCCTGGCATTTTTACGCAACTTTTATGACACTGACGCCTGTGGCTACAGGCTGTTAAATTCACTTTGAATTGGAAAGACATTCGAGAAATACTAATATAGGACTGAGAGAAATGGAAGGATAGAAGTTTTAAAATAAATAAATAAAAAATAAATAAAGAAAGAAAAATAACATAAAATTTAGAAGTTCTTTCATAATTGTTCAACCAGCAAAACAATTGCCAGAATATGGATAAATTGAGCATTCAGTAATGATGTCTTGAATAAAAGTTGATGATCAATTTTATATGCAATATTTTATAAATCTGAAAAACAGCCTGTTCCTTTAACAATCAAGAAATTTAATTGACGCCAATTCATTCAGGCCGCAAAAATTCAGCGACGAACATTTGCATTTTTTCATTAACACTTCATGTGGTGCATTACACGACAATTATTGTTTAATTTCCCCATGTGTAATTTCAAAATAGTAGAACACTTTCTGCCATTTTTCGCAGATCTTATGGATATGACCCTCTGCATCTACGAACTATTACGTTTACTTTGAATAAAACGGACATTCTAGAAATAATAATATAGGACGAACAAAAACAGATGGACGGAAAACCTAAAATTAATTAATTAAAAAAAAAAAAATGACGTTTGAGAGTTTTTTTCGTAATTTTTCATCCAGCAAAATAATTAACGCAACACGGTTAAACCAAACATTTAGTAACATCTTGAATAAAAGATGCAAAAGATTAATTTGCTGGGCAATATTTAAAAATGTTGAGAAACAAGATATTCATTTAATGATAAAGAAATTTAAGTACAAGCCAGTTCTTCTATTTTATGGTCACGATAGAGCAACGATTATTTGCATTTGGTTTTCAATAACACTTTAAACAACGGATTAGTCACACGGCAATAGTTGTTTTATTTCCACACGTGTGTTCAATTAAAGTGGCAGCCCTGGCATCTTTATGCACCTCGTACGACACCGATTCCTGTGGCTACGGGATCGCTGTTAAATTCATTTTGAATAAGAAGGGCGTTCGAGAAATCCTAATATAAGACTGATAGAAACGGAAGGATGGAGAAAAAAAATAAAGACAACATAAAATTTAGAAGTTCTTTCATAATTGTTCCGCCAGCAAAACAATTGTAAAACATGGATAAACGGAACCTTCAGTAATGATGTATGTTGGCGCCACCTTTGTTGTTATGACGTCGAATGACGTAAGCATATACCCCCCGCCCGCAGATGTTTCCCTCCTCCAGTTTGTTGTGGACGCCGCCAAGGCAGTCACTGCTCACCAAGAGCACGCATTTAATAATAAAACTATACAGTCTGCTATATCGACATTTTTAATTCATATTTCTATCGCATCGCAACACTAACATTATGGTCCGTCGAGCTCTGAGATATTTATATTTAAAAAATAATAATAGTTTGTTTAAAATAGTGAATTGACAGTGCAGACGAATAAAAGTATTCTTTCTTTCTTCGAACAATTCAATCGTGGAACATAGAACAACATTCGCAGTTTTGATAAAAGTGTTACGCAATCATCGCAAGAAAGAGTAAGCACAGACGAAATACGAAATCACCTGTTTACCAGAAAAGGTAAGAAACATTCGATTATTCCTTTTGATTTCATAAGTTTCTAAAATGGATGCACTTGAAAAAAAAAAAAAAAAAAAAAAAAAAAAAAAACGCGCAACTGTAAGGACAGCAGTAACAAAGCTTATTAATAACATTGATACTTTAATTAATGAAGAAAATAAGGAAACCGATGAGTATTTAGAAATTTTGGAACAGTTAAATGAAAAGGATGAATCGCTGGAAAATTTAAATAGCGAGATAGAAGCTGCCATAAGTATTGCGAAAGATTATGAAAATGATATTACCATTAGTGAAGAATATATTGAGATTATTGTAAGAGCTAAATTCAAAATTAAGAAACAAATTAAGCATTTAGAAGAGGGTAAGGTTCTCAATAAAAGTCAACTAAAACCTACTTTTACAAATGACTCATTCAATATTAAATTACCGGAAATACCACTCCCGAAATTCTCAGGAAAACCGGAAGATTGGAGTTCATTCAAATTACAATTTGATAATAATATAACATCTAATGAACAATTATCTGAAACTCAAAAACTTCATTATTTATCAGCAGCTTTAACAAACGAAGCAAAAGTTTTGCAAACGATAGAAGATACATTCGCTTCTTTAATTCAGGCATTAAAAGATAGGTATGAAAACAATAGAATAGCTGTAGAAATACATATAAATTCACTTTTTGAAGCAGATAAAATTGTACAACCTTCTGCTAAAGATTTGCGGAATTTAGTTGACACCGTAAAGAAAAGCATTCGCGCATTAAAGGTTTTAGATTACACAAGGAACAATCTTTGCGACGTTCTAATTCTGAATATTATTCTTCAAAAATTGGATAAAGATACGCGAAAAAGTTACGAAATGAGTATCAGTTCAAATGAAGTTCCAGAATTAGACAATTTAATACTATTTTTAGAGAAACGTTCTCAAATCTTGGAAAATATCAGTAAAAACATTTCAGCAAAACCCAAGACAAATCAAGAGCGTCATTCTAAACAAAAATATCTCTTTGTTAAGTCAACTAATTTAATTAATTCATGTGTGTTATGTAAGCAAAATCATGCAATTTATAAGTGCGATACATTTTTGAAATCAAATGCCTCTCAGAGAAAAGAAATAGCAATGAAACACAAACTTTGCTTTAATTGTTTAAGTAATCAGCACACGATTGCTAATTGCTAATCTAAAAGTTTATGCAACATTTGTCAGTCACGACATAATACGTTACTTGCAAACACTTCCTTTCCGAACAAAATTAATGAAGTTAATCCCATCGAGCAAGGTAATAAACTGAATCCGAATGCACAAGAGTTTTTCGGACGGACAGAAGTTAAATCACTTCTATCGCCTTCTTTATCTTGCGTTAATAATGGAAATAAATCTGTTATTCTCTCCACTGCTTTAGTTTGGGTTTTTAACCCTTATTCTGGTAGTTATTTACAAGCACGTGTAATACTGGACTCAGGAAGTATGTCCAATATTGTAACATCAGAATTTGCTGATCGACTGGGAATTCCATTAAGGAGATTGAAAATCGTGATATCAGGATTAGGTGGAAAAGAAATGAACATTAAATACAAGGTGCATGCGAAAATTCTAAATGGAAATGGATCCTTTGAAACATCATTAGATTTCCTTGTTGTTTCAAAAATAACTGATTCACTCCCAGTAACAAAATTGAATATTCATAACTTGAAAATTCCTCATCAGTTAGCAGATCCAAAATTTAGCGTTCCTGGCAAAATTGACATGCTACTCGGAGCACAATCCTTCTTTGATATAATAAAGGATGGAGAAATTCGAATTCCTAACAGCAATTTAGTTTAGTCGAAATTCCGTATTCGGATATATCGCAACAGGAACCGCAGATACGATCAGTCATACGCAATATTGTGGTTTTATTTCGCAGTCTCAAAGCATTGATGAATGTTTAGAAAAATTTTGGAAATTGGAAACCATTGATGAACCTTGCAAAATTCTGAGTAAAGAAGAAGAATACTGTGAAGAACATTACAAAACTACGCATAAAAGAAATGACGCTGGTAGATATATAGTGCAGATGCCTACCAAGGATTTGGAAAAGTTAGGTGATTCTAAAGAGCTTGCGAAAAAACGTCTGAATCAGTTGTGGAGAAGATTATCTAAAGATAAAACAATGAAGATATTATACCAGCAATTCATGCAAAAATACTTAGAGTTAGGCCACATGGAGAAGGTTACAGATGCTCAATCCGAACATCCAGATAATAATTTATGTTACTACTTGCCACATCACGGAGTTCTTAGACCAGACAAAACCACAACAAAATTAAGGGTGGTATTCAATGCATCAGCGGCAACTACAGCTGGTTTCAGTCTCAATGATTGTCTGCTAAAAGGAGAAGTGAAAGAAGACATATTTGAAATTATGACAAGATTTCGTATTTACAAGTATGATTTTACTACAGACATTCAAAAAATGTTCAGACAAATTTTAATTCATCCATCTCAACGCGACCTTCTAAGAATTGTGTGGAAGACAGATGAGAACGAAGAAACTGCTGTTTACAGATTGAATACAGTCACATATGGAACTTGCTGTGCACCGTTTCTCGCAATACGGACTCTGAAACAATTAGCCATCGATGAATCATCACAATTCCCTTTGGCTGCTGAAGTAATAAGAGAAGATGTCTACATGGACGATATTGTTACAGGCGCACATGACCTAGATACAGCTACAGAACTCCAGCAGCAGTTATGCAACATGCTAAAAACCTGCGGCATGTCCCTTCACAAATGGAATTCCAACTCAAAGGAATTGATGAACAGTAAGCCACAGGAAGTTCAAGAACATAATTTTTCCGTAAATGAAGAATCAACAAGCAAAACTCTAGGGGTTATTTGGAAACCCGTTGAAGATCAATTTATGTTCAAGATTTCAGTAACAGAGAAATCATCATACACGAAACGAGACGTGCTGAGCACCATTGCAAGATTATACGATCCCTTAGGTCTTTTGGGACCAATTATTACTCGAGCAAAGATATTTCTTCAGAAATTATGGCTCCTGAAATTAGATTGGGAAGATGAAATCCCAGATCCAGTTGCAAGTGAATGGATAAATTTTGTGTCATCTCTAAAACTAATCGAAGAAATTAGAATCGACAGATACATTCTAACCGATTCTTTTCAGAAATTAGTGTTGTTAGGATTTTCAGATGCTTCGGAATTAGCTTATGGAGCTGCAGTTTATATGCATTGTACAAGTGCAACAAGTACTATAACAACTAAACTGATTGCGAGTAAGTCTCGCGTAGCCCCTTTAAGGACAATTTCCATACCCCGCCTGGAACTCTCAGCTTGCCTACTTCTTTCACAACTAATAGAGAAAATTAGGCTTTCTTTAAAAATGCTACTAAGTGACATTTATTTGCATACAGATTCAAAAATCGCAATTGCTTGGATCAGTACACCGCCAAACAAACTAAAAACCTTTGTTGGCAACAGAGTATCCAAGATACAAACTTTAACTGAAAACTGTCATTGGAAACATGTCCCATCGCATTTAAACCCAGCAGATGTTATATCACGTGGACTAGGTCCTCAAGAACTTTCCAATTTGAATCTTTGGTGGAATGGACCCCCGAACTTTCACACACCTTCATCTTCTGATGAACCCAATGACAATATAGACATTCTATCACAAGAACTGTACTCGCATGAACTTAAAAAAACGGACAATGTCAATTTGTTTTCTACTTCTGAAAATTCATTTGTAAATGATTTTCTTAATTTAAGCAACAACTACTTAAAATTAATACGTATTCTAAGTTTTATTTTCAGATTTATATTTAATGTTAAAAATAACATTCGACGAAGTGGTCCACTCACAACAGAGGAACTTCGTAATGCCAAGTACTGCCTCATAAAAATGGTGCAGGTAAAATCTTTCGAGTATGAAATCAAAACCCTTGAAAAGGGAGAAATTCCCAAGAAGGGCCAGGTGAGTTGTTTACATCCCTTTCTTGATAAGCAGAAATTGTTACGGGTAGGTGGTTGGTTAAATAATTCTGACTTATCCTTTGATAAAAAATTCCCGATATTGCTCCCAAAAAATCATAAAATGAGTTTATTGATCATGACATATTTTCATCTTAAATATTTACATGTTGGAGCCCAAACTTTACTCCATCTTATTAGGCAAGAATTTTGGCCACTGGGTGGTAGAAATACTGCCAGAAAAATTGTCCATGACTGCATAATTTGTTTCAAAAATAAACCTAAATGTATTGAGCAAATTATGGGAAATCTTCCCTCAGAAAGAATTACTCCTAGTTCCCCATTCACTAATGTAGGGATTGATTTTTGCGGCCCCTTTTATATTAAATATAAGTGTCAAAGAAAAGGTATTTACAATAAATGCTATGTTGCTATTTTTATTTGTTTCGCAACAAAGGCCATACATCTAGAAGTGGTCACTGACTTAACTTCAGAAGCAATGATAGCAACATTAAAGAGATTTTTCAGTAGGAGAGGTAAAAGTTCTTCTATCTGTACTGACAATGCAAAAAATTTTGTTGGAGCCAGTGCAGAGTTAAAACGTTTGGCAAACATGATTAGAAACCCCCCAGATGTTTTGGCTGATTATTTAACAAGTGAGGAAATCGCCTGGAATTTCATTCCACCCAGGACACCCAATTTTGGTGGTTTGTGGGAAGCTGGGGTGAAGTCGTTTAAGCATCATTTAAGAAGAACTGTAGGAAATTCGCGATTAACTTTTGAGCAATTTTTAACAGTTACCGCACAAATTGAAGCCATTTTAAACAGTCGGCCCCCCACGCCCATGTCTTCTGACCCCAATGATTTTGAAATTCTAACTGCAGGCCATTTTCTCATAGGTAGACCTCTAAGCAGTGTGTCTGAACCTGATCTCACAGGAGAACGCGATAATTATTTGTCTCAATGGCAAAGATTAAATAAAATGGTCCAATTTATTTGGCGAAAGTGGAAATTAGATTATCTTAATAATTTACAAGTCAGACATAAATGGCAATTTAAAAAATATAATGTTATTCCAAATTCAATGGTCCTTTTAAATGAAGGATAATCTTCCACCCTGCAAATGGACAATTGGTAGAGTTCAGGAAGTAGTTAACGGACCAGGTGGTAAGGTTAGAGTGGCATTAGTTAAAACCCCTCAGGGTATTTTCAAAAGAGGCATATCGAAATTATGCTTACTTCCTTGTCAATAAACTGACAAATTATTATATGAGTATGTTTAGCCATTTCACTGTAAACTTATTATGTAACAAAATGTTTGAAGTCTAATTATTCATTTCCTATTCATTATTATTATATTATGCATCTTTATTGTATTGTATGTTATTCATTGTAAATTTAGATATTGTATTGTATATTGAAATGATATTTCAACGTGGGGCGGTATGTTGGCGCCACCTTTGTTGTTATGACGTCGAATGACGTAAGCATATACCCCCCGCCCGCAGATGTTTCCCTCCTCCAGTTTGTTATGGACGCCGCCAAGGCAGTCACTGCTCACCAAGAGCACGCATTTAATAATAAAACTATACAGTCTGCTATATCGACATTTTTAATTCATATTTATATCGCATCGCAACACTAACAATGTATTGAATAAAAGTTGTGTATGATCAATTTTATATGCAATACTTTTAAAATCTGAAAAACAGCCTGTTTGTTTAACAATCAAGAAATTTAATTAACGCCAGTTCATCCATGCCGCTACCACAATTCAGCGACGAACATTTGCATTTTTTCATTAACTCTTCATGTGGTGGAATAGATCACATGACAATTATTGTTTTGTTTTCCACATGGCGAATGATCGTGCGTGTTCTTCGTCCTCAATCAAACTGGCAGCCCATCTCCTGCCATCTTTCGCACCACTTACGGCTTTGTGGCTTGCGGCTACGGGCTATTACGTTCACTTTCAAAGGGACGGACATCCTAGAAACAATCCCGCCGTGAATCGGAAGCTGATCAAGGTCATTCTTTTCCTTTCGTGTCACAATTCGTGCGTAGCGGAATTCCTTTCGGTGGCAACCACGTGACGTGTGTCACTATGCTTGATCGCACATCCAGCTGTGATACAAACCGTTGCACATCTCTGTTGAAAGTCTCGCGATTCAGTTAGCCAGTTTACAAGTGGGTTAATTGCGGGTAACATCAAAAATTTGGAAGCATTAGCAGTGGCGCACCTTGGATTAAGATTTTGAGGGGGCTAACTTATTTTAGAGGTCTATATTTTCCGGATTTAGCCCGGAGTGTCGCACGAGTCTTGTCCGATTCTTTTTTACATTTTATTAAATATGGACGAGATAGAACTGCAGAAAATTCAGATTTTCTGCAGCTCCATATATTGACCTTCGATTTATTCTGTTGAGCGGATCCATTGTATCAGACCAGATTGTGTGATTGATTAGGTTATTTGGGTGAAATAGTCCTCCAGTGTTCGTGTCCGGGATGGCTCAGTTGGAAGAGCATTGTCGGCTTTAGCCAATACATCCCTGGTTCGAATCCTGGCCCAGACTTTTTTCACCAACATGGAAAATTTACATCTGTTATAATTGATTTACCGATTGAATAATCGTGTTATAAATTAATCTAATTTTATTTAATGTTATAATATGAATATGACAAAAACCTAAAACTCAAAGGACTAAAAAAATGACGCATGTCAAAAATCAATTTAATAGTCTTTGAGAGCATGTTTTGAAAAGTCATTTTATCTTATAAAATAAAGCAGAAACTCTATTTGATTTTTCGGTTTTTGAACATCGGCGATTTTCTTTTGTTTATAGGAAAAAAAATGAATTAGGAATTGTGTCAGAAAATAGCTAATCTCTCTTTGAAAACAGCCTAAGATAGTGAGGGGCGATTTCGATTTTTTAAATCGATTTAATCGATACTATGATCAACTCGATTTAATCGATACTATAAAATTTTTAATCGATTTCTCAGAAGATAATATTATTTTTATTTTGCTTCAAAAGTTAAAGATAAAGCAGTCAGATGTGCCAATCTCAAAAAATATTCTGTCTCATACATGATAAAACTTCTAAATGCACTAACACAGTGTCAGTGTCAAATTTAAATTACTTATGCCCATCATGAAGATGCAAAAAGTATAGGTTGAAGTATGAGCATTTTAAAAGAAAATAAAAGCATTGCGTTTTCCAAACAAATCGCTGAATTTCGGTCCACCCTCTCTTAGATGTCTGTAACCGAAATATGCAATTCAAAGAGCATCACAGTGACACCTGTTGTGCAGTATACACTCAAGCCTAATAAGAATTTATTTATGTGAAAGTTTAACCGAATATGAAGTTTGATTGAATTCCATGTATAATTTCTGAGATATAACTATCACTAATATCGTGGAAAATGTAGTATAGCAGAGCAGTATTATATAACTTACACGAAAACCTAATCAGGAACAACGTATGACAATATCTAAAAGAATATTAAGTTTGATGAATTCTGTTCATTAGTTCTAGTGATATTCTAGATAACATAGTGTAAATCTTGAAATATGTATTTAAAGCAGGGAATAGTACCGGTGGACATCCCCGCCTTGAGGGAATCTACTACATAACGTTTCAGAAAAATATTCATAACAAACGTCATTTTCTGGAATTTGCACTTTTCTACATGTAATATATAAAGTCATGTTTTGCACATTCAGGGCAATAATAAGTCATGCTTCATATTGTTATCGTTATAACTTACGAATGAAAAAGAACCAGAAACTCTTGGGTCAATGATGAAAGAGCTAAATTTTCATTTTTCTTGCTGATGTGGCAATGGCAAGTCCCCTTATCTCTCGCCCCAACTTAACCCACGCAATATGATCCCAATGGAATTATATTTCATCATTAACTAGAGGATGGAGAAAAGGACAAAAAAGGATGGATTGTGTAACGAACTTAATATATAAGGGTAGGAAGAATCATTTGTCTTGTCTTTCCCTACGAGTGGAACACACAGTCAAACCTCAATTTAACGAATCGTTCGTCACTAGCAATTTTTTTCGTTAAAGCGAGATTATTCGTTAAATAGGGATAATCAAAAGAAACCTTTTATACAACAGAAATAAGTTAAAAAATGGCTATGACTATAACAGACGATACTTACTTACATTAATAACAATGTTAAACATTTGCTTTGCTTTAAGAAAATGCACCGTATAAAAATTTATCCTTTTTTATATACTACTATAAATCACAAGCATTGTAATTAAGAGAAATATCATTTACTCACATTTTATAGATAAATTATAAAATATATTTTATAGATATTTATTTTCTGTGATTAACTTTTGTAAATATTTTTGATATAATCGAATATTTTTGAGCCAACCCAATATTTTTCAAAAGTTGGCGCCACAGCTGGGAACTGCTGTTTTTGCAAGGAACACTTCTTGTAGTATGCAATGGATCTGCAGCATCACATGATTATTTTAACCTTACTTATTATATAATTTTTATGCCTCAAATGAAAGTTCAATATCTCTTCATTACTTACAATTCACTTATTTAAATTTCTGCGATGTATTTTATGTGAGAAAATGTTACAAAATGTTTCTCAAAAATAAAAAACACTTTTTAAGCTCAAAACTCTTTATAATTAATTTTTCCACACCTGTTTCAATGATCGACATGAAATAGAAACTATTGCTTCAACATACAAGTAGCTTTAGTTGCCAACTATTGGCAAAATTCTGAATTTTTTTATGAAAACTGATGGGTGGTTCAAGCTTCCATTATGGTCAACCACGGCCTCTTTCCTGAAGTAAGCCGTAGGTCAACTCTCCCTAGTCTCTCCTAATTCATAATGAGAAATGAATAAAAAATATAGATCGATCCATTTTTGCTCGGAAAACAGCTACTGCCAACAAACATGCAATTCTTCCTAAAAGGTGAAAATTATTTCACAATTGAGCTTTTAGACTTTTTATTTCTTTTATAGCAAAGAGTATGGGGACAATAAATCTCTACTCTTATTGTAGCATATGTTGAGCTACTTCATTTGCCCTTCACAGCACGTATATTTATTCTGGCCTGGCACAGCTTCAACCCCTAGGAGTTCTATATCGTCATTAGCAAAACAATTATAATAATAAAAAAAAGTTGCAAAAGTCAAACCGCAGAAGTAAAAAAATAAAATAGACTGCCCTGGGGATATTCGAGTGTAAGAACGTTTCTCTTTCTTGGAAACATCGTGAATCGTTTCTCAGAAGATTCTTGCCTGATGCATTCCCAGGAGAAATAAAAAAAGAAAGAAAGAAAGAAATGCAATGAAAAAAGTAAAACAAAAATTCGTTCCACGTGGCTGCATGCGAAAGTCAATATTTCTGTTTTGACGCTGTGTGTAAACAATGGAAGCAGAACCAAGCCCTCAGGAAATCGTGATCCAGTTATTGATGATGGTCTTGCTAGCTGATGGAGATGTAGATTAATAAAGTTCAATGTATATATATCCAATATTTTACAGCTCAATTTTTTGCATTTTTTGAAAGATATGTCAAATTTAGCTAAAAAATTTTATGAAAACAAATTATTCGCATAATAATATTAATATTAAAGGGTCAGCACCAGGAATTTATCATTATTAACCAACAAATTATTCAAACTGATAAATCACAGTTCGAATTTTACCTAAATTTGCCAAAAATACCATTACTGTATTGAAAGGTAGAGGAGATATTCATCAAGGATTTATTTTATTTATTTATTTGGTAAATCAAGTTACATTATAAATAAAAATCGACTAAAAGAAGTTTTTAGACCGAAAATGAAAAAAAGAAATGATTTTCGGCATTTTTTTAATTTTTGGCTGGAAATAAAACGAAAATCTTAAAACAATTTTTTAAAGTAATTAATACATACATAAATATGCAAGATTATTAATTAATTATAAGTGTAATTATACAACCAGAAAAAGGAAATGTTTAAAACTACAAAACATGTTTTGTTGGGTACATTTTGGTTGTTTTAAGCGAATTTTTTAGTAAAAAATAATTTTGTTGCTCTGACAAAAAGAAAAAATATATATATTGTTAACACTCATATAAAATTTTAACAAAATTTCATCAATTTTATTTGAGTCTTACTAAAGTCTTGTATTTTCAATTTGTAATTCCAACAAAATTTTGTTGTTTTTGCAAAGTTTAAATTGGTGCGCAGTAGCCATAATTCTCTCACATAATTTTGTTTAATTACTTATACAGCTATAAAGGACATAATTTTTCGATAATAAAAATTTTTCAAATTGAAACGGATTAATAACGTTATTCTTACGTTATTATGCATTTCAGATAAAAATTGTGGACGAAAAATTGCAAAAGAAAAAAAAAAAATAATTATAATCAACCAACAATATCTTTTTGTTTATTCAAACAAAATTTCTATTTAAAATTCGGGTTTTTTGAAACGAATTTTTCTTGAATTCGGAAGATCTTTACCTCGTGTTCGATTTAGTATAAAACACAAGTTTTTTTTCGTAAAAATCACTCCAGCTACTTTACGATATCATCTGTAATTATTAGGAAAATCGCTTGCTCGTAAAAGATACTCTCAAAGCTTCATCATTGCAATTAAAATTCATCGATGTAGTTAGCCCATGAGGATAAAATACATCAAAATTGGACAATTTGTATAAGTAAGTTATTTGCAAAAAAAAAGAAATTCATAAGTTTCAATATAATACAACTCACTCATCACTGATTTTCCTTCATGATTTCGTGTTGCAATCCTTAAGCATTTAACAATCCTGACACGAGCTTCGGATTGTGAAATTTAAAGACGCATTTATCTATTTTCTTTTCCTTTGTAATTCCTTTGTAATTCTGTTTTTGTATGTAAATTATACCATAAGGATTACATCTTTTGTATCAAAAACATAACTCTCTAATGACACTTCAATCACCCTCTATATTTCTTGAGAAAAGGAAAAAGTTGTGAAATAGGGAAGGAATTGTTGTGTGATTTGATGATAAAAGAAGATGAGGTGATGCTAAATGCTATCATGTGATTGAAAGACAGAGCTTGATTTTATTTTTCCTTAATATTATTGTTTTTAAGTTACAGACGGCAAATTCGTGTGTCAGAAGGCATAATTGTCAGTAAGAGATTTCGAATCCCGAGCCCGGCTGAGCCCGACGATTTTAAATTAGAGCCTTCCTTGAACCCGAAACATTTTCTTACATCAGAGCTCGAGCCCTGTACCAGAAGTATGCAATCCAAAAAAGAAAAAAAAATGCATAATGTTCAAATTTTTTTTTTATGTAATAGCCCCTTTTTTTACTTCTTACATGAAAATAACTATTAATGCTTAGAATAAATTAATTTTAAGTAATTTGCATTCAATCTTATCAAAATTTAAACACGAGCTGAAGGTCGAGTCCCGAGTTAAAGGCAATTCATTTTCACGGATTACAACAAACTTGGAACTGAAAATTCCACTCGCTATAGATCAGAAAATGCTCATACGGTTTACAAGAAACTTGCCTCCTGAACTAGATCATATACGAGGAAACGATCTAGTAAAGGTTCCGAATTCGGTAAAAGATCATTTTGACAGTTTAAACAAACTCAGCTTAGAAATTGTTGCTATATATCAAAAACGGTTCTAACGATTTTCACAAATCTTACCTCTTAAAATCAAAAAAGAGCAGCTTATGTGATTTCTAATTTACACGAAACTTGACGCCTATTCTAATTCTTAGTACGAGAAAACGAATTATCAAAGTTCTGAGTCTGGGAAAATTCATTTTGACAGTGTAAAGTAATTCAGTTCTGAAAATGTTGCTATAAATCTAAAACGGTTCTAACGATTTTATCCATCTTATTGAAATTCAAATGAAAATATACTTCTTTAAAAAAAAATTCTTATATTTTTCTGCGAGAACAAGCCAATTTTATGCATACATTAACGAAGGCCGTTATGAATTTACATTTTACTGCAATAAGTTCCACTGAAAGGAGACTAATAAATAGTATGGCAGGAAAAGAAATTTAAGGGTGTATTTCGATTCAAACTGCTTATTTTCCGATTTATTTTTGAATTCATTATTGCTGTCAGATACACGAAACTTACGAAATCTCTTATTTGGAAAGTACACAAGGTGCCGTGATTATCGATTCTTTGATAAATGCAAAAAATATTGCAAAAAAAGCAATCAAAAAAGGCATTTCGAACCGATTTTTCCCAAGTGGGGGATCTCGGAAGGAAAAAAAGGGTCATACTAATAAGGTAATTGTTTATAACTCAAATTCTAATAAATTGAGCGTAAAAAGACATCACACGGCACCTCATACATCCCTTCAAGAATCCTCTCAGCAAGTTTCATGTTTCTACTTTTAAAAATGTGCCTAAAATTGTATCGGAAAATTTCGAGCTGTTGAAGGTGGAAAAGCGTTTTTTTTTTTTTTTTTTTTTTTTTTTAATGCACCCTTAAACGAGCTTCAGCATAATAGAAAATAGGAACCTTTGGCGTCCCACGCAGTGGCTATGTGGACAGGCCTTGGTGCCCTTGAAAATCAAGACATCTCGGGAAAATCGGGACACCGAACAACAGTAGTGACGTATTATATTTCTTGTTCATAATAATTCATCAATTCTTTTTTTTTAATATGGTGGCAATTTTTTTTCCTATTTGATTGCTATTTCAATATAGACTTCAATACTAGCAAATTAATAAAAATTTAAATAAAATTACGATCCTACTCTAATGCAACGCATCTTTTAACAAATTTGTTTTAAATTGATATTACATTTATGCGTAATATAAAATTAAAATTTGTTATCTCGCTAACAGATTTGAATTTAGTCCCAAAAATGCGATACTTTATTATTAATTTTCCATAATAAGGTCCACAGCCATACGCATCAAAATAAACTAACTGATTGCAAAATTGCAACAACGTAATATCTGAAACGCTAAAGAGTAGAAAAAACAAATAAAAAATAAAGAGTGCAACATGTTTTTATTATTGTTATTATTACTTAATACTTTTACTTAATCTTAATACTTTTATTTGTAGCAGATTGTTATTCCCTCCTTTTCATACATATAGATAATACTCATATAATATTTAACTAATTGTTGAAAGGTGGAGAACTGCACTGCATCACATTTACATATATTAAATTAAATTCAGCTTAGTTCGTCATATCATTTGAAATTGGTTTTATAATAAACCAATAATCCCTACAAGCATTTTGCGTAAATGAATGTTTTAATTTTTAATGACATTTTTCTCGTTCACGGGCCATGTTTTCAGTTTGAGGAGAATATTAAATTGAATAATCTTATGTTTTTCAGTAATTGCTTTCTATTCAATTGATATAAAGCCCACTTACGTCAATAAAATGCGAAACTAAAGAGCAACTGGAAAACATTTTTAAGTGGTCAATTTACCCTTGGAATGCATTAAATTTTAAAGTTGATACCGCAACAGCACATTACTAATGGTATCCGTTAAGTGGTGACATTTTAGTTTTAAATTCGGGGAGATATTGGTAATAACCTTTTTGGTAAATCATCTTATGCCAGAAAAATTTGCGCACGTAAAAACACTTATTTTATGCAAAGTAAATATATATATTTTTTCTCTCTTTTTGTAAAATGAATGTTATTATTATTTTTTCCTTTGGAGATTTTTTCTGATTACAATTTTGTATTTGTTATTCAGGGAAAATCTTTAAAAACATTATTTTCAACCACATTATTTTCTGAAGATACAGCTTGTTTAAAAATTAATTGTAGTTGTTAAGAATGGAAAATAGGAGTTATTTATATTTTAGCCAAATTCTTTGATGATGGCAGTTAAAAATCAGTTTTCAAACTGTAATTAAAGTAATGGACAAGGAAAAGGAGAAAATGCATAAAAAAATTGATTCAATATATGCTTTATTACCTCTAATTTATAAAATGCGTTTCTTTTATCAAATGAAACAGCATAATAACTGCAATTTTGTTATGCATGCACATATAAAGATATAAATGGGCTATTAATAAGTTCATCTTTCCTTTAAGTATACATGTTTTCTAGAATCTAATCATCTGCTAAATTTATCCAATTTTTCCCGGGAACTTTTTTTTTCAAGGTCGAAACATGTAGCTTATTTTGAAACAAAGGAGAAAATGTGTGAGAATTTATGACATAACCTATTTAATTTAGAAGATGATATACTGTAGAACCTCGATTGTCCGACGTAACTGAGACCGAACGTCGGACCCAGTTTCAGTTTTCATTTGTCGATTTCCTCGGGATAATCGAGAACATATCAATAATAATCATCTTTTTCTATAAAATTCAAGTCTTCATATGTCCCTCACAATTCTGTTTGTACTGTTTTCTTGATTGCCAGTCATTATTCCAACGCCGTAAATAAGGTAATTAATTGTTCGACTTATGGAAATACGGTACCTTTGAAACCATCGCTTCAATTTTGAATAATACTGTAATATATCTTGTGACACAATACTTAATGCTAAAAATTAAATAAAATTAAAAAAAAAATAAAGTAGCCTCTTTTACTAAAAATTACTTAAAAAATAAACTATATGTTTTTTTAATTCTTACTACTTCTTAAATATGAATAATTTTGCTTTGATTTTTTCCCCACATTCATTAGAATATACTACATGAAAACTGTGCATCAATTTAAATATTTTTTAATAAATAACTATAAACTCGAATGGTAAATCCATACACAAAAATATTAAATATACCATGGGAGAATAAGTAAAAAAATTAAAGCTATGTATAAATTAGCTAAAAAGCCTTAGTATTTTTCGAACAAGCAAGTTATAAAAATCTGAATAGGGAGAAAAATCAGTTTTAAGTTTTTATTTGTATGAGTAATTGCGCTGGATCTATTAACAAAATTTACAGTATACACACACATATTTATTACATAACGATACAGTAGTATTATAGGTAAAAATGAGGTATCAAAATATTCACAATTAAAAGAAGCTTTCAGTCAATATTAATAAAGAAAACGATATTTTGACTAATTCTAAGGTACTGTGTTAAGTAATCTACATTATATCACTTCTGTTCTTCCTCGATTTTTTTTTTTTTTTTTTAGAACCTTTAGGAACTGTACTATTATAATGTTTTAAATTCGAAATTCAAAACAACCAGTTAGCAACAAGAAATTACTGATACAGACAAATAAACATTTCAGAAAATATGATTAAATTTACAAATATAAACAATGCGTAGTGAGTCATTTATTTTTGAAAATTCATTCATATTTTTTTTTCGAGCATTGAATATATTAACTCTTGTTGTACTGATATGCGTTTAATGTCATTACACCTATGTACCTATGAATATAGATGCAGTAAAAATATAATAAAAATATTCATTAGGTACATTAGTTAAACTTATTACTTGCTTGCTTTATAATTTGTACTCGCGTCGCAAATTAGTCATGCCTAATAATAATAAACAGTGAAAATCATAGCAATAAATAAAATGTGTCTCATTTCAGCGGAAAAATCAATGAACCATGTTGAAAATTTCCGAAGAAAGAAACGAGATTTTTGAAATACAAGTAGTTTCGGTTTGGTCGAATTTACCATAGCATTTTCACCGAAAACGAAAGTTCAGCGAAACTCAGATTTTGGGTCGCAAAAGAAAACGAAACCGAATTTTCGGCGATTTCTAGCTGAGGCATCGTTTTTGTTTTACCTCATCTGCACACGTAATGTTTTTTGTAAAAGTAATTGGGTTCCTGAAACTGCAATAATTTAAATGAATATAGAATGTTTTTAGAAAGTTCTACAAATAATAGTAATAATAATAATAAGCCGGCACAACTATATAGTCATAAAAAAGGGAAAGAGCCATTACGGTTATACCGATATATTTTTTATGTTACTGAAATGTTTCTATACATTTATAAACCTATAAATTGGCGAATAATATGTGTGGAACATCCTTCCTTTAAGCATAACGTTTTCTAGAATTTAATGATTTGGTATTTTCATCTATTTATTTCCTCATAAGTTTTTTTTTCTTTTTTCAAGGTTAAAAAAAAGGAATTCAAGCTTATTTTGAAACAATAGAGCAGATGTTCCAGAATTTACGACTACCTATTAGGATTCAAAAGATGATGTATACACACATAGACTATTAAAAATCTGCAAAACCAGTCATTCCAGACATTTCATAAAGCCAGAAGTCAAGTAACAAATAAATTATTTTATCTCAGGGGTGTACTTCTAATAAATATAGTTTAAAAAAACTAAAAAACACGCTATTTAAGTTTATCAAACTAAAAAGTGAAAAATAATTCGTACTATAAGCTGAAAACGAAAATAGATGAAAAATACTATATTACTATAAAATCATTGTTATTATAGAAATCAATTAATAAGCAATAAATAAAATTATGGTGAAAAAAAGCGTGGGGTGCTCCATCTATCAGTTCTTAAGAAACACCCAACGCTTTTTTTCCACGATAATTTTATTTATTGCTTATTAATTGATTTCTATAATAACAATGATTTTATAGTAATATAGTATTTTTCATCTATTTTCGTTTTCAGCTTATAGTACGAATTAATTTTCACTTTTTAGTTTGATATACTTAAAAAGCGTGTTTTTTTAGTTTTTTTAAACTATATTTATTTTTCACTTTTTAGTTTGATTACTTTAAAAGCGTGGTGTTTAGTTTTTTTAAACTATATTTATATTTAATACAAAAACCAAATTAATCGGTTGGATAGTTTCAGAGTAATTGGTGAACATACATAGAAAAAAATACATACGCGTCGAATTGATAACTTCCTCTTCCTTTTCTGAAGCCGGTTAAAAATAAAAATTGTAATGCGGAATTTTTTTTAAATTTTACATAGATATAAATAATGCCAGGAGAGGGGTTCGAACCCACAATCTCTTTCGAAAAACAGAGCTTCAATCTGGCGCCTTAGACCGCTCGGCCATGCTGTCTACACTCCATTCAGTGAACGTATTCAACACTTTTAATTAGCGAAAAATCACTAATTTTGTTAGTTTTTGCCTAATTACTAAAAAAGTACTGAACCAATTTCGATGAAACTGAAGTGGTACCAATTCGAGAGCATCGTCTTTCATTTAACACCAAAACCAAGTTAATCGGTTGCATGGTTTCGGAGTAATCGGTGATTATACATAAAATAAGGAGAGTTACAAACTCACAAACATACAGGTGAAGTTAATAAAAGCGTGGTAAAAATAACAAAAGATATACGCTCCAAGCAGAGGGTATACTCTCAAAGTCTGTACATTATATATCTCTTGAGAAACAGAGGGTATACGCTGTTTCTTTAAAAAATCCAGAAGGTATACGTCGTATACCCTCCACTATACCCCTGTTTATCATATAATGAGGCATATCTAGCCATATTTTTAAACATTTTATGGTCAGAGTTAAGAAAAATTTCAATCATGTAAACGTCTAAAAAAGGTCGAATGACTGCGCAATTTGCTGTACATTTTTAACACTGTTACATCATATAAATTTACATATGAAAATCCCTTAACCCTTTCGGGTCTAGTATACTATTAATAGTAAATGTCTTTTAATTGAGTATTATTTTGTTTTAAGAAATACTTTTGCTATTGTTTACATGTAATAATGTTAGTACATGTATTTGCATTTACCTTATGTTTAGATGTTTAGTAATAATATAATAATTATGATTATTTGCTTCATTCTCTTTGCGCCGTTTGCGATTCTTTTATTTTAAACATGTGTTTCGCTCTTTAAATTTAAAATAAAAATTACTTTCCTGAAAGAATCACACTGAAAAAAATGAAATACTCAAAAAATGAGTACATCGTTGTACTCATACTGAATTGAGTATGTTTGGATTAAAAATGATCACATTGCTTTCGCAATTTTGAAACATCATATGTTATTAAATCCAAACTAACGATAATTTTCTTTCCTGTAATGGTTTATTTCATTCATGGTGGCATAAAAGATGCTTATTAATGTAAATATTAAATTACTAGACGCCCTGGCGACCAGTTCGGTCTCCAGATCTTAGGATTTGGCTTTTGACTTTTTCTGTGAAAAGCCTTTAATGATGTCCACTCTTACATTAAGCCAAAATATCGTTGATAATATCTGTGTTGGGTACATCTCCGATCCCTGTCAATCATTATTATTCATTAAAAAAAAAAATTTTCGCCAAATTATTTACCAAACTAATAAATAATGGACGTCAACTGAAGCTGATCTATTCTACAAATCTATTACCCTATTTTTTTCAGTGCTTATTTATTTTTAAAAGCACGCCTCCCTCTTTAATGATGGAGTTCTTATTTAAATTAACAGATAAACTATTAAAACTTCTTTGTCAATACAGAAAAACATGGAGCTAAACATCTCTTTATGAAGTATCAAACATGTATAACGAATCTGAAGTCAAGTGAATGTGACGTCAAGATCATTCAATCTTACTGTGTGAATGATTGCCTCCTTAAATTAATATTTCTTTTCGCTCACTGAAGAACGAATATTTTTTTGTTTACTTAAATGGAAAGAGATACGAACTGTCAAGCTAATTTTAACTGAAGTTATCTCGAAACAAATACATACTTTTAAATACAACTCATTTCTCAAACAATTTTTTATAAAGATTTTTCTAAAAAATTCAATTTTAAGCAGTTTTATTTTTTTTTTAACTTTTGAGTAAAAATGGCTGAACTTATACGTTAGGCGGATAAAAATATCGTCAGCAGCATTTTCCGCCTCGCTAGCTTTTATATTTTGGGTGTGTAAATTAGAAACAGTGCTTGAATATTAAAATAAAATGTTTTTGTATATGTTTTGTAATAGGTACCAAGTAGTACCTATTTTTATTACTATTAAGTATTTACTTTGATATTTTCCCATTATACAGACCTTGGCTTAAAAAAAAAAAAAAAAAAAAAAAAAAAAGAGAGAGAGAGAGAGAGATAAATGGCCTCTTTATGATAAAGAAAGTGCATTTACACAGGAAATAAATAATGCATATAAGAAATAATAAATAGTTTACCAGAAAATACTTTGCCAAATTTATTTTCCCGACAAGCGCCTTTTCGTCAAGTATCCATACTGAGAAAGTACTTTTCTATATTTACTTATTATATTTTAAACCAGATAAAAGAAATACATATAATTTAAACGTGTCTAATATACGTATTTTAAAGTTATGTGTTTTGAAAATCACGTATTTTCAAAGAAGTCAGCGATACCTTCATGTTAAATGTCAATGGAAACCTATTTGGCGAATGAACCATCTGCGCCCAGCTAACACAAAAGTAGCAAAATAACCGCCTTCCTTATAAAAAGTGAAGCGGTCAACCCGGAAGTGTTGATGACAGTCACATGACTTAGGCTTTTATTATATAGATCAAGGCTAACTTATCATAATATAATCATGACTTATCGTAATATATCATGATATTATGATAAGGGGGCCTTGATATAGATGATGATGAAGCGGCTAACCCGGAAGTGTTGATGATAATCACATGACTTAGGCTTTTATTATATAGATGATGATACATAGTATTTTGAAATAATTTGTCATAAAAATATTCGATTTGGTTATTTTGCTAACCTAATAATTTTTGTTATTTTTCTTAATAAACAATCAATTAAACTTTTATTGTTAATAATTTTGAGCAAAAAATAAATGGTTGTATATTTTTACTTTAATTTATAAGTTAAGGGATCAGTTCATAGCAATTTACATTTGAACACAACCATGAAATCAAAAATGAGTATATGTATTTCTCAGTTTTGAATGCATTTGGATCGGAGCTATTTTGAGTATGTGAAGTACTTAAAATTAAATACTTTTTACTCAATTTTTCAGTGCATGTGTAATAAAGCGCAAAATGTATTAGAAGGTTGTAATATAAGATAAATTTTATCGTAATACAGTATTTTCTGAACATCTTTAGAAACTCTTCTTTAACCTATTGTCATCTGAATGTGAATTGAGCAGTACGCAGAACAATAACTTCATTATATTTCAGACAAAATGAAGTATTCGTTAAATACTAATTAATCTATTTGGATAGCTAGTGTCAATGTTAGTAACATAAAAGTAATTTTTTCTAAAAATTAAAAAAATAATTCGGAACCGAAAGGGTTAAAACCATCAAAATAAGTTAACAATGTGCTCCGAGATAATAACGACAATATGGGTAATAACACCAAGTGCTAATGTTACACATAATTATGAAGGAATGCGGAAAAATGTTACAACGGGATTTGCTTTGAAAGGCTCCGATTCATATAATTCACAAACAACAACTAAAAGCTAATTTTTAAATTTGAAACCTTATCGCTGGAATAAGTATGTATGAATCAACGCCCGATCTAACATTTGCTAGGTTAATTTTGTGATGTAAAAACTATGTATTCATTAGTTAGTTTATTACATTTTGTGTAGTATATTTAATGTACTTTCAAAATGTTGTGGGCGATTTTGGATGTGTTCGCCAGGTAGCTTTCAGTTTAAAATAAACTGCACAAAATGTATACTGGGGTAATCAGGCAATCCAGCACTGGTGTTATTATCCCGGTTGATTCTTTTCAGAGGTGAAACTGCATTTTTTGTTTATTTTATTTTTTACGCATGAGAGACGATATTTGTCATTGTTGAAAACTGAAAAGGATAGAGAGAAATTTGTATGTTGTAAATGCTGCAAATTTTTTCATGTCCGAAGCAGAGGCGGATTACCCATTAGGCTGAGTAGGCTGAAGCCTAGGGGCCCAGAAGAAAAGGGGGCCCGGTGCTAAAATTTTCCTTATATAAAGAACAAGAAAATATTTTTTTACACTGGTCGGACATTAATACAAAAGACAAAAGGTGTGCGAAATTCTTTGTCGTAATCTTTTATATTTTAATTATCAATGATTTATGAGTTAATGAATCAAGCATGTGTTTTAATTTTTCCAGTATATACCACTTTGAAGGAGTGAAAGGGGGCCCTCAGAAAGTCAAGCCTAGGGGCCCGGGTGGTAGTTAATCCGTTTCTGGTTCGAAGAATAAAATATCAAATGATTATTATTGTATCCTGATATTGCAACTAATGGTCAGTAAAAGCAATTTGTCAATTTCTAGAACTGCAGAATTTATCTCTTTAGAATTGAACAATTTACTTGCCATTTATTCCATCTTATTTTATGGTTTTGTTTGCATCTTGAATGGCATTATTTTCCACATATGTGGATAATAAAGTCGAATAGCACTGGTCAAGAAATCATACCATTACATTTTATGAATACATATCTGCTAAAATATTATTTCTTGTACTTTTAATAAGGATCCTTAAGGGTGTATTCGAAAAAATATTTTTTCACCCCCAACAGCTCGAAATTTCCTGATACATTTTCAGACTCATTTTTTAAAGAAAAAACATGAAATTTGTTGGGGTGGTTTTTCAAGAGATGTACAAGAAGCCGAGGGATTTCATTTTTCACTCAAATTGTTAGAATTTGATTTTTAAACAGTTATTTTCTCAGTTCGACCATGTCTTTCGTTCCCAGATCTTCTGCTTCGGAAAATTCGATTCAAAACACCATCGTTTATAGCATTTTTTACAAAATTTCTGTTTTTATCAAAAAAAAAAAAAAAAAAAAAAAAAAAAAAAAAAAAAAAACGACAAGTATGGCACATTGTGTAGTTTCTAAATAAGAAAGTTTGCGAGTCTGATGCGTTTGAGAGCAAAAATGAATTTAAAAATAAATCAGAAAATAAGCAGTTTGGATTGGAATACATCCTTAATAATAATAATAATAATAATAATAATAATAATAAAACAATTAAAATCGAAAATATTCCACAACAGCTGGTTTGATATCAACACCAAAAGGCATGCAACGAGGAAAAAAACATTTAAAAGAAGTAAAATATAAATGAGAGTTTATGTAAAAAACTGTTCCATTTGTTTAAAATTATCTTGCAAGTATCTTTACAAAGGTAGTGTAGGCTCTTGACGGAAGTAATCAGCAACATAGCTTTTGATTAAAAGTTTCCGGTTATAATTAGTAGCGCAAGTGCAAAAAGATTCATTTTTGGCCCGAGGTCACAACCTGCTCTCAGGCAATAGATAAAACATTTGTACTCTGCTAATCCAAATGATTAATTGGCAAATTACTTGTCTGGACTGATACAACCAACCTCTTAAAGTCACCTTTAGACAAGAAGTCCTGTTCATGTTTGAATTCCCTAATAAGTGAAAAGCTGTGTGCTATGTAATTATGATTACAAATATACACAAACATTTATTAATATTCATCAAGTCTTACTACTTATTATACTAAATTACACTTACTTATTACTTATACAAAGCAAGGACATTAAAGATAAATTCCGCAATCGGTAATCGCTACCATATATTACGGCTGCATAACACTTAAGGCATTAATTTCAGTTTCTTAGGTGTCTTATTAGCTATTACGAGTTACAAGTCATTATAGAGCGACTATTTCGGATTGACCGAGGTCAAAGTCATTTTAAATAATTTATGCTTATTCAAACTCGTGGTGATAATGGCGGTGCGGGTTAAAGAACCTTGTATGTGCGTATCGAAACAAATGATTTAAGCGCTTTATTAAACGGCTAATGCAAGGTGGATACATTATTAAACTTCATTACTGCAAACAACTAAATGAAACATGACTATTTTCTAATGGATTGAAACGCTTAAGGGGCTACTTTAGCCACAAAAGACATACACAAACTAATAATAGACCTGTGGGAGAGTTCTTCCGAAATAACTCGTTTGTATTTCAATATTTAAAAGTATTTCTGTTTAATTTAGATGACTTTGATCCATCTCTAAATTGGATGTTTTTTGCTTTTAGGTAGATTTCGTAAGAAATATTACCTATTACATTCTCCTCTACATTCCAATTTCTGAACGGCACCTTTATAGAACTTATTTTAATTCATCGTCACCACTTTTGACAAACCTCATTGGGGAAACACCTAATGGGGCACTTTTTACCTTTCTTAAACATGCTGGATTTTACTTTGAAATATAATTTTTTAATTTCTATGACTTTGAAACCCTGAACAACATCTGGATGGGACTCCATTCAGAGTGCACTTTCTATTTGCCTACTTTTACTTCCATATCTAATGATTTACAATTTAAATTCTACTTTTATATATTTGCTTGACTGTATCTGGATGGGAAACCCCCATCCAGATATTTTGGTGCTTTCTCTTTTTTACTCTTGCATTTTTGTCTTTGGTTTGGCGCAGCATGACCCACAAGGGATTTTGCGCCATAAAAACTTATACAACCAACCAACCAACCAACCAATTTCTGAGCACTTTTTTGCAGATATACACCGGTCATGATATCTAGAACCCCAAAACCACCCTCAGTCAAAAACTGTATCTATTTGTCTAATATTTAACTAACCTTCTATCCCAGTCTTCCATGTTTTCACAGCTTTGGGTTTCCACCCTAAGTAAAGCAAAATGATAAACCTACTAGTCAACCACTGAAATTAGATTTTTAGGAATTTTTCACAAAGATAGGACTTGACAGACAACTGCATTTAAATAGGCTAATCAAGTTCTATCTAATCCTGGAATTTCAGTTTCTAACTCGATAATTTGTTTGTCTGTGCAGCCACCTCCCGGTGTTTATAGAAGATCAGTACCTTTTGCTCTGCTCAACAAAAGCAAAATGTTTTGACACATTTACGAATCCATAATTTAACGAAAAGTTGTGAAATTCGAAAGCCTGACAATGGAAGCGATTTGGAATCGAACTGAATTTTCCAATTTTGATCAATAAATTATCTATTGAGTTATAACCGATTTCGATCACGTGACAAAGATGTTTCTCACGTGACCAGTTCGAGTGGTTATTTTTCTTTCGCGCGGAAATTCCATTGAAAACTCCCACTTTGACACTATTTTCTAAAAGAACAATTGTGTTTGAAAAAAAAAATGAATCCAATTAGATCTTGTTGGTTTCTGAGCACCAACACCTATTAGTTTCCTGCATTACCGAAAATAAATAAATTAAAACTTATCTCAAAAACTCCTTTTTGATTTAAGAACAGCTCTAATACAAAATTGCATTATCTTACTGAGGTGTAAACCATTGCTGAGAAAAGTAAAATCAGTCTGGGTATTAACCCTTTATCTACCGACGGTGCTTATAAGTAGCATAAAAATTACTTATTATAAAATTCCTTTAATACGTCAATTAGTCGTAATACTATGTATAATGAGTTACAGATACATCAGTTTATTTTGTTCGAAAAACATTATTGGTTACACACAACAAAAATATTTTTAAAAAGATATATATATATATATATATATATATATATATATTTTTTTTTTTTTTTTTTTTTTTTTTGCCTTTTTATCTTTTTAGCTTTCTTGGCGCTGAGTGAGGGGGATGGGGATTTTTCAATGCGGAAATATTTCTGTATTTATATTGTAAGAACATCATATTTCTACATTTTATAATTCTACAAAATGCTAAGAAACAATTTAAAATAAAAGATTTGAATGGGGTTATAAATATTGCACAAAATCGTTGTAAATTTCAAAATTAATCAATCCTTCTAAATCCTCGAATCCTTCTAAAATCCATCAAAAATTTATTAAATGATTATGTAAGTCTTTTAATTTAGTTTAAACAATTTATGTAAAATTCTTTAGAATGTAAAATTTTCATGAATTCATAATGAGGTAGATAAAGGGTTAATGTTAACTATTAATCATTTGAAAATCCCATATGATAAAACGTGGAAAGTGACACAATCAGTCCTTTTGAGTAAATGAACTGCAAATCTTCATTAAAATAGCAAATAAAGCCTTTGTGCAAAATTGTTTAAAGATAGAAAAACAACGATTATAAATGCACAAATAACGTATGAAAAGGTAGCAAACAGCTGAAATACAGAGCAAACTGAGCTCCTTTAGCTCAGTTTTGCTTTTTCTAGCTTGCTGAGTTTTGCACTGATGAAGAATCTCGATAGTAGAGTCGAAACAGCTGTTTGCTACCTTTTCATACATTATTTGTGCATTTATAATCGTTGGTTTTCTATCTTTAAATTCCAAATCTTCATTTGGGTCTATTGTCAAATGCTTTTTTTAACCATTGAAACTTGTGTGGATATTAGGGTTTGTTTATTCAAACAGTAATTTAACACATGGTTATATTGCTCAGTCCTGGAGGCAAATCTTACGAGGGACCACAAAAACTAGTTTTATATTATTATGTTAGCATCATCAAAGATGTCTGTACATAGATGCTTGTGACATGCATGCATTTATTTAAAAGTCTAGAAGTAATTTTAGCATTTCTGGAAGGTTCTAAATTCATCTAAAGGGTGTTTTTTACTGTCTTGTACAGGCTGCATCAGGACTGAGGAGATCATCTTCAACCATTAGTGTCCAGTGTAAATAGATGCTCCAAATGCTCTGGACACCAGTATTTTTAACTAATTGTCTTCGCCTTATATAATGGCCCAATAATCTGCGATCAAATTTGGCGAAATAAACTGTAAGATATTAGTGGTGTCCAGATTTACGAGGGACACCTGACAACACTAATGGTGAGTCAAAATCGCCTCTCTAGTGCAAAAGGTTAATTATGTCAAACCTGCCTCGGTAATCTTTGTATTAATAGTTAATAGCAATACTACTAATAAATACTAAAACAATATATTGAAGTATTTTTATAAAGTTTCACAAGAACATTTTACAAAGTAAGAAACTCTAGAAAAACATTAAGGTTCTCGTTGAACATCGCTGATATAACGTGATAAATTATGCATAATCCTTAGACAAGTTTCTTGTTTTTTCGAATGTTTCTCATTATTTTCCGCTGTGTTAAACCCAATAATCTTTCACAATTGCGTTTTTTGACATATTAGCCTTTAAGCGACGGTAAATTTCTTGCCTCAAATTTGCTTCGAGACAGACATGCAGGCAGCAAGCAATATCTGATATTTGATAATCTTTTCAAGATATCGCACGAGAAAACTTGTGTACAAGAAAAAAAAATCGTGTTCGAAAAATAATTTTTTTTTTCTTTTCAGTCTGACTAATGAATAAGTTTTCATGCATTCGGAATTCTTACACGAATATGTGAATTTACATGTAAAAAGAAACATCGATTTTTATGATATATTTTTTGTGAGAAATATTTCAATAAATTTGAATATTTCGACAAAAAGTTAAAAGTTGGGTATTGTGATGTAAATCGAGTTTCCAAGAAAATCAGCAATGAAGGTTGCTAAGAAAGGCTTTGAAAAAATGCGAAATATATTACGGAAAATGAAAAAGAAATTTTTATTACGAAGAAAGAAAGAAAAATTATTTTTTTTAAAGCACAGATTGAATAAATAAAAATCACACATAAACAGACATGCAATTTATAGAGGACGTCTATAAAAGACATAGCAAGGGTGTATTATAACTAAGAATCGTCCGAAACAGGATTTTATGACCGAAACCGAATTTTGGTGATCTTAATATTTTCGGCCGAAAAGGGAAAATTCCAAGGTATTTTTTAAGTAATTTATGCATTCATATAAATATACATATTTATCAATTTATTATACGCATTGAGAAAAAATGCATACTTATTAACTAATTACTATATGTATTTATTAAACATACATAATGATTAATTAATTAGATGTGTATCCCAATTTGGCTGTCTGTTCTTTAGATCTAAAACTTTTTATTTCTAATTTCGGCTTAAATTAATAAAAAATTTATACATGTATATGCTTTTTTAAAGGTGTTTCCTAAAATACCTTCCATGCCAAATTAATTTTTCATATAATACATCAGTTTAAACCGCATCATTACAATTTCTCAAAATTTCCAACCAACCAAAGTCATTAATTTAACAGGCAATGCAATACCATCATTTAACCAATAGAAATCGTGAAAATCCAATAAATATTTGTAGTAATTTGAATAATATTAGCAGCATTGACGAGTTTTCATGTATGTCGAATTTAGGAAATTCCGCTCGAATAAAAGAGGGTTTTGAAATGACACTGTTCTTCTCATAAATACAGAAGTTAATCTTACAATGGGTGCGATTAACCTAAACCTGGACTCCAGTTAGATGCGCTGAAGCTAATCAGATAAGACAGACAGACAGGGTCATAGCTAGAAGTGAACTATAGGGGGGGGGGGAGGGCTCAAGATAATGTTGGGGGGGGGCTCATATGTATATTTTTTCTCCTTCTCTCTGACGCAGAAAGATAAATTAGTGCATATTCACATTGTAAGTACTATGTTTCTTGTTAAATTGTTGCAATAACTTAATTTCATACAAATAAAAGTATATGATGATGAAAATTTTGACTGTATAACTGGTGCAAAACTAAAAATCATGTTAGCTTCATGTGTGCAAATAAGATGCGCGAGTGTTAAAACACCTATTTTAGTTATAATTTAATATTTCTGCAAAAATGTAAAAGGCCTCAAAATAAACTGAAAAAGGCCTCAAAACTAAACTAAAAAAAGGCCTCAAAACTAAACTTTTGAAAACAATTTCATTTGGATTTTCGGAACAGAAAGTCATTTAGTGACCTTCGTATCTTTTCTAGGGGAGGCTCAAAATGTTTTAGGGGTGGGGGTGAGCCCCCCTAGCACCCCTTGCTACAGCTGTGGCTCTGAGTGCGATTAGCCTGAACTTGGACTTCAGTAAGGTCTGCTCAAGCTAATCAGACAGACAGACAGCAAGAAAAAGATTTATAAACATTGTGTTTAAATCGCGAATAATAGATTTTTTCAACGATGAAAAAGATTATTTAAAAGTATCTTTTTCCTCGTCCTCAGAATCAAATAGGTTTATATTTCAATAACCGAATGGCCTTGTCACTAGCCTACCAATTTCAGCCGACTGAGTAGGTTGACATGCGTGGTGAGCAGATCAAATTAGATCATTACGTTGTTGAATCCACTAATGTCACTTCCGGTTAATTCGAAAAGCATTAATACTGGCGAGAACGTTGCTCTTCATTGTCAGAAAAAAAAGGGGGAAGAATAGATTAAAAAGAAAAGAGAGAGAGAGATTTTTAGTTTTCTTCCTCATTGTCTCGGTGAAATTACGCCAGTTCTTTATTCGCCTTCAAAGGAACCGGATTTCTGTCTTAACATCGAACTATGACTCAGTATACAATGCAACATTAGTATAGTTATACGCATATTATTAAGAAAAAATAAATTATCGTCATTGTTCGGTGCCGAAATTTACTCGTATAAATGCGCTTTTTTTTTAATGTAAAAAAGAATGAGTCTTAATGAAACATTATTTTTTAAACGAGTTTCTTTTTAATGCAGGATGGGAGGTGAACTCAAGTCATAGAAAGGTCACTGAAGAAAACAAATGTAATTAATAAAAACTGAATTAGATGTGAAAGGTAAATGTAAATACAGTCGAGATCATTTAAGGTTGTTCTCTAGTGTCTAATTCAAATTTGAGACCCAAGAACACAAAAATTCCATTTGACGCCAATTAGCAATCTGACCTGAACCTTACCATATACATTTTCGTCGACATGCAACCCGACCAGAACACGATATATTTCAACCCGACACTGGCCCGAATCTGAAATATTTCAGACCGCTACTTAAACCGAATCCGAAATTAAAAGAAAGGAAATGCAGGTATGCAATCTACACTTATAGCTCTCATACCAATTTTATTTTTTATGTACAAAAATGGACATATCTATATTCTTTAATGTTCTAACGTTAACACAGTAAAAACTCTGAAAAAAAAGACAACTAGAAATAGTAACGTAGAGTTTTACATCGAATCGGGTTACTTCAAATTTTCTTTTTTCGAGTACAATTGACTCTAATTTTTTTTCTTTCTTTCTGCGGGGTGTGGATCACTTTAGAATGATTACTGCAAGTCATATTTTAGCTTTTTGCAAGTCAAATAGTTGAAATTTTTACAAAATGTTTCACAGAGCTTCAGATGGTAACATATCCTGATTACTGCACAGACCAACCAGGCCCTGACCGTGCGCCTACTGTGGATGGGCGCCGTAAAATGAGTAAAATAATTTAGAAACAAATTACTAAAATTAATGTTTTTTTTTTTTTTTTTTTTTTTTTTTTTTTTGTAATTTGCTCTAACACAAAGAAAAAAACAGATAGAGGGAGGGAGAAAATTTTTTAACTTGGAAACTGCATTGTAATATACGTAATAACTTCCAAATATTCTCTAAAGTTAATTCTAGCTATTGTTTTGATTTTGAGGGGCCTTCAAAAAGATCATACGCTTTGGGTACCAGACCAGTTAATCGGGCTCAGGATGGAAATTAATGTACATTTGAAATGATTGAGCTTACATTTAATTAACTACTTAAGAAATAAAATGTTTATAGGAAATCTGATCGTAAATTATTCTTTCTTTAAAATACATTAACAACTGGTTTTCTTAATCTCTCGTTTTTCTTTGGTGATATTTTCTTAAAATATCACCAAATGAAATCCATCAACAAGATAATCGATTTTAAGTTTAAAAATTTGCGCATGTTTTTTGTTCATATATGCCGCAAGGTTTTTTACTAAATTTAATGCCAGTTTCAGAAATTTGGCAAAATATAGTAGAAATAATATGGTGCATTTGGAATGTAAACATATTAAATATTTGAGAAAATATGAACAGCTTTATGAAATATTTTTTTATCTGCGCATGCGTGCACGATATATATATATATATGTGTGTGTGTGTGTGTATCTTTCATAATTTAATAATCAAACTTATGCAACAACTCATAGAAAAAAAGCCAGTCAAATATCGTGAAAATTCAGAATGATTTTTAGTAGTTGCGTATAAAAACAGCTAAATGATAAGCGGTTTTCTATAAATTGTCCCGTTTTTAATTATTATTTTTTAATATTCACTTTTTATTGATGATTTAGTTATTCTTAGAAAACCACCAAAACAATCCTATTCCAAGAAAAAGAAAGAAACACCAAAATCTAAACATTTCTTCTAAATCTTTTCGCTGATATTCATTAAGTAGCAATTCCTTTGCTGAAAACCAGATAATAAAAAATAACAATTTCTGTAAAATCTCTTACTATTTAAAATAGACCAGGAAGCGGCAGCACAGACAATTACCTCATCGAGTTCATGGCTAAAATTCCACAATTTGTTAAAACAAGGTTTGCATGTTAAAACGCAACCGGTCTGCGATATCGGTTTGGTCAACTGGTCTAGGTGGGAAATACCTGAAACCCTGATTTTAGAGGTTGATTCATAAGTTTGTCCATTGTGTTTTCCTGCACCCAAAAATATGAAAACATGGAGAACTGGGAGCAGGAAAACACAATAGTAAACCTACAAGTCCACCGCTAAAATTGGGCTTTTCAGCAAGATATGGACTTGGTAGACCGATTGCGTTTTAATATGCGAAGCGAGTTTAGGTAATTCTGGAATTTCAATCGTGAAACCGATGAGGTGATTATCTGTACTGCCGCCTCCCGGTCAAGAAGTTTTTGGAGAGGAACTATAAAGTCGCTCACTATATTTCCGATATCTTTCTAGGTTTTAACGATTGGCTTTTTTTTTTTTTTTTTTTTTTTTTTTTTTGCTTTATAGAGTTCAATATTAAATTATGAGGGAAAAAAGTATCGTGCACGCAGGCATAAATAAAATATAAATGAAATGAAATCTTGGACTTACGCTGTAAACATTATAAGATAAAAACAAAAATTATTACTTATCAGCGTAAAAAACAATTTATTATAGATTAAAAATTCCTAACGTTTCGAACTCAATCTAATGAGTCATCTTCAGAGGTATATTTTTAAAGGAGAAATAATTTACATTAAAAACAGATTGGCATACTATAAATTGACAAAAATTATTTTTGTAATTTTTGTCAATTTATAGTATGCCAATCTGTTTTTAATGTAAATTATTTCTCCTTTAAAAATATACCTCTGAAGATGACTCATTAGATTGAGTTCGAAACGTTAGGAATTTTTAATCTATAATAAATTGTTTTTTACGCTGATAAGTAATAATTTTTGTTTTTATCTTATAAATAAAATATATTTCATATAACTGCTTATATTTCTTCAGACATTTAATGTTACATTCAAATTGCACTATATTCTATCTATTACATTTTGTTAAATTCTCTAGAACTGGTGGTAAATTTGCTAAAAACCCTGCATTATGTAAACAAAAAACATGCAAGAAATTTTTGAACTTTTTAGAAAAAAAAAATCGACCTATCTCTATGAATATACGTTCTATTCCTCCACAAATAAATACATATATTGAATAATGTCCACATATTCGTAAGTTACAGTGATAGATCGTTTCATGCATTTTAATTTACAGGGTAATCCCAAACATTATAATTATTCTTTGACTTTATTTATTTATTTATTTATTTGGACCCTTATCTGTCCTTCTGTTTAAATCGTCGTTGGATAAACATGAAGTGGAATAATCCTGAACAGGAATCAGCTGCTTACAGCCAAGGTTAATTGTCCCAGATCGTTGAAATTCAAGATTTTTTTTTCCCCCATTTTGCATAAAAATATAAGCCATGTGAAATGATTATCGTTGTCGAGAAATTTTGATGTTCTCATCTTCCTCCAGAAAACTCCCACAAATATGTCTTTAAATACTCGAAGAAATGTCTAAAATTGGACATTTTGAGTGATTAATATCCATAGGTATGTACAGATATTATGTAAAATTATTGACAAGTTTATGGAGAAATACCAGAATTTTATACAAATCAATGTGGGTTTTTTCCTTATTTCTTATGTTAAGTAAAATGGCTTATTACAACTGAAGTCCAAGGCGCTTTTTTTGTGTTTATTTATTATGTGTATCGTACTTTTTAATGTTGTTTTATTACAGACCACCAACATTATATCTTTTTTAATTTCGCAATGCTACTAACTACTCGCTGTTTCGAAATTAGCGTAGGATTTTCAAATTCTGGCCTTATTTATTTTATTTTTTTTTAACCTTTACAACTCTGATAGCGATTAGTTATTACGCAGTTGTAACATTTATTTTTTCTTTTATCTAACATTGTCATATATAAATGATAAGAATTAACAAAATTTCCTTCTATAACCTTATGTCTATTTATATCGAGGTCAAAACGTGCACGTTCAATGATAATTAGTAAAACTGTAAAATTTTTTGACTAAATAATTAATTTCATGGTGTCATTATCTTTTAGTTTTCTTTTGAGTTGTAGTAGTTTCGGTAATCATACAAAAATAACCACTCTGTATTCAATGCAAATATTAAATCAATTAAAAACAGAAATTGCGAAAAATGTAATTTTTTATGGTTTCTGTTTGTATATCCATGCAATTTTTTACTAATCATTTGAACCTCTCATGAAACTTATAGTGTTTAAACAAATTCTTTTGGTTCTTACTTTTTCATACCTGTTTTTACTTAGAGTTTTTTTAATATAACGAATATTGGAATAAGCTGCTTGCAGCGATGGTTAACTCTCCCAGATTGTTGAAGTTCAAGACACTTTTTCCTATTTTGTATAACGATATAAACCATATGAAATGATTCTTGTTGTCGAAAAATTTTAATGTTCTCATCCCCCCTAGCTTATCTTGTTGTCATCATCTCTTTAATAAAATTTGTTACTAAAAACAACTTTAATCTCAAATCTCCCGCGTATTAGTAAGAACCTGGACTAATTTTCTCTTTTCCTCCAGAAAAATTCGACAAATATAGCTTTAAGTAATTGAACAAAATTTTTAAAATTGAAAGTTTTCGGTGATTAATTAGCCGTATAGCGTATATGTATGTACAGTTGGCAAAAAAAGTATTTGTACACTCTAAAATTTTTAATTTTTAACTAAATAAAAACAGATATTTTGTCAAAAATAGTTTTAATACAGTCTGCTTACCGTTCGTTTTAAATTACACAACAGAAAATTTCGATAAAGATGTAAAATAATTTTCTAATAGGAAAAGTTTAAAAATTTCTTGCAAAAAAAGTATTTGTACATTTCTCCATCCTGATATGTACTGTGTTTTATTGTGTTTATGGTTCAAAGGACTACTTTTACAGAAGCTGTTAATAATTTTTAAGTTCATATTATATTTGTCTGACATTTAATCTAATTTGCTCTTGAAGTAATTGAGTATAGAACCTAAAACTAGAGAGACTCTAGATATATGAAATCCTATGATTGAGCATAATAAAAATTTAAATTCGCAACAAGAATTTGTAAAAGCTATTAAATTACCATTTACAACTATTGTATGTATAGTGAGAGACTATGAATAAATTAAAAGCATCGAAATTCAATGAAAACCAGGACTTTTTAGCAAACTAACAATGAGGGAAAAAGGGAGTGTTGTTAAAAAAGCTTCAAAAAATCCTATACGTTCGGTTAAAAAATTTGCTGGAGACCTTGCAACATCTTCTCGCATCAGAGTAATACCTAAAATAATAAGAAATATTCTTCTCAATGCAGACTTAAAAGGAAGAACCTCAAGGAAATATCCATTCATCAGCGAAACAAATAGGCGAAAACGCATAGTATTCGCTTTCGTATACAGAAATAAATCATTGGATTTTTGAAAAACAGTAATTTTTTCTGATGAGGGAAAATTCGGAATTTTCTTACCATTAAGCATTCGAAAAAAATTGGCGTAAAAATAAAACTGTTCTAGATTCAAAACGTATACTTCAAACTATCAAGCATGTTGGGGGGAATATTATAGTTTTCGGGTGTATAGCTTCTAATGGAGCAGGACATTTAAAATTTATTGACAATGGAAGGACAGGTTTAACATACATTAATGTGTCGCGCCATAATTTATTAAACTGTGCCAAGAAATTATGCATAGAGGAAGCTTTTCACTTTCTGCAGGATAACGACCAAAGCATACTGCTGTGATCATCAGCACATGCTTACGACAATACTCAAAGACGACTGGTAACTCCTCTAAAATCTCTAGACTTGAATCCAATAGAAAATTTGCAGATGCTATATGATGCAAAAATCCGAAAAAAAAAATATGTATCAGTAAAAAACAGTTTTAAAGAAGCTCTTATTGTGTCATGGAATAACATTAACCAGACCGCTACCAAAAAGTTGGTGGAATCTATGTCACACCATCTAGAAGTAGTCATAAACGATAAATGAATTCGCACAAAATAATAATTTGTATCCTTTTACTAAATTTTCATTAATTATATTACATTAATAAAGTGTACAAATACTTTTTTTGCATTATATTTTTGTATATTTGTTTATTATAATGTAAAAAATCGATTCGTTTAATTTTGTTTTTGCTTCTATAATATTATAATGCATTAAATTAATGTATTACAGTATTTTTTGCTTAAATATTTTGTTTAATTTCATTATAATTTAAAAAAATGAAGTGTACAAATAATTTTTTTGCCAAATGTACATGTATGTATAGCGTATATGTATGTATCATGTAAAATTATTGACGAGTTTATGGAAAGTACCAGAATTTTATACGAATCAATGAGGATTTTTTTCTTCTTATGTTAATTGCAACTGATGTTCATAGTGTTTTTTATTTATTTAATTATTTATTATGTGCATCGTACTTTTTAGCGTGATGTTATAACTTGCACAGATCAATTAGACCCACATTATATCTTTTAAATTTCGTAATGCTTCTAACTATACTCATTGTCTCGAAATTAGCGTAGGATTTTCAAACTCTGGCCTTAATTTTTTTTTAAGCCTTACAGCTTGGTTAACGATAGCTATTACGCAGTAATAACATTTATTTTTTTTTTCTTTTATCTAACATTGTTAGATATAAGTGATAAGTATTGACAAAATTTCCTTTTATAACCTTATGCCTGTTTCTATCGAGGTCGAAACGTGCATATTCAACGATAATTAGTAAAACAGTATTTTTTTTTCTACTGAATAATTAATTTCATGGTGCCATTATCTTTTATTTTTCTTTTAACTTGTAATAGTTTTAATAATCTTACAAAAATAGCCACTCTGTTATCAATGTAAATACGATATCCATTAAAAACAAAAATTTCGAAAAATGAAAAGTACTATTTTTAGTGCATAAGAAGTAACTTTGACTCTTTAAAGACTCCTCTTGAAACTTTTAATTTTCATTAGTCTCTCTTTTTATTAAGTTAAAAGGATAGTTATAACTACCCCATCAAAAACTCACAATCACAAAAGTTTGAGGTGATTAAGAAAGACCACTCGTGGGGAAATTATGAACACTCTATTTCCTCTTTATTCTTACCTACACACATTTTTTTATTTTTTTTTTAATTTTTTTTTAATTTTTTTTTTAGGGGGGGGGGGGTTGTAGTTAAGACTATTAGAATGCCAAACTGAAAAAAACTGTTTATGAAAAATTTGGTAAATTTTGTTCAAATTGCTATTTCGATCTAAATAATGCTTCGGATTAGTCATAAAAATATCTAAAATGAAAAATACATTATGAAATTAATATCTAAGTGTGAGACAAAATTTTATCCTGCACAATTTTCTTTATTATGACTGTAGTCTCTATTATCCCCTGGTCCTAAATACCTCACCTGACCTAGTTTTTGCGGTTAAAGTTTTCCTATATCCATGCAATTTTTTAAGAATCATTTACCTCACATGAACCTTATGATGTTTAAACAAATTCTCTCATTTCCTATTTTTTCATATCTGTTTATTTTTTAATATAATCAATTTTGGAATTAGCTGCTTACATCTAAAGTTAACTCTCCCTGGTTGTTGAAATTCAAAAAAATTTCCCCGTTTTGTATAAAGATATACACCACATGAAATGATTCTCGTTGTCGAGAAATTTTAATGTTCTCATCACCCCTAGCTTATCTTGCTGTCATCATCTTTGACAAAGTCAGTTACTAAATTCCAACAACTTTAATCTCAAATCCCCCAGCTTGTTAGTAAGAACCTGATTAACGTCTCTTTTGTTTTATTTTTCCACAATCTGTTACCTCTTCGGGTTAAAAATAACACTAAAAAATAAAAGATGGTACGATGAACCAAATAAGTCTTTTTCTGATTCCTCTGAGAAACCGGACAAAAACACTGAGCAAGTAACCATGGAGAAAAAAAATTGTTGTTCAGACCTTAAAAAGCAGAAGAGCGTGTATTGAAAACTATATATTTTCATAGAGGTGACCCTTGGCTTATCAATGGGACTATTACACAAGTAGATAGTATAGCATTAAGACGATGTGGTCGGACCGGTATGAGTTCAGAAGTGGTTTTGCAAGGTGAATGAATAAGAATAAGCGTATTTTCTTTTTATTACAATTGCAATTAGTGACTTTTCAAGTTTGGCAATAACGTTTTTAGTTTGCTGTTTAAAAGACAAAAAAAAAAAAAAAAAAAAAAAAAGAAAGAAAAGAAAAGAAAAGTTTTTTAAACTGTTTTGAAACTGTTTTTTAAACTGAAGACTGTTTTTTAAATAAATATAAAACATCTGTGTACATGCAGTTATCTAAACCGATTTTAAATATAAATAGACAATTGGCTAAATAGTCGAATACATATATATATTTTAATGCGAAAAAAACCGTAGAATTTCGCCTGTAAAACAAATATTTGTCTCAAAATAGTAGATTCTGAATATTTATTTACTTATTATTTCCACTTTTTTTTTGTCAAAAGCTAAGCAATGCTCATCTATATAGATGGCCGCTGGTCCAATATATTCAAGTTTAATGTGATATACTCCTAGGTCAAAAAAAAATTTTACATTTTTTTTTTTTTTTTTTTTTTTTTTTTTTTGTCAACAGTTCCTTGTAATCATAACAGTTTATTTTTTGCTACATCATTTTAGGGATAAATATAGTGCCTGATATTTTTTTTTTTTTTCTATTCCATCCATTTTAATAAGGCTATTATGATTAATTTTTAATGTTTTTCTTCATTTTATTTTGGTTTTATATGTGTTGGTAACCCATAATTCGTATTATTTTGATTTTTCATGATTCGACGATGAAATTACACACTTTTTTGTAGTTAGATAGAATTTGGGTCTGACGAATCTACTGTGGCTCTATAAATTTCGAATATTTTCCTTTTAATTAATTTTTCATTCATTACTTTCTGTTCTCCGAGTTCTAATTATTATTTTGATACATTTATTGAAGAATAATGAGTTACATATGCATATACGTTTGCATGCAATGCAAAATTAAGCTGTAGTTCGTTTGTTGTTTATTTATCATGCTTGAATCGACATTTAATCTGTTATCTGTAATTGAAAGTTTTCGAACATATATACATATATACACACAGCTTTTTTTTTTTTTTTAATTTCTTTTTTTTTGAGTAAAACAGAATTTTGATTAACTGTTCAAGATAGTAGTTATGATTTAAAATTAACCTTAATTCTTGAAAGTTCCATTTTTCTTTTTCTTTGAAATTTAAAGTTTGTTTGGAAAATAATCTTAAAATTGAACAAGTGGAAAAAAAATTATTTTCGTTCCTCTCCATTATCATTATCCAAAACACAATCTAAATGTAGTTTCATTCAAACACAATGAGAAATATATCATAAAAGATAGATTAAAATGGAACCCAAAATAAAATGCGTAATTTTAACAACGATTCTATATAATTATCTTTCGCCATTCAAATGTTCCTACTTTCATAACATCTAGATAGTTACTGCAGAATAATATAAGGATTTAAGAAAAATTGCTTTGAGTTCTAAATACCTGTTTTGCACTCATTAAAGTAATGAAGGGTTTTGTTGCATCTACATTTGCAATGCACAGTTAAACTTTAGTTCGTTATTCATTGATTTATCAGATATTTGAATCGATATGTAGTTTGTGATCTAGCACTACAAGTAATTTTAATATATTTCTGCATGAATTAGAATTTATATTAACAACAAAAGATTTATACTTGTGTTAACCTTTTCAGAACCAAAGCACCTCCATTGAAAGAATGTTCAGATAAATAAATGACACCGAAATTTAAAAACAGATTTTTTTTTTTTTTTTTTTTTTTTTTTTAATAAGAAAAAAGGCTATATTTCAATGCATAAAATGGAGCCTGAAATAAAATGCTTAATTTTAACGTTTCTATGTAATTATTCTTCGCCATTCAAGTGTATCTATTTCCGTAACATCTTAGATAATTACTGGAGAATAATGTAGGATTTAAGAAAAATTGCTTTATGATCTCTGAGTTCTAAATACAGTAAAACCCCGATAATTCGGATTAATTGGGAACAGACCAGATCCGGATTATCAAAAATACGGATTATCCGGAGAATTAAGAAAAAATGAAATAAAATAAAACATACTTACAGAAAATCACCTTTATGTTAAACTTATTGAATATTTACAGACTATAAAAATGTTCACTTTGTTTAATTCTCCCAAAATGATTTCAGAAAAAGTTTTTTTTAATTCAGAATATGACGATGAAACAAGTTAATGTTGTGGAAAATAGCCAATCGCTTCTCAAACTTGAAAAAAAAAAAATGACCAAAACGATCAGGATTATCCGGAGATCCGGATTAACGGAATCCGAATTAGTGGGGTTCTACTCTACTTGTTTTGCAGTGTCAATAAAACGATGATGGGTTCTGTTGTATCTACGTTTGTAATGCACAATTAAGCTTTGATTCGTTATTCGTTTATTTATCATATACTTGAATCTATATTTAGTTTGTGATTTAGCACTATAGGTTATTTGAATATCTTTCTTCATGAAATAGAATTTAGATTAACAACTAAAAACTTATACTTGTGTTAACCTTTTCTGAGGCAAAGCACCTCCATTGAAATAATGTTTAAATGAATGAATGGCACCGGAATTTAAAAACATATTTATTTTGGAATAAGAAAAGACTATATTTCACATATAAAATAAACAAAAAAAAAAAAAAAAATAACCTAATTTCTAGTGCGATCGTAGCATTTTGAAATTTTTCTTTCTTTGAGTTCTAAAAATCTGTTTTGCGCTCAGTAAAGTAATGAAGGGTTCTGTTTCTTCTACGTTTGCAATGCACAATTAAACTTTAATTCATTATTCCTTTATTTATCACATATTTGAATCGATATATAGTTTGTGATCGAACACTACAAGTATTTTAATATATTTCTGCATGAAGTAGAACTCAGATTAACAATTAAAAATTTATGCTTTTATTAACCCTTTCAGGAACAAAGTAGCTCCATTGCCAAAATGTTCAAATGAATGAATGTTTCGGGAATTAAAAATACATATATTTTGGATTAAGAAAAATGCTACACTGCACATTCTCAAACACAAAAATAAACACATTTCGGAACATTTTTTGTCCCCAAATTCACAACACATTAAGGGTCTTGTGAAGCGTTTTTTGTGTTGTGATTTTGTTCATAAGACGCCACACTAGTCACTGATAAATACCCGAATGATAATGTTAAGTCTATACGGGCGTTATTTTCAAATATCTCGCTCAAATTTTAATATTTTTACATGATTTTTTTTTTCATAGGATAGTCCTCAACTATACCAGGCAAGTTTTTACCTATTCGATTTTGGTTATACATTAATATTTTTTTATATTAGGATAGTTTCAATTTCCTAACCGGGTCAAACCGCTTCTGAAAGTTACAGTATTAAAAAAAATCTGAAACCAAAATAGAAAAAGTAAAAACTTGCCCGGTTGTAGATAGTCCTCAACTAGAGTAACATCCCCAGTAATTGGCATGCACCAGTGTTTGGCACATCCTACAAAAATGTCCTAAAATAAGATTTATATCCTGTCTTATATGCTCATTTACTATTTACAGATTATAACTTTGATTTACGCTACTAAATAACAATAGTGCCTAGGAAAGAGAAACAATTATGGCGTGCATCAAATTAGCCATTTTTGTTGCAAATGCTTCTTCTCTGGCTTAAGAAAGACATGCATTTCAATTTATTATTATCTGATTTATAGTACATTTAAATTTTAATTGACAACAGTTTTGTTTAGTTGAAAAGGGTTACCTTAATTGTGTAAAAGTCTAAGTGCCAATTATTGGTGATTACAGTAACTTTTTATAAATATACTTTAACGGGCAAAATAGATGCACTCTTTGATTTAAAAATATTTGCAAGTAAATATTTCAATTTCTTGGTAATGAAAATAGAAGTAAGTTTAAAGACAAATCCTTAATGTGCCAATTACTGGGGATGTTACCCTATCCTAACCCCCCCCCCCCCAAAAAAAAAAAAAAAAAAAAAACATTAAAAAATATTAAAAAATATTAAAATTTGAGCGAGATATTTGAAAATAACGCCCGCATAGACTTAACATTATCATCCGGGTCTTTATCATGTGAATAGTGTAGCGCCTTAGTATGCTGCAAAAGTTTTGCTCTCTAGAAATGTCTTTTTGATATTTTGCAAAGTATTGCTATCTTGAAATGTATTCTAAAAATTAGTGTGGTTAATTGCGTGATTTATTGTGTTGAAGTAGTGTTGTACACAGTGTAGATGAAAATAGTTTTTTTTTTTTTTTTTTTTTAAATACTGTTGTGCTGCACAATACTTTGTCCCCAAATTAACAACATATTGTATACACAGTAAAAAAAAAATTCAAGAGGTTACTAAAAATTTTTTAGTAAATTTGTATTCCACAGATTTTTTTAGTAACCATTACAAACTTTTTTTTGCAAGTGAAACAAGCATTTTTTTTGTAAACTGAACAAAAGAATTTTTAGGATGAACCACCAAGCAAAATTTAGTAATAGCTCCAAAATGATTTTTAATAACCTTTACGTGCGCCCGAAGGGAAGGAGCTTCCTTCGAGCTGCATCCAGACTTCTGAAGGGATAGATTTTCGGCAGACCGCAATAGATGGCAGCACCAAACATTGTTACCTGCTCCGACAGGATCTTCATAGTCTCTTTATTAACGAGTACTTACACTACATACATTCGGGGTGTATTTGGCCTTGTCCAGTATCGAACCCGGCACCTTTTAGCCTGGACACCGTTACTATAACCACTATGCTATCAAGGCCACACCAAGCGAGTTTTAGTAATAGCTATTAAAATTATATTAATTATTAACTCTATTCATTGCTAACTTTTTACTAGCAATTCTTACAGATTTTCTAGTAACCGACTAAGATTACAAAAAAATTTTTAGTAATTACAAGGATCACTAAAATTTTTTTAGTAGATCGACCCTTTTTTTTACAGTGTACACCACACAGTTTAGAACACTATAAAACAACATATGTAAAATACTTTCAAAATATTTTCTACATGGTGCCTTTAATATTACACAATTTTTAAAAATGAATGTTTTGAAATATTTTTTGAAAACATATTTTCTCCGCTTGTAATTTTTAACAATACTTTTTGCGCAATTTTTTTTTATTTCGTACGACACATTCAAAAAACAATCGAAAACAAATTTAGTTAGCAGTGTTGATTTTTATATTCAGTTAGTGTTGCAAAAGTGTTTCACGTGTTTGCAGTGCATATTTCAATAAAAAATAAACCGATTTTTTTAAATTAAAATTCTGGTGCCGTTGTGGCAATTTTTAATTAAAATTAAGTATTTTCATAACCATGCCACCACCTCTCAAAGGATTAATAAACATTCTTCTGAAGCTAAAGGATTAAGTAGAATCATACATCGAGTCGGAATGACGCTAATTTTTTTGCGATGCGGCTCGGATTAACTTTAAACGTTTTCAGCTCAGGTCAGTTCCGGATTGAGTTTCTACTCTGTTCGGTTTAGATTCATTCAATTGTCAAAAACAATTCCTAATATTTTTCAACCCGAAAAGTTATATACTTGAATACTATTGAACATGTATGTGTTCGTCTTACACAGAAAATGTAAAATTAATATTAGAATGCCTCGAGCGAGCTCGTTGGCCAGCATCATCTGCCATCGTGTTTCAAAATGGCGGCCATTTAAATTATTTTTTAATTCAAGATTAAGTGAAAAAAAATTAAAAGTTGAAAAATATTTTATTTTATGTGTCAGACCTTTATACAAAGATTCCAGAGCATTTTTTTCCGTCTATATCTTAAAAAAGAACGGAATTTTAGCACTTTGATTTTGTAGTGTGGCTGACATTTTGAAACGATCTGATTTTTTTCCGTGATAACACGCGTATTTATGAACCAATTTGGATTTAACTTGGTGTGTACGTGGTACATACTGATACCTGGAACGAGTTCGTCGGCCAGTTCCATCCGCCATCTTGTTTCAAAATGGTAGCCATTTAAATTTTTTAAAAAATTAAATTTAAAATTAGGCACAAAAAAGTAAGAAATTGAAAAAGTATTTAATTGAATTGTTTGTGTGTGTTTGACCTTGATACAAAGATTCCAGAACATTTTTTGTTTCATCTATATTTTGAAAAATGGCTGAGTTATAGCACTTCCAATTTCTAGCGTGGCTGACATTTTGAAACGGTCTGAATTTTGTCACACGATAATACGCATATTTATAAACCGATTTGGATATAACTCCGTGTGTATATAGTACATACAAATGTCTTTCTTCACAGAGTTGTTTGTCAACTTCGTTCGCCATCTTGTTTCAAAATGGTGGGCATTTAATTTTTTTAAATTTTAAACTTAAAATGAAATAAAAAAAATTATATGTTCAAATTTGATACAAAGTTTTTGGAGCATATTTTGATTCGTCTGTATCTTAAAATAATGACTGAGTTATAGCACTTTGAATTTCTAAAGTGGTTAACATTTTGAAACGATCTGATTTTTTTCGTCATATGATAATACGCATATTTGTGAACCGATTTAGATGTAACTTGGTGTGTACATAGTACATACCAATGTCTCGCCCGAGTTCATTGGCCAACTTCATCCACCATATTGTTTCAAAATGTCGGCCATTTAAGTTTGTCAAAAAACATTTAAATGTATAATAATGTACAAAAAAAATATAATAATAAAATAAAAAAATAAAATAAAAATAGAAATTGAAAAAAAGCTTTTTTGGAGGTTTCATCTTAATACATGAATTCCGGAGTATTTTTTCTTTTGTGTTTATCTTTAAAAACGGCTGAGATGTAGCAGTTTGAATTCCTAATGCTTGTGACATTTTTTAAAAATCAATTTGCGACGACAGCACTCATATATATCAAACTATTTTGATGTGAGCGTACTTGTAAATATGAATTAAGATTTTGACCTAGTTCATTCGTTTGTTTTTTTTAAATGGAAGGCACTTCTTGATATCTTGGAATTTGTCGACATTATAAATCGCTTAAAAAACCCAGCTTGGATAAATGATAACCAGTTTCTAAAAATTCTCATTAATATTCAGTATTAACAAAAACTACTATTCAATCTTATATAATCGGGTTTCACTAATTTGAGCTTCGTATGTTTGAAAAATATAGCATAATTTAAAATAAATAAATAAATAAATACCTCTTCCTCCCGGCACTGGCCGGAAGGACTTTTTTATATGTGATGCAAACTTTTCTGCAATTTTCCCAATATTTTCCAGATTTAAAAATATTAATAATATATTCTGTCGTTTTTTATGTCATTAAAAAAATATAATTTAGCAAATTACAACTTCTATTTGGAAAATTATTTTTACAAAGCCTCAAATTTAAGACATAAATAAATTCTTTAAAAAAAATCCTTTTTTTTTAAACAATACATGTTTATTTTATAGTTAAGTTAAATAAACGTGAAACATCTCAACGAGATTATCATTTATACAGTCATTTTCCTCCTAAGGGATTTATTAATTTTTAAGAAACAAAATAAGGAGGTGATAGTGTTTCTTCTTTTCTGAATTTATATCATTTCTTATATAGTTATAGCTACCGTATTATAAAAGACAAATATATCTGTACGTAACGTATACGTCCCTCTGCGAATGGCAACGCATTCAAATTTTAAATGCAATTTCAGTTTTACAGCTTTTGGTATTACAAAATTTCCAACTTTTACACTGTCGTCTAAGGGGGAAAAATTGCTTTTAAAGGCAATTTGTTTGAAATCTGTCATAGTTCGGGTGTTGGCCAAGGCTTCCCGGCCAGTTCGCGAATTGGCCGGCCAAAACCCGAAATACGCTATTCATTTCATGTACTTCGGGTTTTGGCCAGGAAGCTTGACCAGTTCGGGTATTGGCCGGCCAGTTCTAGAATTGGCCAGGCTCCGGGTATTGGCCGCAATATATATATATATAATAAAATTATTCAAATTACATTTATTTAAATAATTATTATTTAATTTGTGTGTATGTATAATAAACAAAACGAATTGGAAACAAAATGTCAGCAGTGAAACTTTAATCTTTATTCTGTAAATAGTATATCGATAATTTCAGTAGAAACTAATAAAATGCATTAAAGTAATTTTAAAGAAATATCCTCAACGAATTTACATAATCATACAACTTCACTGCATTCACTCGCTGTTGCTTTTCAACCAGAATTTCGAGAGATGATAGTGAATAAATAAGAAAGAAGACTAAAATAAACATATATGATATGCATAAAGTTGCAGATAAATATTTTCCATGTCGTGAATTCTAATTTATTGCTTCATATTTTCATTAAAATGTATATTGATTGTATAGTTAAGAAATGAGATTTTAGTAAAGAAATGAAAAATTTTCCCTGTACTGTCAAAGCCGTAAGCAAATATTTTCATTCATTTTGTTTTCCAAATGGAAATTATTGATTTTTTTAAAAGCAGATTTTGTCTTTCTTTGAAATATTTATGAAATGAAATTTCTATTCTGTGTTATTAATTTATTCTTTGAAAGCTATATAGAAAAGGAAATGAATAAATTATTCATATTATTTTTAAAGTGCATAAAGAGAAAAACTGAAGTAAAAATTATACAAAATTGTGAGGTTTTATTACCCACGAGACAGAATCGTATACAGGGTATTTAAACCACTTCACCGGCTGCCCCGATTTACACTCACTGTTTCCCCATATACATGGCCGGTTAAGTGGTTAAATAGGTTGAGACAAGTTTTAATGTTTTACCACTTGGAGATTAATAGGCCTTATAAATTATAAATTTGTTTTAAAAAAAATCTCGGAAAGAGGGTTGCATTAGAACATAGTCCTGCCATTAATTTTTAAAACTTAAACTTTTAGTATTTTATATAATTTATATAGACAAAATTGATCAATTCAAATAAATAAATAAATAAATAAATAAATAAAAATAATGCACAAATATTATCACAAAAGACTGTTTACATGTATTTTTATAATTGAAGTTGTATTTAATTAAAAACGCACCATTTCTGGCACTAAAAAATCGTCCGTCCAATTTTATCACCAGAAAACTTTCAAATTTCATAAAATTGAAAATATCACAATTCCTTGGTAAGTTTTGGTCATAAAAGAATGATATTTCTATTGTTGCGTTTTATAAAGTATTGAGAAAAATTTTCTTATTAAAAAAAAAAAAAAAAAAAAAAAAAAAAAAAAAATGTATGATAATTATTTATAATCAATCATACTAAGTTATTCTTTCAACAAGGATTTTGAAAATGTCGTTGTTTGTGCGATGAAACATATGTTGATGTAAATAAAGGTATTGTGTCTTTTTAAGAATATATATGTTTTTATCACCATTAACAATTTTTAGCTCAATTTGAAAAAAATTCTTACTATAAGTTTTAAAACCCAAAGCCTCTTTAACAATTTAAGAAGTTACTTTATCAAAATAAGGTACAATACAAGATTTTTTTTCCGTACAATCTTAATTCCTCCCTCATTTAATTTTCATTATAATGCTGCTCAAAATTTATAAATGTCTACATTTTTCACAGATTCTGAAAGTAATAAATGTTGGGCTGGAAAACAAAATTACCAGAGTAAGAACGGGTTTACATAAGATTTGCGTTTAAAAAAGGAAGTAGAAGATTTTAATTTGAATTTTGAATTTTAAAAGGGCTTTATTATAGATTTGTATAAAACCAAAAATTTTCTGCGAACGTTAATATTGAATTAAAATTTTTCTGCAAATTAATTTAATGTTTAATAAAACTATGCGTTATATTATTTTGAAATGGATGAAATTCGCATTTTTTATGTGATTCATGGACATAATTCGCGTTTTTAGTGCGATCTGTTGACGAAATTTGCGTTTTTTACATGATCATGGACGAAATTCGCGATTTTCGCGTGATCTTTGGACGAAATTTGTATTCTTTTGGCGGCAGTCTTTTGTTGAAACTCGAGGTTTTCGCCCGGTCCTTAGTGGAATTTCGTGTTTTTCGCGCGGTTCTTTGTCGAAATAAGAGATTTTTACGCAGTCCTTTGTTGAAATGTGTGTTTTTTCGTGAATCTTTGTTGAAATTCACGAATTTTTCAAGATTTTTTAACGAAATTCTCAATTTTTTCAAGATTTTTTGACGAAATTTGCGAGTTTTTTTAAAATTTTTGCTATTTTTTGACAAAATTTCTATGTTTTCGAAATCTTTCGGGGATATTTCGCGCTTTTTTTCACAGAACTTGGTCTAAATTCGTGTTTTTTCAACGTGATTTGATAAAATTGGAGATTTTTTTTTCTTCGAACGATTGATGAAATTAATTTTTTACGACAACCGTCTGTTAAAATACGCGATTTTTGTTCTCCGAAATTTCAGACTGATGAATCTTTAAAGTTTTTGGCATCAAATGCTTTAAAATTTTGGAAAATTTGAAAATTAGCCCTCTTTTTAATTTTGCACTAAAAGTAAACAATTCGTACATAAAATTGGGGAAATAATTTTAATTTTTTGGTACTAAAAAAAAGTTACAAAAATAAAAATTGTTTATTTCCAAAAAATTTTTGCAAAATTCATAAAATTTTCTGTCCACGGCGTGCACCTCTCATCTATATTACAACTCTAACTCTGTATAAGTATATCTATGTATTTGCCTTAGAAGTCGCAGAACTTTCAAGCATATGTTTGTGGCCCGCAAGGAGATTTAAAAAAAAAAGGTTATATATAGCTTATTTTAGAACTCTCTGCTGGTAGCAAAAAGAATGTTTCTCATTTTCTCCGAAAGAGGCAACCAAATTGTTTGGGGGGAATGATGCTTCCTTTAAAAGATATATATAAGGAACAGTCTCTTGCCTGTCATAGATAATCGGCAGAACCAAGAGTACGAAAAAGAAAAATGAAGAAGAAGATCGACGAAGAACATGTTCGCTAATACGTAGCAGATGGAAAATCCAGAGGAACAAATTCCCCTCTTACTTCCAGTAACTCAATGTACTCCGTCTACTGAGAAACAAGCAAAAATAAAAGAAAAAATGATCGCATATTCGCTATTTTAAATTTCTCTCATTACACCTAAACACTATTCTATGTCAGTTATGAGTAATGGTTGTGTTTTTTAAAGAACGATGCAAATGAGGGCAGGGATCACGACACGTTAGAAGTTTTACTAATTTCGACGTAGCCTGCGGCCAATTTTAAATAGATGCTAAATTTGCTTCTTTTTCCTCATAATTTATTTAATTATTCGCTGTTGTGAAAGTTTGTTCGACGAATAAGATCATAGATCTTTTTCTTTTGAGTGCAATATGTTAGAGGTAATTTGTTTATTGACTTGTTAAGGAAGGAGTCTCAAATTTCCCCGAAAAAGTTAAAGAAATAACAGCAGCAGCTATATTAGTCGAAATAATTATTTTCAATGATTTGTGTAAATTAACATTTAAATTTTTCATTTTTTACAGGCTCTCTTGTAACTTATAATTCTGTTTGCATTAAAAATTAAGTCCTTTAACTCATTTTTCATTCATTTCTTGTTGACATAGGATTTTGACATTTGGAATATACATAAATTCCTGAGGGGAAATACATGATTTGGACACTGATTGTTTTAAAATTCGATCCCTAACGGAGACAACAAGGCGTCAAAACTTAATTTTTTATAAAGAACTCAGTATAAGGATTAACAATGAGTATTTATTGAAAAGTACTAATGGCAGAATTACCACAATAGCACCAAATTTCGACTAATTTGGCAAAACATCGCCAAACTCGGTAACAAATATGAAGCCAATTTGGCGATATTTGACTAATTTGGCAAAATTTCTATTTTCCCCTTTTAGTGCATTTAATACATATATCCTACATTTTTGTGAATTTTAATAAAAGTATGCTTTAAAAAATTAAATTAAAAAAATCTTTTAACTGTTATTTTTTAACAATCTGTTTTTATAAATTCTTTTATTGAACCCAACTTGATTTTTGTATGGAACAATGGAATGTTGCAGCCGACATTTTTTGTCATTTTCTAATATTGCTAGAATTATAAAAATTATGTACAAATATATATTAAAATATTGTATATTAAAATGTGTGCTTTTAAAACAACAAACATTTTAATACTTTTAATACTTAATTATATATTAATAACTCAATTTTAAGACATTCTTTCGTTAGTTCGTGCCAAGTGATAAAACTTTATTGGAACAATTGTATACAAATTAGAGCAAAAATGAATTTAATGTAAAACTAAATTCGCAAAAATAGGCTAAATTACTGCGAAACTGCAACATCGAGATGTTTTAAAGTAGAGAATATAAATAAAAAAGTAAACGAGTGTAATATATATATATATATATTAACATATGCATTAATTAATCAATAGATTCATATTAATTAACTAATGATTGTATGTTGAAAAATGATGCTTTTTTCGTTTATTATTGTCATATCTTATAAAAAAAGCGCAAAAATTATTATTTTTATAAATAAATAAATATTTTATAAAATCGCACTAACTGAAAAATCGCGTAAAGTGAAAAAAATTTACCTATATTTTTATCTCCATAACAAATGTTAACATCATAATTGACCGGGAGGCGGTAGTACAAACTATCACCTCATCGACTTCACGGTTGAAATTCCAGAATTAGTTAAAATATTTGTTTTAAAATGCCTTTAACCCATAACTGCTGCGGCAAAAATTGCCGCATAACTACTGTGAGCAGTCTATCAGACCGCTTAATCTTAAAATAAATAAATTGTTAAATTAACTCTCAGAATACTATTTTTGTATTAAACTTTATATACAGCAATATTATAAATAAAATTCAGCTATTCAAAAGTCGCTAGAGATAATAATAGGGCTCTAAACGAAACAAAATTTAACCAATATCTATAGTTAAACTAAAAATTACAAGTTAATCTCTGAAACTTGAAAAACTCATTGGTCGGTGAGACCGCTAACAGCAGTGCCATTCGTTAAGGCAGAGATTTAAAATCGAACTCTGTTCGCCATTTTGTGATCAATAAATTATCGATTGAGTTATAGGCGAAATTGATTACGTGACGATCACGTTTTCCACCCCCTCTTTGACTGTTTTTCTGCTTTCGTCGGGAAATTAGGTTCAAAACGTCAACTTTGACAGTATTTCCTGAAACATTTATTAAATTTTGTAAAAATAAAGGGGGGGGGGACTAAGTGCGATTAGATTGTTTCTGAACAGCAACATCTGCTAATTTCATGCATTTCCGAACAAAAATAAATTAAAACTTATGCCATAAAGTTGCCCTTTTTGATTTACGAACAGCCTTAAGTTATAGCTACTAACACTTTTTTCTCATCACTTATTCTTAATAATACGTTTTACCTTATTTAATCGATGAATTGTTAAGATTAAATAAATTGAGAAGTACAATTAAAAACTTCTGCTAGCGAAATAGAATAAATGATGGCAGCTGTGTTTAAGATCAATGATTTTTTGGACAAGGACTGTGCATATACTGGTGTGAAAAATTTAAGGACAAGTGCCAAAATGCCAATTTTCAAGGGATTTTCAAGCGATAATTTTTTCGCGAATATTCAAAAGAAAGTAATATAATTCGAATAATTACTATCCCTCCATAACAGCTAGTCCATATAACATCTCATTCAGGTCACACATGGTCACAAGAGTCACAGTCACTACGGCGAAACAAAAAATAGAAAATTCCATACGTCTCATTTATGAGTCTCAAATGACTACTATATGTGACTCCACTGACAGGTCATTGAGACTGCTGCTTTGTGTCGAGTCACCAGGTGACTTTACAATGTCGTTTCATTGCGACTCGTGTGACCTCTCATCTGGAGACTCAATTTCAAAATCATTATGAACGTACCATTATGATAAATTACCAAATAATGTCCCATTAAAGTCACATGGTGACTTTTCACCACTTTTCACAGTGGTTAATTCACAGTAGAGTCTCTGTCACCATTTGACAAAGTTCTTGTGACAGAAAGTCATAAGTTGACTTTAATGTGACATTATTTGGCGATTTATCATAATGCAACATTCACAATGACTTTGAAATTGAGTCTCAAAAAACAGTCACATGAGAGTCTTAATAAAACGACATTGTAAAGTAATCTGGTGAGTCGACACAAAGCAGCAGTCGCAGTGATCCTCCAGTGGAATCACATATAGTAGTCATTTGAGACTCATAAATGAGACGTATGGAATTTTCGATTTTTTGTTTCGCCATAGCGACTATGACTCTTGTACCATGTCCGACCTGAATGAGATGTTATATGGACTAGCTGTTATGCAGGGATAGTAATTATTCGAATTACTTCCTTTTGAATATTCACGTAAAAATTATTGCTTGAAAATCCCTTGAAAATTGGCATTTTGAGACTCGTCCTTAAATTTTGCATACCAGTGTATATAACGTTATCAACTTTTTCATATCTCCCCCTGCCCCGTCTGTAATGATATCGTTATCAATCTCTAATTTTTTTTAATCTTTTTCTTTGGAGTGATATACAAAATTGGTTACATCAAATTTTCACTTATTTTATTGATTGCAATGAAAGGAAGTCAATAAAATAGCACTTTATATCATATAATACTTAAAAAAAAAAAACTGTTATCATTTAAAAATATTTTATAATAGCTTTTTGTTACATAATAATAATAAACAATAATAATGTCTTGTTGCACTTACCCTACAGGAAAGAGGGTGGTGGTGAAATAGAAATTCTTTTCAACAAAACAAGTGGATAACATTCTTTCTCTTTTATTTATTAGTAAATTTAAACTGCATTTCGAATACTTATGATTTCTCCAACCGTGATTGTACGTGCATACACATGTGAAAAAGACTAGGGATAGAAAATATTATGGCATTCCATACATTAGAATTAAATATTTTTATAACAATTTAGTGATTTTAATAAAATCTTTGCATTTTTATAAAAAATAGATAACAGACAAAAAAACGATATCATACTATTTTGAACTAAAAACTATGTTACAAATAAAAAAAGAAAATTTTGGTTGAATCAAAAATGATATCGATATGAAAAAACAATCCCCCTCCCTCCCCCAAGAGATATCTTGCGATATCATTCGCCAGTCCCCTCCCCCCCTTCCTTTGCCCCCTAAAATGATAACGTTATATATGCACATAGCCCCATATTGGTAAATAATGATATTCGGGCTCGAATAATAATCCTTCTATTTCTTATTATTCTTATTCAGTTGCCTCGATTATGTTTTACACTTCACTTACGAAGATTGATTTAGATCTTTATCTTATCGAAAATGTAGATAGCCTGGAGGTTTGTTGGCCTTCAATCCATTATCAAACCAGATTTGTTAATACTTCACCAACTTCCTGCATAACAAGTTAAGAGCGCGTCTGACACATCAAGGTGTAAAAAAGAAGTTTCACCATTTTTTCCTTATTTAAATTCATTTTTGAGGATTCAAAAATAGAAGCAATCATATTATGTAATCAGTTAAAAAAAAAAAAAGAAAAAAAAAGAAAAAAGAAAGAAAGATAGGGGAAAGAAAAGCAAAGAAAAAAAATCAATATCCTGTCCATTTTGTACCAAGAAATGGAAAACGTTGCAATAAGGTGTCATTTAGAAAACATTAATTTGTCTGAAGGAAAAATAATATAAAGACGCAGTGAAATATAGAGGTGTCGTACCAAATTCAAAAGTGTAATTGCGCAGGAAATTTCTTTTTCAAATAGTACTATGTATACAGTAGAACCCCCGCTAATTCGGACCCCGTTAATCCGGATCCCCGCATAATCCGGATCAGTCTGGTCAGTTTCTTTTTTCAAAGTTTGGGATGCGATCGGCAAAATTTCGATAACATTAATCCATTTAATTTTCGTATTCTGAATTAAAAAAGTCGTATCTGAAATATTTTCATCATAACAAGCAAGCTTGAAAACAGGAGGAAAAATAGGCGAGGATGAAAGGGATATTACACCTGAAGTTTTTGTAAGCTTGTTAAAAATCTGATGGTTCTGATATGTTTATATCACCGACATTAGCAAATGAATGAAGCAAAAAATAATGAAGTTTACTCCTCAGTTACAGATGATAAATAATCACTTTATGTACAACTGAAGAAGTTGAAAATGAAGATGATTCAGACGAAAACATTATTATCAGTGATGATCAACCAAAAGTTATTAGCCATAATGAACTAACAAATCATTTACAACAATTAATGGTTTATTTTGGACATCAGGTGGAGACTACACCGAATAAACTAATAATGCTCAAGCGGATGAGTGACCGTGCGGCCTACAAAAATTATACAAAACTAGAACAGCAGAAGATTTTATAATTACAAAATAGACATTTTTACTGTCTGTAAATATTCAGTATGTTTAATATAAAAGTAATTGTCTGTAATTATATCTTATTTAATTTTTTTTCATTTTCCGGATAATTCGGATTGGGTCTGGTCCCAATTAATCCGAATTATCGGAGTTTTACTGTATGAAAATTTCGACGGAAGATGTAGTATTTAATGATGTCGTTGTTGGATTTAATTAAAAAGAAAACATATTGGGATTTGAAATAGAAAACGTCTACGACGTAATAATAATTAAATATCTAATTAATTTATGTTTTTCAATGTTTTTGCAATGTAAAAATTTAATATAAAATAAAAAAAAAAATCCTAAGAAATAGTCAAAAAATGTACTTTTTGAATCCCCACAATCATCAAATTTTACTTACAAGAAATAAATTTTAATTTGTTTTGGCTGTTCAATCTTTCTTGGTTACCAGTCCACAATCGAAACTTAAAAAAGTACGTAAATAAATCTTGAGGTCTGAAGTGGTAAAGGAAGTCAACAAATTGTTAAAGAAACCTCTTGGAGAAAATTAGTAGAAAATAATAAATTGAAATGTTCAAAAAAATTGTCTTTTTGCTTATTTATATACGTGCTAGAATTGTTAATATTAATTTATATCCCCTATAAAAACTCTTTTCATGCTCTTAAAGAGTCTCAAAATTCTTAAAATGGGAGAAAAAAATCCTTTTCAATATTTAATTTCTTAAAATATGTGTAATTTAAAACGCAATTTTTATTAGATTGAAAATTATAAGTATGGTTTTCTCTTTTATATATTTAGAAAAGTGCAAGATGCAGAAGTAGTATTTATAAGTGACTCCAAACTGCCAGATATTTGTCAATCAGAAAATTGGTATAACAACTTACGAGCGGGAAAGGGGGGGGGGGGGTGTCTTGTCACGCCATGGTCATTTGAAAAAATTTTTGAAAAAAAAAAAAATGGCTCGCGGATATGAAAAGGTTCGCCGACCCTGCTCTATACGTTTAATGACACATAGGACATTAAATAGTTCAAATCTTAGAGTTTTTATTTATGGGACTAAAAAAAGAGCTTAAA